>JAVSCE010017843.1:0-205569 GCA_032199065.1 Smutsia gigantea | reverse complement strand
ATCCTACCATTTGCAACAACATGGATGGAACTAGGGTATTATGCTCAGTGAAATAAGCCAAGCCGAAATAGACAAGTATCTAATGATTTCACTCATATGTGGAGTATAAGAACAAAGAAAAAAACTGAAGGAACAAAACAGCAGCAGACTCACAGAACCCAAGAACGGACTAATAGTTACCAAAGGGAAAGGGACTGGGAAAATGGGCGGGAAGGGAGGGATAAGAGGGAAAAAGGGGCATTACGATTAGCAGATGTAATGTTGGGGGGGCACAGGGAGGGCAGTACAACTCAGAAGACAAGTAGTGATTCTATAGCATCTCACTACGCTGATGGACAGTGACTGTAATGGGGTTGGTGGGGGGGACCTGATGAAGGGGTAGTTTAATAATCGTAATATTGCACATGTAATTGTAGATTAATGATAATAAAATAAATTATATTAAAAAAAAGTTGTCAATAATTATCTTTTCTGGGATTGCTTTTTTATACATTGTACATGCCTGTTGTCTTTTTAAAAGGCTTTATTTTCTGTGAAACAGAAATGATCCTCTCTGTAACCAAAAGCAATAGGAGTTTCAGGCACGCCAACATATGTAAATGCGGGCTTAAATAGGTCATCATCTCCAGATCTAGCATTTCTGTGTGAGATATTGAACATGGCAGTCAAGTTCTTGGCAAACTTGGGGTTAAAAAAATACACATAGCCGTTTACATGAACCTTAAACAAACTTGCAGCAGCATTTTTCTTTCAGTCGACTGACATTTTTCTTTATGTTTCGTCAGTTATATCTGAGTGATCAGACAGCCACTACACGTGGTACACCCACCAGGATTATTATCTAGACCAGAGGCCCAAAGCTCATTGTAGCAGGCATGTAATTCTTTACAATGTATGCCACGTTAACTGTGTTGGGTTATCTATTCAACAGCTGACTGAGCTGGGCTCTCAAGCTCTTCTCAACAACCATGTAAGAAGCGATGACAATTGTACTACTTCATAACAGCTGCATGGAACTCTGACACACACTTCACAGCAACCAGTCATCTATATAAACCAATTTCGGGAGCAAAATTGCATGGTGCCTCCACTCTGTTATAAACACAATGATATCCACTCAAAGCTGATAAATGCACTACCTTTCCATGGAGCTTTAAAGAGTAAATTCTTTGCATCTGAGATTTCTTTCCCACAAATTAAGCTTCTTTTTGCCCTAGCCATTAATTCAGCACTTTACAAAGAACCAGACAATTTAGACTCTGAATATCTGTAAAATAAGGAAACTTCAGTATTAACATTTTGGTTCTTCAACTAAATGCTCTTTCACTTAAAAAAATATATATGTGTGCCAGACTTTCCTAACTGATGATCTGAAGGAGAAAGCAAAAAGAAGAAGTAATTAAGGTTTAAAATACTTACCAATGCCATAGCAATTTGCCAATTAATTACAGTATCTCTTTATAGGGTTAAACACCATACGATCCTCATTATTGAATAAAACATCTATAAGCAACTGGGAAACCACTGTTGGAAGACTTAAATGTTAACTATTCTATGTTAGGTGAATAATGAAGCTTTGGTAGATCAGTTAATAATTCCAATATTCACAAAAAATAAAAGAGGTTGCTAATATTTTTAAATACATGCTTGTATTACCAACACAGATTTTTGAATGTGGCTTGAAAGGACATGAGTAAAAATTTGCGTGGTTCTAGAAAAAAGGCAGAAACCAATTTTTTCATGTTTGTAGCAGTGGCAAATATGTATGTTTATTTATATCATTTCAGAGCTTAGAAAATATATACACATATGTATTTTCATTTTCTTTATCCTAACAATTCTACAGGAAGTCAGAAGAATGGAATATTTGAACTAAGAGAATGGCAAACATACTTCACTTCACAGGAAACATGCGTCAATAAATCATAATTTATTAATATGCTGGAGCTTCATTACAGAGAAGAATTCAGTTTGTGCCTACTGGAGTTTACTGCTCAAAGCATTGGAAGATTCATGTTATTGTATTATTTGAACTGTATGGTCTTGTGGAATAATAGTTGCCATTGCCAATTTCTTAATGTGTACTACAGACGAACGTGATTTCTGGCATCATTTAATAACACATCAGTTATGACACTATCCTATAATTACAAATGTTAGTTTTAGAAATGGAGTCTCATGCCAGGTTTCATTTAAAGGGCTTCCCTACTTTGAAAAAGAAGTGTAAAACCAGATTATCTAATACATAAGACCTAACAAGGCTAAATGGTTTTCCACAATCACGTGCCAAAGTTCTGATTGTGTATCAATTTTTTGTTTATCATGAATCCCTTTAGCTGCTGTGATCATCTCCAAAAGGAAGAAATGAAAGCATTTGGAGGTTAAGTGACTTTCCTAAGATGAAATGGATAATTAAAGAATGGAGCAAGGAGAAAGAACCTGGTCACTGACCATTAATTCAAGGTTCTGTCTTCCATCCTTTGAAGGGCTATTGATGAAAATCTGTGACCTAAGGACGCAGACAAACTTGCTCAATATGATTCAAGCAAAAAATTTTAAAGAAACTCAGTTATTTTAACTCCTAAACAGCCAGTGCATTTTTCACTATGGCAAGTATTTTTTTCTCCCAAAAACTAAAAATAAATAACTGAGAGGAATACATTTTCTCATGGAATCCAAAAGCTGGCAAGATAGCTGGACCTCTCAAAGAAATCAACCCAAGAACTATAAAATCAGGAATGGAGTTGCTGTCTTCCTTTTTTCTGGAAATAGGTGTTTTGCATGAATGCATCTAAAGTCCACCACATTGATTTTCAGGTCATCTAGGGTATTGGAGAAAGAGTACAGGTGGGGAAGCAGATGGTGTGGCTAAATGACTTGATGCTAAAAAAAAAGAGGGAGAGTTTTACACAGGTAAAAACTCAACAGTCTAGGTGTCCCCTTCCACACAAGAGACATGTAGGAAAATGAGACATTTATTTTGTTTCAGATGGCTACCTGGTTACACAATTGTATTCACCTCCATGTAGTACATATGAACAAGGAACAGTGGCTACGCTGGGGCAGTGCAGGACTTAAAAAAGAGTAGGGTTCCTATTAAGTTTAGGGAGGTGGAAAGAATGTTTCTGGAAAAGACTGAGGATGAAAGGAAGTTTTGTATGGCTAGACTGAGACAAGAGTTTGAGGAATTCAGATGAAAGGATTGAGACATGTGTAGGCAGTTGGAAAAGTCAGGAAGAAGTAATACAGAGAAATGTGGGAGATATCATTACTAATTAGAAGGGCCAGGATTTTGGCCCATGGACACAGATGACAGGGGTATTAGGCATGGTTGAATATATTGTCCTTGAGATTATGTGGCTGTGTAGGCTGAAGTCCAGCAATTATCAAAGACTTGATGAAGTAAGCGGACTGTTCAGCATTCAAAAAGGACTTCATTCAGATGGTGCTCTGATTGCTACTGAATAGCACACCCCATCTTCTCTGCCATGATTTTGCATAGACTAGAGAATTGTAGAATGTCTTGAGGGAAATGGACTTCATGGATGATTTTTTATATATCTTTCTGGCTGACAATCACCTCTCAGTTTTCCCTGTCATTCACTGCTTTGTTTTGTGGTGGCTCTTTTCAGTTGTTTATTGTTTTGAGTAGGTATTATCTTTACAAATACATTATGATGCCAACACAGAATTAAAACAATACAAAAGAACTTAGAGTGAAAAGAAAACCCTCCTCCTCCTCCTATTTGCCAGTGTAGTAGATGATGAGGTATGTTGTATCTCTACCTCCCACCCCTTCCCCTTTAGGACAGAGATGTTCATTCTCGCAGCTGCTGGGGAGTGCTGGTTGCTGAAGGCTCTCTCAGCTGGGTTTCTCTCATGGACTTACCTTCAGCTGAAGATAGCCACCTTGCTCAATGTCACACCTCCTCCTGAGGGCAGCCTGCATCTAATGAATGACTGGTTAAAGATCCAGCCCAGCCTCCCTTTATCAAGCTAGGACAATCCAAAGGGCCACACATCTCAGTTCCAGAGCTTCTTGTGAGATCAGGTAAAGCCTCTGTCATTTTTGTGGTTAGACTGCAACTTCTGCCTCTGCCCTTCACTTACAGGTATTGACCCCCAAGAGCACTTCTCTTGTGTCTCAGTGTGTCTAGGACAATTCATTTAAAGATACCTAGTATTACACTTTCTTTTTAGAAATAATTATTAGTCAGTGTTAAGGAATAATATGAAAAAGAGGAGAAAAAGTTCATTAAAGGGATCTTTCCTGAGCTCCTACAATATTGCAGGAATCTCAAAGGAGGAAGATTGCTTTATAAATGTGTGACTATCACCTTAGGATAAATTCCTAGAAGAAGTACTAGGTCAAAAATTATGTCCTTTTAAAGTTTTATATATAGTGCTCTTTAAATAGATCATGACCTCTTGCAGACCTTTTGAGCTTGCCCAAACTATAGATGAAGAATAGTTCTCGTAATTTTATTTTGTATTTATTTCACTGTAAGTGATTTTTAAACAACTTTTTATATGATCATTTGTGGGGTTTTTTGTTGTTAACTAGGTACAAAATATTTGAATGTGTTGATCTTTTTCTTATTGATATTCTGAACTGTCCTTTATGATAAGAAAACAAAGTTATTGTGTATCATTTAACTTTCAATGTTCTTTAATTTTTTTTATTATGTATCTTGCCATGCAGAGTACTTTAATTATTCATGTATTTATAGTTATCAATCTTTCCTTTTATGCCTTCTGAGTTTTATTTCATAAATAAAAAGGATTTTGCCACTATGAGGTTTTAAAAAATTATCATCTTACAGTTCATTCACAGATTTCTGTTTGTTTTTTTTCTGTTTGATATAATGTGGTCCATCTTGAGGTACAGCTGGAGGTAGTGATTTAACTGTACTATTAAATTCTATTAGCTAATACTTTATTTGGGATTTTGTAACAACATTCATCTTATAAGATTGTTTTGTATGTTCTTTTGTTTACTATTTATGTCAGTTACATCAATGCTATGTTATTTTACAAGAAAATGGAATTTTTCCTTTGTATCCTGAAACAACTGATTCTTCGAGTTTTGACTTTGAGTTTAGTATAATTTTTCTGTGAAACTAACTTGGGCTGGTACTCATTTAAAGGTAGCTCTTTGTCCACAATCTCTATTTTTTATATGGTTATTTATCTACTTAGATTTTTCTTCTTTCTGAGTTTATATTTAAATATTGCTTATTCATATTAATTTCCTATTTTATATTTCTTTGAGTATCGTCTCTTTTTCATGTATGTGTATTTTTTGTCAGTGTCTTTTTAAGTAGATTGGCTAAATGTTACATTTTATTCATTCTTTTTGAAAGGAAAAACTATTAATTTCATTATTAAGTTCTTTATCTGAATTATAATATTAATCTTTGCTTTCTTCTTTATTGATTCCTTCCTCATGATTTTAAGAAAGATTTTATCTTTTAACTTCTTTAGTTGGGCCTTATTTATTGATATAAATATTTATTTATTCTTATTTGTATTTTAATATAAATATTTAAAGCATAAATATTCTTTTGGGCATAGCTTCAATTGGCCACAAAGTTCTGATGTATAAGTTTATTTTATCATTATTTCCTATATATTTAAGTTATTCGTTGGATTTCCTCATTGGCCCAAGAGGTATTAAGAAGATGGTTGTTTTTTTGTTTCCATGTAGCATGCCAGAAATTGATATTGTTGTTGATTATTTTGCATCTTTTTTTTTAAGGATAAGATACTCCATTTTAATTTATAAAGATTCAGATTTTCTGGAACTTTTGGCAACATTTTATCTTTTTCTGTTTTTGTTTCTCTTCATGCACATCAGATATGAGTTAGCCATTTTTTCTACTTTTATATATGCATTTTCTCTAACTTTTTTAAACCCTTGTTCATTTGCATTTCTTTTCAGAACTCTTTTAACTTCTGTTTACTGTACCTTTACTATTTCTTTTTTGAGAATTGATAATTTCCTTGGAATTGCTTTCACTATGGGCTTCATTATATCACACTTTTCCCCCTTCTCTCCTCTCATTACTACCAGCTCATGGGTAGCTTTAACCTTAGATCACATCTTTCCTAAGATTTTGTACATCTGCTTTAAGCTCTTAGTTGAGAAAGACACTTACTTCATTAAGGTTTTTATTTATTTAATTCAGACCAATGTTTTCGTTGCAATTTTTTGTCCACTTTGTGGCAATGTTTTCCTAGCCTATGTCTTCATCTACCATTGTCTCGTCCCTTTTCATGTTTTCCCTTGCAGTGTCTTTTTTATAGATATTTTGCTAGTTCCCTGTTGATTATTCCTCTACAGAGCCTGAGTTCATTTCTTTTCTTCTTATTAATTTTTGAATGAATTCATCCTGGAGAGGTTGTGTGCAGGATGTTAATATAGAGAAGCCAAGGACAAGTCCCAGGATAGAAAGAATTTTTCTTATGACACAGATTCTTTACTTTTATTTTTTTTTAGCCACTGCACTGGCAGTTGTAGCCTTCTCAATACTGGATTGTTCTCTCTTCCTCACTGTCATAATGCTTGTGAAAATATGGTTCTCTGTGAGATTCATCCCTGATATCTGTGCTTCCATTTCATGCCAACATAGGCACACACACCCATTCCATTATTTCAAGCTGCAGTTTGTTTTATTTGCTCTATAGTGTAAACCTCTCTTTTTAGAGAACTCTACTCTGCCACTTTGAGATTTGCAACCATCAGTGACTTTGTGTGTCTTTACTTCTCGGTGTGATGTGATTTTCCTTCTGTTTAGCTGTGCTTCACAGATTGTTGTTTCAGGTGATGGCACCTCCAACTTTGTCAAGCAAGACTGTATGTTTTCAGCTTCTTGTTTTGAAGTTATTTCTAAGAAGAGAATGGGATTTTACTTTTTGATTATTTTTTGAAATGCCTTGTTGGATTTGGTTTTGATTTTGACATATTGGACTTTATTATTACAATTTCTTTTTAAGATTTTATGTCCTGAGAGTCTGGACATAAAATCAGTATAATCCACTGGATGGAGGATGTGGAATCAAAAATAACTGCAGACAATTTACCTGGTGGGCAACTGTTATTGAGAGAAAGAAATACTTCTTTTAGCACTAGAATCTTCACACTAAAATATGTGGTATTGAGACCATCCTAAATATTGTCATATATTCATTGTTAATACATAATTTAAATCATCGTAAGACCATTCTACTTCAGTAGAAATTGAAACTGAACTATTAGGAAGACTATACATTCTATAATGTAACATATATCAAAACATAATCATTTGCAAGTTTCCCTTAACTCCTTTAAACTCTAATTGATTTAACAATGAATAGTTAGGTACTTAAAGGAAATGTAATCTGAATTATTTGTTAGAATGGTATACTGAAGAGTGTCTGCAAGATTCTACCCCATGATAAGAAATGGCCAATGTTTATTTTTTCCGGGTATAATTTGCAAGTGAAAATAACTCATCTTTGATGCACAACCTTTGTTCTCTTCTAACTTTTGATTCCATGCATCACCTCTGGTATTGGAACATGTATTCCATGCAGTTTGGGAGGTGAGTGGAAGACATGTGTTATTCTTTATCTTTTGTGATAGACTATGTTATAGCTATGCCTTTCATTAGCTGTTTGACAGGAGGGAATGACTTAACTCTTTATTTCCTCATTTAAGTTCCCTGAAAATTCTAAAATGATAATGTCTCAATGATTCAGAGTAAATCCAATTATTTCCACTAAAAAAAATATTCCAATTTGGATTAGAACCATATGGTTTGGATATTAGAGTTTTGGTCCATATATAACTCATAATCCTTTCCTCTTCTACTAGTGTGTGCTAATTTACATTTCAAAACAGAGTGATATTTTAAAATCCTAAGATATTGCAAAAATAGGACTCAACTGAACCAAACTCTTTCTAAATTGAAAAAAGATGGATAATTTAAAATGAGAAACACTTTAAAGTTTGGATGCAACCAGAGTAATATATTCTTTCACACCAAAATCATTACTATGTATCAAAATGCTAGAAACTATAATTCTGATGTGCTGTAGTCATCCCAAGCTGGATAATATTTTACCTGGTTATAGTATTAATGGGATTTTTGCCTCAATATATATTTTAGTGAAGGTATTTTCTTTCTATTTGGAAAATAAAGGGTCTTGGATGACAAGTGTTTTTTTTTAACAAATATGTGAGTAAAAACTCTTCCTAGAAAGTAAAGTTTTGAAGAAAAACATTTTAAGAACTGTACATTTGTAATTAATGTCTCAACACAGTCCCTGACGCTTTTACTCTGCAGCTCACATTTTTCCTAAGTATCAGGCTGAATAAACACTGGCTTTGTTATAGGGCAGGCTGATATAAAGAGCCATATGTGCTCCAGTGACACAGCAAAGGGAGAAAGGGAGACAAAGGCCACTATAAATTCCTCCTTTTTTTAAATTTAGATTGCTCCTGAATATCCTTTTTTTCTCCTCTACTAGTTAATTTAAATTTAGTGCTGCTTGCCAGTCTCTACCTACCAAATAAAACATCCCAATCAAATGTTTGGTATGCAGAGCAGAAAGATTTTATCTAATCTTAGCAGATTTTGTTCCATTCCACCCCTATAACCATAATGCCTAATTAAAGTCTTTAAGATCTTTACTAAGACAAGAACAGGTCAGATGAGTGAAAGAAGAAAGAAAACACTCAATTGTTATTACCAAATTGGCTGTCAATGGTACAAAACCTCATCAACCTGCTTTTTCTGCCACTGTCAGGTCCTCCCAGGCCTTTGGCACCTGGTTCCATCACATCAGCTGCTGGTTTCTTCAGTCTGAGCACTCTCCTTTTCCAAGGTCACAAAGATCAAATGTACAATGAATTTACTGTGCCTTCCAGAGTCTTTACACTGTAGTATATTTAGTTAATGAACACAAACTCTTAGGGAAAGAAAGAGGAAAGTGAATAAAGTGCCATAATAAGTGATTAAATACTTCTTCAGGCATATTTTTATGAATAATAAAGTTATAATTAATAGGTTATCTAGCACATTAACAAAGGCACAAGCAAACATTGTCCAGTAACATTAATTGCAAGATGTTTTGGTTTTGAAGGAACTATGGCCTCCTCAGCTTTGCATAGCTCTGGTCCAATCAAGTTCATAGCTGAGTGAAAAACACCCACCTTCTTTCTTGGGTTTTAATGTTCTTAAAAAGCTGTGATGAGTTTTGATCTTTTCTAAATATACAGAAAGCCTGTATGCCCTATAATCCTCCAGGACATAATAGTTACAATATGTGCTAGTGAGATGTTAATTAAAACACAATCTGAACACAATCTTTGCCTCAGTTCACACTGAGTTATTTTCCTCTAAATTCTTGCAAGCTGATGCTTTGTAGTACTGCAGTGAATATGGAAAAATAGATGGTTTTCATTCTGTGAAATCTATGAGGAGTTATAGTTGCTAAAACACTGATGTATAACCATGTTGTTTTATGAGTGATCTGGTCAATGGCAAAAATATTTCTTATGTTTCTTTAGGAAGACAATTAAAAGTAATAGCACCAGCTATCCCTTCTCAGTTCCTCTCCCACCTCCTGCCTCCCTAGAGGCCCAGCACTTGGGGGGCACAAGCTCCCCACACCCAAGCCCAGATGCGGCCCAATGTTGAGAGGGAGGCCCAAGAGAGGCTGGAGGCCCAGGCTCCCGCACACACACTGTGCTCACAGACACAACCACAAACGGACACAGGCCCACACTGACACAGAGGCAATTAAATTAATCTTATCCTGTAGATATCCCTTTGGTTTGTTTGTTCTGTTTTGGGGTAATGGCTTCTCCTGATGCTATTCTCATTTTAACTTAATGATAACCACAAAAATTTAGCAAAGAAATATTTGGTATTACAGTTGCAAATATGGCTGCAACTTCTAGGAATATCTGAAATATACCTATAGGCAAACAAAGCCAAAGGAAATAGATATAAACCCAGGTGGACGTTCTATTTCTGGGTCTGCTGAGAATAAGTCTCACCACATATGTTTCTACTTTGATATCATTAATGGGTTCAAAATGGTCACTGATATTCAGGACACTAGAAAGACTCAACCACTTAGAGTGGATGAATAAAATTTGTATATTTACTCTGAATAAACTTCATCAAAGACCTGCAAAATGCAGTGGGTTTTACTTACAGTCAGTTCTCTGTCCAATCAAAATGCAGGTATAATGTACAAGACTTTAAACTTAGAATAAGGATTATGTTTGTGAGCAAGCACCAGGGCTGTTAATGAGTCAGAGAAGATAATAGCAAAGAAAAATGTTGTAGAGCCCTAAAAAGGAATAGCATGGTAGCATAAAGAAAGGAAACATTTTCCCTGAATGTATCCAAGTCTTTCTGTATAGTCCAAAGCTTTGCTTCAGAAATATTTTATTAGCTATTACAGCAAGATGTATGCAAAGATAAGTGGTTCACCTCTGCAATGACTTCACTATGATCTCTTGCCTTAAACAACTGTAATAGCCTTCTAAATTCCAAGATAGATGGATGACCTTGAGCCTTTCCCTCTTCAAATTTACCTTACATATATAAGAACCGCTTCATATCTTTCCTCAATAGGGAAATCCCATTTTCAAAATGATATCCCATTTTTCTCTCAATGTTGTATGAACTTCCATGATTCCATGGCTTTATTGACACTATTCCCCCTGCTTGAACTCCATTTACTCTCTAGGCCAGCATGCAAAATTTTTCTTCAGGAAAAATTCAACCCAAATGTTACCACCTATAATGACAACTGCTCCCAATCAAAATATTTTCATATTGCTTCATTTATACTCCAATGATAACTTTATCTTGATTTTCCACATTTCATTTTAATTGTGTATGTTTTTTCCCCCCTTCAATGCCTTTTGTCAGTCAGACCTGTATATGAATTTCAGCATCCCCACATTTCAGCTCTGTGGCTTCAGGCAAATGAATTAATCTTTCCGAACCTCAATGTCTTCATATTTAAGATAGAAATAACAATGCTAACTCAACATATTTCTTGGAGAGATTAGATAAGATCAATGAATGTAACACCCTCAGCTTTGTCTGAGATACTATGCAATTTAACTAGATTCTGACCATCCTAATATCAGGGTCTATATTTCAGTTACCCTTACGTCCCAAATGCCTAGACCAGTATCCTGCATATGTGTCTCACTCATTCAACTTCTTAGAAGCTTCATGATCTCCTGGAGGATATAAGAATCGCAACTCATGACCCTCAACAGCACCATGACCTTAAAAAGAAGAACATGAAGATGCTAAGCCGTAGACAGACTTTCAGATGAAAAGACAAAGACTAAACTACATGGAACCACATGGTCGAAGGTCTCACTCTACTACAGGGTTATGTAAACAAATCAATAGGTCAATGAAACAATACTAAAGTATGGCACAAGAAGCCCATGCATTTTACTGGCTCTGCCATTTCATGGTTATGTGAAATGATGCAATTTCCAATGATGCAATTTCCAATCCCTCTCAAAAGTTCTGTTGTTTTCACCTGTAAAATGAATATTATCAGATATGCATTGACTTAAGGTATTGTGGATGGGTCAAATTAAACAATAATTACCAATGTATTTGGCAAACTGAAAAAGAAAATGGTATTTGAAATCAAACTCACCCAATTTTATATTGAAGTGTTCAAAACTTACTGGCAAGTAGGGTAGAATGTTTCTACATCTCCAATACAGATAATAATAGTAACTACCTTGCAAAAAGATTGGAGCATTAAGGGTAATAACATAAACTTCATGTTACCTAGAGTTACTCAGGTGTGCTAATATGTATTATTATAAGGCATTATTGATATTTAATTAAAAAAATATACCGGGAATACCAAAATAAGTACAACAGCTCTGACATTTAAATGTTTCTATTAATTAAAATAAATGTATTTGTTAACATGGATATGGTTCTTAAGATATGTAAATCTAGTAGACCATTTTTTAATTTTGAAACTTTTCTCATTTTTTTTTACCAATGTCCATTGATGAAAATCCCTAAACTCAACATCAGTGACTCAACCAAGACACTTCACTCCATTTAAAAGAGACAGTGTTTAGGTTAGCTTACTTTTAGCACCTAAAGTGTACCACCTTTCCCAAAGAAATAGGCTCCTGTTAAGAACTAAGCCTAAGAGGGGGGTCACGGCATGCAAAGCCTTAGCACCATAATGGAAGTGAGCATTTCATATTTTAATTTGGTCAGGTAGGCCGTACCCTGCCAAGAGTACTTTATAACTACTTAAAATTTCCCAGTGATTTGAATGTAAATAAGCTTGTCAAGAGAATTTGGATAACTTTTTATTTTTATTTTTTTTAAGCAACCATGTTTGGCAGGCAGGTTTTCCCAAGATCACCCTGCTTTATTTTAAATTTCAAAAGCCTCACATTTAATCCCTTGAGCTGGCCTGGTACCTTGCACCATCTGTTCCCATGGTTTTGTTATAACAGTGAGCACCTGCAGAGTTTTGCAACATTTCAAGCTGATTATGGACAAAAATCAAAATAATTATAATTTTCATAAAGTAAAGACTTCCATTCAGACACTACAGTCCCATCTAACATGGATTTTGGAAAACCAATCTTGCTCATAATGTGCTTTGTATGGATAAGGGTAATTTATTTCTATTTTGTTTTTGTAGAAGATCAATCCTTTAAAACATGTGAACAATCAATGTGGAATTCTCACACTCCAGCCACATCCAGAAGACTCTTGTGTAATCCCAGTTAGTTCGTAGGCCAGGGCTTCTTGCTGTATTTTGATCAGACTAGGCCATCAGCCAACAGCAATGATAAAATTAGTCTTCTTTTTAATTGTTCACACTTTTTGTTGTTTTGTCTGTTTATGTTAATAATGATGAAATAACAGTTTGGCTTCAAATATTTCCCATTTTCAATAGAATACAAAATATTCATGCATTATACATTAAAGACAAAAAGGGGAAGGTACAGTGAGTACTTCTTTTCCCTACATCTTTGGGATAGAGAAGTATTCATGTAAGCACAGGATTCAATGTTAGAGAGCCTGAACTTCTGGCAGAATCAATGTCTTCTAGTTGCTGTCTCACCAATAGACTGACCATCTATAGGTCAGAAGAGAATTATGAAAAAAGGATCTTTATAAGATGGATACCCAAGTATTGACCTTTCATTTTATCTTGGTATTTAGAAAGAAATCTTAATGAGTTGTCAGTAAGGCCCAGACTTTTATTTCCTATTTAAAAAATATTATCCTTTTACTCACATTGCATTTCTGAAATTCTTTAAAACTGTAATTTGAGTTTTGTTTGAGTCCATTAATAAGGAGATAAGTATTATACATTGGACCTAGTTTATCTAGATGTTCCAAGAAAATAATAGTTCTATAGTATAAATATTACCTCATTAATTAAGAGGTGATTCATTCATAAAATTAAGAGTTGTATCTCTGTAGCATTGGAGAGTCCAGCCAGTACTACTCGCAGACATTCTTAAAAGAATACTAACCAATAAGAGAGTATATGTTTTGGCTGTCATTGCCAAGTCACTTTGGGTGATGTTGGAGAATAGTGCAAACACCAAAAGTGAACTGCCCTTCCCAGAGGAGCAGCAGAAATTAATGTGGTGCTCAGTTGAGCAGATTGGAAAATATCAGGATCTTGTAGAGATGGCTTTGGTGAATTGGTGATAACTGCAATGTCCAATAGAGTGGAGGCAACTACCAGCCCAGAACTGGCACGCTTAGAATATCATGGACAAGATACTACATAACAGGTTAGGCAAGAGTTGATCATGGGAGAATGGTAGCAGAGTATGTGAGAGAAACTTTAGTAACACTAGGAAATCTTTTGGAGAGAGAAGTTTTTATAGAGGCCAAATATCCAACATTAGGAAATAGGAAGAAATAATTCATGAACTTTGAATACTAATTTTAATGCCGTCTTATCTGCAAAGGTTGTAAAGCTTGGAAAATTTGTTTTATAATAATGAGAAACTTTTTTAAAAATGTGAATTAAAAGTTTATTTGGAAAGCTGTCATAGATCGGTTAATGCAGTTACTCTGAATAACAGCTTTGTCTCATTAGTCTATGGGATATTATTAGACCATGAAGTTATCTTTTAAGCCTCTGCTTCTTGCCTTCTTCATATGAAAACCAAAAAAGGTGTTGTTAGTGAGAATGGCATTCCCATTAAAGGACAAACAGAACATCAATAGTATTGGTCTGAACAATTACTTTTTAGATATAAACTAATGAATAGATCACGCACAAATGTCATTTCTAAAGTATTTGACAATGAAGAGTATATTGAAATAATTCTTCTGATTCCCAGAACCAAAGTACTAGAATACAAACAAATCAGGACTCAGAAGACTTGAGTTTTTGTTCCAATTTTCTATTTCTGACTGTGGGAACTTGAGAGATGAGAGGGCTAGAAAAGTCATTTGGTCTCTGGATTTCTTCATCTTTTAAAATTGTATTAGAAGTTTCCTATGGGCAGAGATTTTATTTGTTTTGTCCATTATATTCCTAGAAAACTGTATGACAAATGAGGATTTGGAAAGATGAGCCATTTGATCTTTGTTAGCTCCGATACCCACCCAATAAAATGTGAATAGTGTATGATGATATATCATCTACACTGTGCTGTGCTACAGCTGAGTGTTAGAGACTACAGAGTAACAGTGTTTTTCTGTTTAAAAAACTTTTATTTATTTATTTTTTTGCTTAATGCAATGAGTGCATTTGTTCAAGCATTTGGTATTTTGTTCCCAGATTGACTGGATTCCAAAACCATAGCTTACTTTTTTCACTTCGATTAGAACCCTGGCTATAAGTAGATCTGTTGAAAAATAGATAGCTACGTGTTATTCAAACTCCCAACATGTTAGTCATCGTATACCAAATGACTCTTTGATACTGCTCATGGAGTTTAAATCTCCAGGGGTGGTTTGATTTGGTAACTAGTTGGAATTGCAAAAACCTTCTCAGAAGTGACACATTTTCGTGTATCAAGGCTGGTGACATTCACCTCTGAAAATGTCACTCAAATTTTCCTGAATGGCTTAGGTCACAGATAATCTTATATAATAAAATAGTAATTAATGAAGAATTAGCACAATGTGTTAATAAACACAAAAAGCCTATTTCAAAATATCAGGTAAAATGTAAATATACAGTTTAACTCAACTATTAGTTTTATAAATTCTTAGTATCTTTTTAAAATAAAATATGTTTTCATTTTTGCCATCATGATCATAAAATATAGTTGTCAAACTTTTCAAGTAAGTGATATTAAGCTCATGTTTTATCCCCTCTGTAACCAAGCTCCTCTGTCCTTCTAGAAAAAAAAAAGCTGCTCTCACCTTTCTTGGCCAATGTGAATGTTTAATTTTTTCAAAGGACCATGAAGAGAGTACTGCGTTACTTGTAGTCCATGTCTTTGGGTTATGGCTAGATGTACTTATTTTTTCTTTTACCATTTACCAAGTTTTGGCCCTATAAGAACTAGATAAGAGCATCCCTCCTTGGGTAGAAGGTGGTGGTGTTATCTTCCTCCTGCTGAGGAGAGGACTAGTGATGTTTCACCGATAACTGAGATTGATCAGTCATCGTGAAATATGAAGTCTTTATGGATTTAAGATGCAATATTCACTCATAGAAGAAGTTACATAGGAACTGAACTTTTGCATTTATAAAAAGCCATAACTAAATGTTCCTGAAAAACAGCCACTACAAATTCAGTCTCCTAAACTGAAATGATTAATGTCACCACCTTATGAGCTGATAAGCTCATGTTCAAGCCCAGCCCATATTGGTGAGTTCCTATCTGACTTCCTCTAAATCTCCCAACTCGGAACACCTTAAGACTGGGTATTTTTTACTGTTGGCTTTTATATCCCAAGCTGTTTAGTATATTACCTTGAATACAGTGACATACAGTAAAGTTATTATTGTGAACATTTCAATGAATGAATGTTTTTTAAAGTGAGACAAAGCCTGAGAAAATGACATACTAAAGGGTGACTATTTATACAGAAAGCCATGGACATTTTAAATAGGATAACTAGAGATAATTCACTCCCATTTTAAAGAGCTATTTTCATTATAATTTATTGGCTGAGTGAAATCATGGCTCAACTGTAAGTCTTTCCCATGCACTTTTTCTTCCATTATAGGTGAAAACTAAAAGTAATTTTTCAGCTCCCACAATTTTCAAGGCATAAAGTTCTCTTTAAAAATTTTTTTGATATCCTAGCTTCCTCTTGAATTGCCCCATGTCTATGTCTACCTATTAAATCATATACATGAAGTAAAACTCTTCTTTAAAGTTTTATAAAATAAAAACTACAATTGAACCTTAATGTCAAAAACGTCCCAATACCACTCTGGGTTGTTTTGTTATTATAGTCATTTTGTTTATTTTTGCAATAACAGACTCAAGTATTTTTAAAGTGCTGATTTTCATTTTGTAACTCTAAAATTAAGTCTCTATGCATTATAAGAAAAAGAGGAGAAAAGCTTATTACAATGAAAAGAGATATTTCTCTACTTAGATATTTTTCTGTTTTTCAATTGGTTTTATTTTTCACATGTTCTTTGAAGTTATTTTTAGGTCAAAGTTAGGGAAGAAATATAGAAAATAAAAAATCTGAGTTATTTATAAAATAATTTTTAAATAGAATTCCTTTTTAAAAATCAGTGTCCAAGTCTGAAACTGACAAAAAGATTGTTCTCTTTTCAACTAAGCAGGTTTTTATTTTATCTTTAATATATATTTTTAAAAGTATAAGCTATTTAATTTATAAGAAGATAATATTGGTAAAGTTTTCATTTTATGTATGCATCAATTAATCTATAAATTGAGAAATATATATTAACCACATTAAATCTTTCTGGAAACTTACAACGTTTCTGTCCCTCTCTTCATCTGTGAAATAGGATAATAACAGATTTAACCCATAGCTTTGCTATAAGATTACATCAGCTAATAAATGTGAAAAACTTAGAAGAGTGTCTAGCATACCCTAAAGTCTCAGTAAATTTAATTATATTACTAATACCTATAGTTACTTAAATGGTCTCTCCTGTGAAGCAGGCAACTCTTTGGTCATTTTTTTTTTGGCTTCATTTTGTTCACAAAGATAAATTGAATTAGTATAAAAATGACAATAAACATTGGTAGGAATAAGCTGGAATTTTGTGCCTAGTAATTTTGAAATTTTAATTCAAAAGAAGAGATTAAAAAAAGATATCATATTAACTGAGCCCTTATAAGTCGCCAAACACTGCTAGGCCCTTTCTTATTGCTCTTTCTTACTGAACCTATCTCTATGCTCGAGTCAAAGCAACTGAGACTTTCAGAAGTTAAGTAGCATGTAAATGGAAGTGACAGCAAGGCTTCAAATATTTGCCCAACTCTACAGCCAGGAATTTCTGTAAAACATAAACCAAGGAATCTCACTATCCAGCTTAACTTCCAGTGGCTTCCCATGGCACACAGACTATCACCCAAACATCTTATTATCTAAATGTTACACTTGCCCCAGCATTGCCTGTCTTCCTAGCCTATCTTGTATCAGCCTTCTCCTCATCACTCAGTCATTTTGGAATTTTTGAATACCAGGCTTTTTTTTTTTTTTCCAGAGCAGAAACTGGGAATTGCCCATCTGTAATGACCTGGCCCCTGAATGCTTGCATTAGTGGTGTCTCAACACCACACCACCCATAAAAGAAGGGTTTCCTCCACCACCCAGTCTAAATAGGGCCCTGAAGATTTGCTTTCCTTGGGATCTTTAGCACATTGTCTTTATTGTCTTCAAAGTACTTACCACTATCTGAGGCTACCTATTTATTTTTTTATTTTTTTTATTTTTGTTGTCTGTTTTTACTGATAGAATGTAAGCTTCCTACAAACAAGAGCCAGGTCTCTTCATTTCCTAGTGAGCAATAAATATTTATTGGGAGAATGAGTGAATAGAAGTGCCATACTTCTAATTAGAGCATTTCTGATCACTCAGCACTCCTTAGCTATCAGTTTGACCTCTTTTCCTTAGGATGGCATGCTGCGGCTTCAGTCACATACGTAAGTTCCAAGAAGTTGTATATTCTCTTACACTACCTGAGAGCGATACTTTGAGAAATGGAAATCGGTAATAAAAATCAACAAAAAACAAGAATCCAAAATTAGGGTCCTGAAAATTAAAACAGCAAGGTTAATTCTTATAAAGACATCCTTGTATCAAGTACACAATACATCTTGAAAAGTTACACAGTATAGAGTGAAGATGTACAGATACCTAAGTTTTAAGAAGATAAATGTTCTTTACCTAGATTTGAAGCATTCACATTCGGAGAAAACGTACATGAATTTAAACTTTGAATGACTGTTCATTACAACTTTACAATTAAAATCTAAAAAACGCTGGTTAAGAAAATATATAGTCCATTGATTGATATTTTGTATATGTACCATTGATTTATCAGTGATTAGTGGGTAAAACAATTATTTGTTTGCCTTATAAAATAGATATAATTATTCCTTTTAGGGACTATTTAGTGCTGGTTTACTCAACAATACTGCCAAGTAATCATCCTAAATGTATCTTTTAAAAGTGAAGACCTTTGAAGTTCAGCATTAACTTTTCAAGAATTAGATAACAAACTGATTTCTATTCCATTTAGGGAACAAACTGAAATACTGTATGTCTCCTGGAGTACACTCCCAATACGAAGTATTCTATTTTTAAATATCTATTTTCACTGCTCTTTTGTATAAATTCTGGTTTAACATGCATTAGCTACCTGGAAGTGAATTGTAAATGTTTATTAGTATACAGTACAGTTATTAAATACATGTCACATTTTATTTGAAATAAGCATAGCATTTAAGTAAAATCTTACCCATCTCATGGCAACATTACTGATTTTTATATTGAAAGTCTTACAATGACTTAATACCAAAGTGTGGTCTCAGGTTAAAATGCGCTACAAGGGCTCCTACTTTATCAGAATGTCCCTTTAGGATTTATTGAAAGGGAGACATTTCAGAATGCTGTAAAAAAAATAAAACTAATGCTTTGTTGTTGATCCAGTATAAACACTCTACTTTGGTTGGTGATGATGCTACCAAAATCCACACCGTACTTAATTTATCTAACCTTCTGATAGTGAATGAACAAAGGTAAAAATAACAGGCTAGTTATAAACTAGTACTATGGTGATGACATTGTGAATTATTTAAAAAGGGCATATTCAATGTGACCATAGAGCTATCAATCATAATAGACATTGATGAGAAAAAGAGGTTTCAGTCACTTCCTATCTGCAAGGAGAACAATTCTATCTCACAGGTAGCTGTGAAGTGCTGGGTGACCCGATGTCACTTCCATTGTTGCTCTATCCTTTGAACGGAGCGAGTAGATTCTCTCAATATTAGAATCGAATGAGTAAATAAATTCGCAGTTCACTGCCACTCTCCTTCCGAGTGCACACTTCAATTTGTCTAACAATAGAGAGGACAGAAAAGCAGAAATCTCTTAAAGCGTGGATGAATTTTTTATGGAATGTTCAAATCCAGCTGCAAAGGATGGGGTTTTAAATGGTAGTAGACACTCTTTTAGAGGGAGCCCCAAGAGACGAAATCTTTTGGAAATGTTTTGTACTGAATGCATTCCTTTCCACGTACATATCTGTGGCTTTTCTTCTGAAGCCCTGTTTTTACTAACTTGTTCCTCTGTCGAGTTCACATCGATCATTGAGATGCCAAATAAAAACACTTTCTTTATCTTTAATATACAGAATGCAGTAGAATTTCAATTTCAAGTGTACAAGAACAGTCTTAAAGTGCGTGTCTGTAATACTGCTTTATTTGTCTCTTCATTCAATGGGGAAATTAGCTTTGCAGGGAAAGAAAGGGGTGGCTGTTTAGGGAGTTTAAAAAGTAATAATAACTCTAACTTCTTTCTTCTGTTTAAGTAATCAGAATAGTTTCATTTACCTCAATTTCTCCCCTCAGAGTTTTCTATTTGAAATTTAATATTGCATATGTTAGTTTATGTTATTTAAATTTCCAAGTATCACTTTCTCCAACTCACGGAATCCTAAAAATCCTCTGACATTTACAAAACCACAAAGCCACGAAATGTGCATTATTTTTTCTGTATGGCTATATGATAAAATCTACTACCTCACTCTGTCACATTAACATTTCATGACATAAACCTATGAATGGACTTTTCTTTGCAAAGAGTCTCTTAAAAATTAGTGAATGTAGATGAATGAGCTTTTCCCTTTTACCTCAATCCAGCCTTGCACTCCTCTGCCCACAAGTTATTACCCCTCCCTATTAGAATAGAAATAAGAAACGTGTTTATATTGCCTTCTGTATCTACAGCATAGTCTCTTAAAGCATGTACACTACTCATTTTTATTCACTTTTCCTCTGTAATATATTCTGGAAGTATATTCATCTCAACGTAACCTCCGAAACTACTTTAAAAATGTGTACCACCACTTAATTGTTAATAACAGGTAAATCAAAGGTAAAAGATAACTAATTAATTTTCTAGCTCAGTTTTATTTTACTGTTACTGTTTTGAGAAAATATAACAAAACCCCATTAGTGTTAAGGTAAGCCCATGAAACAACATAATATAATGCAAGAAAGACATTTAATAGTGTAGAGGAATGTTAAATTACTAATTAACTCCAAGTTACTGTATAAGAAAGCATAGTAATTTACAGGATTATTGCAATATGCAGCTTGGATTGCCACGAGGGTCAGCTAGGGAGCATTTCTTTCTATTTCTCCCCCTTAGCGTGGTGGTTACTGTAAAAATCTCACATTAAAATGCACTGTCCTACCCACAGTTCATTGCTGCTAATTAGCAGCAGTTGAGATTTTTCTAGCAGTCATTTTTTTTCTATGTTAAGCTGCCAAATGTTACCAACTGCTCAAGATTCTCCATGCACAAAGTGTCCAGCTGCCCGGTTTGCTCCACAGTGTTGTGTCTTTCAGCTGTTTCCTGTCAACTTTAACACCTGTGAAAAGGAAACACTAATCAAATTATCTCTCCTGGCTTTTGTTATCAGAAGGAAGGTTATCAAAAATGTTCTGGATACTTCGGCCTATGCTCATCATCTACTTCTAGAAAATCGCATTGACCACATACACACACACACACACACACACACACACACATGCATGCACACGCGTGAGCTCATACCATACCTTTTCATCTAAGCACCCAGTTGAGACCAGTGGCTCTCTAAAAGTTAAATCACTGCAATATCTACAACGTCAAAGTCAAGTGTTTTCAGTCTATTTAAACTTTTATTTAAGCAGTAAGGCTCAGGAAAGTCATCTCTTAGTTTTACCTAAATATATAAGAAGAATGCCATAACTTTGATTAATAATTGATTAAATAAACCATTCCTACATCAAAGACAGGAAGAAGAGCTGTTTGTTGAAAGGCTAGACTATCAAATAGGACTTTGTTGTCTTCAACAGCGCTTTAGAACTGTAGCATTACAGAGTAAGAACATTAATTTTTGAGGCCTTAAATAATCATATAAGACAAAATTGGTTCTTTTTTCCCCTTAATTAAACACTACTGGTGTTAAAACACTATAAATTTAGAAATACTCGTACAACCCAATCATTTCCCATCTATTTCATTGGCTTTATGACTAATTTATATTTAACCTTCTTGGGAACCTACGATCAGAATGTATTTTTTAAAAAATTCAAAGCAACTGTCATGGATGTCCAATACCTGTGCAAAAGGGAATAGAGACTTAAAAATGTTTTAAAACTGAAAGATGACATATAATGGACTGCATTGCTTATTTGATTTAGTAACAAAGTAGCCACTGCTTTCTTATGATTACAGAGCAATTGATACATGCCTAGCTTATTTGTTCCTATTTTTTATTTGTCATGATGAATTTGATGTTAAAAATGATTGTATGTATATATAAATGTGTGCTCGTATTTACATTTATATTAGCTTTACAAAAATTTAATCAGACAATCAGAATGGAATGGGGACTAATTTGGGTCCATATGCTGTTTCTGTTTGATGCTACTATGACTGAATTCATTTTGCTTCACATGTACTTGAAAAAGGCAAAAAGATTGTAAAATTACCTATGACAAGAATATACAATTCCTTGTACTGACGGGAAAGAATCCACTCAGGCTGTGATCAAAACTGTAGCCCTAGGGTAGCATAGAGTGAGTGTCAAGCACATTTTGCTGTTGAGTTTTACAAAAAACCCCTCTAGGAATTTCAATCACAATATTATGAACTTGTATTTATATAACTACAAAAAATGATAGAGAGGCCACATAAAAAGTAGAGATGCTTGTATTTCAGAACCATAGTTTTGCTTTTCAAGAATGAATATTCTTTTAATTTTCTTTTTTTATGAAAAAGGAGAAATACAGACTATGTTACCAGAGATTTGTATGTCAAAGTCTTGCTAATGTAACATAACTCTTTTCCCTGAACTATTCAAATTTATTCAGGCAAAATTATCAAATAAGTACATAGTTCACTACAATTGCCAGTCAAATACTTTCTCTTTTTTCTCTTTCCTTTACCATATGCACATCTACATTTGGAGAAAGAGACAATTGGTGGAAGAAGTTGAAAGGCTGTTCTTTAAATCATAGCAACCCGGATAGTTTTACCGGCCCTGGGAAGAAAATGTATAAAAGGGATTTATGTAAAGCCCATAATTGAGTCCACTTGTTCAAGCATCTGATTTTTCACAAGCAAACACAAGCCCTCAGGTTGTGATGCAGGACTATGAACAATTTAGTTAATCTCACTAAACCTCAGTAGTTCAATCTGTACACTGAGGATCATGACACCTATTTTTGTAGTACTGTGTTGATGAATACTCAGTTTTTACCAGGAGAACAGGAAAATTTTGTAAGTTTCTAGTGGGTTGTTGATCTGGATGCAGAAGTCGTCAAACTCCATGAACCACTGTTAACCATACTTTCCTTAATTTCTTCTCCCCAAACAGTGCACAGGAAAGATTGAATACAATAAATGCAAACTCTGGTATAAGTGACTAGAGAAGATGAAATCTTATTCCTTCAAAAGACACATTTTTGTATGAGGTAAGATTAATTAATTAGTTTGATGGCTAAAAAATTATACTGGAAGGCTGACTGGACTGGCAGGGGGGAGTCAGATTTTTGGAATTGATGCTCTCCTAGCACTGTTGAAAATTCACTATAAAATCCTATTAATAACATCATCTCTTCTCACATACAGGCCCAGAAATTTGACTTCTTTAAACCCTCGTGTGTTAGTCAGAAATCATTTTCTCTGAGGCGCTATTAAAATGTGACATATTATTATTTTATGGGCTTTGAAGGGGAATAGAAAATAATTAAGAGTGGCTACTAAAAAGTAAATATGTGTGGCATGAAAAGCCTGGAGGCAGATGATAATCTCTGGTTGGGTTACTTGCAAGAAGACGTGAATGCATTGTATCTAGGGAAAAAATGCCACTGAATGCACTCTGATTCTATTCTCAGACTTTCATTTCCCCAAATAATCAACTTCATGAAACCCTGTATCATATTATCTCTGGTATATTTTTGGACAGGAACAATCACCAAATAGTTAATACTAAGAACCTATAAAGAAAAATGATATAATCCTGACTTCATGTATAAAAGTAAATCGCACTACTGGGAAGCATGTAAAAGATGCTGTCTAATGGACAGTGATGCTGCTGCTGAAGCTGTTACTAGATGCTGACCATTTGCTCATTGAAAAAATAATATGAACTTCCTACTCAGGGCCAGATGTCAGTCTAGGAGCTGGAGGGAAAAACAACTGACAAACAAACAACATTTCTGTCTTCTTAAGCTTACAGTAGAGGGATAAAAGTTATAAATAAAAATAAACACACTGAGATAAATAATTCAACTAAGTTCAACCTTTTAACCCCCATTCTGTGGAGGCAAAAATAGAGGTGGAGTGTTGAATAATTTGTCTACACTCCAACAGCAGGTATATGGCACAACCTGTATCTGTAAGATTCTTTGTACTACATTATGCTGTCACTCAGAAAAAAAACCTCCACAGGTAAATAGGTGAGAGAGGTGGCTGTATCTTGGAATTTGACCATGGTCTGTTAAACAAAGAAGTCTCTGGCCCTCTTTTTGAACAAGCATTTAGATAGAATTCACACTGGGCATAACCCAAGGTGGAGCTGAGACATAGGGTTGTGTTTGGAAGCAGGAGATTCATTTGGCTACAATGGAAAGTGGAAGGGTAAAAGGAGAAGAAAGGTAAAGTCCTTGTTGGAAGAACCTTTGTGACTGAGGAAAGAATCTTAACTATCTTGCCTTTAACCCACAGACACACTGACTTTTTTAAATCAAGGAGAAGCCTGGTAGTCGTGGTGTAAGAAGTTAATTTGGTCACTGTGAAGCATAGAAAGGCTGAAGAGGTGAGAGGTTGCATGCAGGGCGTCTAGTTAAAAGGCTATTGCAATAGTGTGAAAATGGGTTAGGATGACTTCAGTGGAATAAAACCATGCAAAAAAATTACAAATAAGATAACTGGGGAAAAAATTTTAAAAGATGAACAGATAGTATGTGGGATGGGAGAACAACTGAAAAGAAGTAAATGAAAAGGTGGCTTGAACCTAAAGCTGGAGAAGAATAGAGCTACTTATAGAAACTAGAGGTTTAGGAATAGAGCCAGTTTACAGCAGGAGATGGTAGGTTTTAAAGTACATTGGTCAGGCTCAAGTCAGCAACCTACATTCTTTACTTCTACTCCCTGACTTCAACCGTACCTGGTCTTTCCCAGGTCACCTTAAAGTTATTACCAACAAAGAAAGCCTCTTCTGTGATTCTAACTCCCTGAAAAACAGAATAGGGTCATCTGATTCTTGATAGTTTTTTATTTCATCCAGAAAATTAAGTTTGAACAAACCCACCTCACTTAAATCATTGTTTATTTGTACATCAAAATCTCAGTGCAGATGTCAGTACCCATAGTTTTCTATCTGTGGTCCTGTTTTATTGCACAAAAATATGTAAAACACCACAAGAAATAAATAAGTAAAAACATACATTTCACAACAGCAATACCAAAACATACAAAATGTGTTGGCTTTTTATTTTTCAAATTCTGTTAGAAGAGAAATGTTTTTACATACTTGTAACCTGTGTAGACAGAATTTTGCTCTTGCTTTTGAACGGGATGTGGTCATTTGGGATGCAGTAGGGTGGGAAAGGTGAAAGCAGAGAATAACCAGCATCTGTCTTCACACCAGCCTTGGGAGGAGGCATTTTGAAATGGCTGGGTTTTGGAAATGCAGGTTCATCACAAAGTTTCACTGCTCAGTTAATAGTAGAGAAAATCTCAAACTATTTCTAATGGACACTGCCTCATTTCTTGGGCAAAAGTGACAGTCTAAGGAAAAAGAAACATGTTTTTCCCACTTCACTCACTGAGAAGTTACAGACCATTGTGAAGTACCTCAAATTACGGTAACGATATCCCTGTTTTCTTATGGTATACAATGAGTTGATACTCCTTTTCATCTCTGTAAGATAAAAATTTCTTAAACAGCAGCAGACTCACAGAACCCAAGAACGGACTAATAGTTACCAAAGGGAAAGGGACTGGGGAAGATGGATGGGAAGGGAGGGATAAGAGGGAAAAAGGGGCATTACGATTTGCAGATGTAATGTTGGGGGGGGCATGGGGAGGGCAGTACAACTCAGAGAAGACAAGCAATGATTCTATAGCATCTCACTACGCTGATGGCCAATGACTGCAATGGGGTTGGTGGGGGGGACCTGATGAAGGGGTAGTTTAATCACCATAATATTGCACATGTATTGTAAATTAATGATTCCAAAATAAATTATATAAAAAAATCACTGAGTACTACCCTCCTTTCTTTAGTAAATGTTATTGTATATCATTCAATTTTTTATTAGTAGCTTATAATCTCAAAACATCTTTTACTGTTCTGAATTGTTATTTAGCTCCTTGATTAATTTTTCAGTCATTTTCCTTATGGACATGTTATTTTCAGTTTTAATTTTCTACTCCCATTATTTTTAAAGCCTACTGAATTGCTTCCAGTCTAATTTGGTGAGATGTATTAAACTCTCACCACCATCCTAAGTTAGGTTTAAATGGAAAGATGGATGGTATATCAATTAGATTTCTCAGGAAGCTGAGGAGAACCAGGCTGACAGGCTGAAAATCAGGCAGGGTTAATGTTCAACCTTGAGGTAGAATTTCTTCTCTGAGAAATCTCAGTTTTTGTTTTCCAGGTCTTCTAGCTGATAGGATGAGGCACATCCACATTATAGAGGCCAATCTCCTCTACGCAAAGCCAGCTAATGGTAGATGGTAACCATCTCTATGAAACAGCTTCAGAGCTACCCTGAGATTAGTGTTTGATTAAATAATAGATTGTTATAGCTCAGTCAACTAACTCATAAAACTATCATAGATGGATTTAACAAACTGATTTCATGTTAGTTTTTGGGTTTTCAAAGAGTGAATCATTGAAAATATATGCATTAAGTGCTTTATGTCCCAGGAATTCATATGGATATGAATTTATGATTATAAAGAGGGTTGAAGTAAAATCCTGTCTTCAAGGACCTTACAATATTCTTAGAAGACAGATATATTAGTAAATTAATACAATGAAACATGATGGAAGTTAGTTTCATGCACAAGGTGCTGTAATTCTGAGCTGAACATAAAAGGCAAGAAGAAAAAGAAACAGGTGGGTGCAAAGGAAGGCATTTCCATGCATAAGTGACAACAAGAGCAAGAGCATGTCACAGCCACAGCCAGAGTATAAAAGAAATTTATCTATTTAAAATTTGGGTTTGAAAAACACTTTGTGTAGTCTAATTGTTACATTGGATTTACATTAATTTAAATATTTAATAATACATTTTAATTAGTTTAAATGCATGTCCCTGGTTCAGTAGTAACTGTGCCCTATCTCTTGCCTCCCATCTTTCTACTCTTCCTCAAATGTTGCACATAAGTGTGAATTTTCTGTATCTAGATAACAAATTCTTAAGTGATAGGGAGTTTTTACCTGGTGTGTAGCTTACGCATTCTTGGAACACTAACTACACGTTACTGAATGACTAAAGGATGGTTGTGTAGGCTGATAAAGCAAAGGCAGCCCCTGTCCTAATCCCTGGCACCTCTGACTGTTACCTTACATGGTAAATTTTAGCAGATACCATTAAGGATCTTGAGATACAAAATTATCTTGGATTATCTGTCTGGGTCCTAAAAGCCACCACAAATGCCCTTAGAGGAGAGGCACAGAAGAAGATGAGCAATATGACCATGGAGGCAGAGACTGGAATGATGGGGTCACACATTAAGAAATGCCAGCAACCACCAAAAACTGGGAGTCAGGGAGCTTAGAGCCTATGGAGGGTATATGACCTGCCAACACCTTAATTTTGCCCCCATGATTTCAGACTTCTTGCCTCCAGAACTGCGAGGCAACAAGTTGTGTGGGTTTTAGATCCTTCATTTGTTTGTAATTTGTTACAGCAGCTACTAGAAACCTACAATGGATTTCCAGCGTGTTAAACAAAAGAAGAAATGTGGTTTTATTAGCACCTACTGGCTGGAGGCCTTCTCTGATGCAGAGGAAGTAGAATGTTGCTTAGATAGTACTGGCCTCCTAAATTCCTCCCTGCTCTCAGCAGTGACAACAGGTTCTGGGAATATACATGTACGCAGAAAATGCCACTGGGATTTTGAATATCCTGATGTGGAATTATTAGGTGTTCTACTCCACAAATATTTATGATGAACTAAATATATCTTCATGATAACTCTATGCTGGAGATTTTTAAACATTCAAGCTAAGAAAAATACCACAAATTATTCCATATTATTGATATCCAAAATGTACTACTCACACTGACTTCAAAAATTAAAACCTGTAACACATTTCAATCATATTAAAGTATATATTATATATGATTGTAAGAACATGCAGGGGGAGTTTATTTCTTGTGTATTTATAGCATCACACATGTACTTAAGACTATGTATATGTGAAGTTGCTGATCGATCTTGCTCTTACTAACGTTATCATGTTCAGAAAATTATCTAAAATGAGTCCACACATTCTGAAGAATTACATTTAGCTTATGGCCTAAAGGTTTTGACTTATAATCTCTTAGTTTCAATGTCCAGATTTCTGCCAAATCTGAACTACCATTTGAACTAACATGCTTAACTAAGTAGATTTACCACTGAGTAATTACATTAAGCACACATTTATCTTAAAGATGTGAAATTGTTTTCATTGTTTTTCACCAAAAGAGGTACTTACTTTGCCGACATGTTAACAAAGCTCCAGAAATTATGACTGTGTGTTCATAGGTAAGTATGTATAATAATTGCAGAATTGTTCTGTTTTCATATTTGGATTTTTCACAAATGTGTCTGCTATAAGAGACACATAATAATATAAAATATTAATTGAATAAAATCAATATATAGGAGAGATGTATTATAAATCATAGACCATTGAGATAATCAGAGGGCTGTTGATTATTGCATATAACACCTTCCTTTTACAAAAGAGTAGGCTAAGATTCAGAGATGTAAATGGTTTGTTTAAATGCACACTGCGAACTATTGAACAAATCAGAAGTAGGACTGGTCCAAGACTTCACAAGCCCCAGGAGTGGCTATTTCCATTATCCAAAATTTTGTTTTAAATTGTTTATAACTAAAACTCTTTAAGTGGCTAAAGGAGGAAATGCAAAGTAGCAAAACCGAGTTTAAGTCATGGAAATCAATGAAGACCAGTTTAAATTAAAAACAGATATCTTTGAGATTATAAACAAAATACATTTTCTGAAAATATGTAGTTATAAAATCAATTTTTAAATTTGGAACATCTATTTTATCTGTAGATTCAGAATTTAAAATATTAGTTTTAAAGCATTAAAAAATAAGTCTGAGTTTAGATTTTCTAATACTGTATAGGTCCTTATCATTGAGCAGTATGCATAAGAGATTATTTAATCCTCCTTTATATCATCTAAAATATTAGAGTATACTCTGATGTTGTCTCATTTACCTTAATTATCCATTAAAGATCTGTGATCCATTATGTGATGTATATTGAAAGGGAACATATTTCAAAGATAAAAGATCTAGTTTTGGTCTTTATTTTGGAAAATCACAACTCCACTGTTTTCTCATCTATATAATGGGCTTTTGAGAACATCCAGCTAAATATTTTTATGGTAAGAATTCATAGATGATGTGCTCTGGAATCTATCGAGTGCTCCACATGCGATGTGTGTGTGGGAGGGGTTGCTTGTGCGTCCGTGTTTGTGATAATAATTTCTATTTTCTGGTCTGTCAGGATCTCATGGGGCAAAGAAAAAGGACACGTCTACTAAAAAACAGCAGGAATGCAAGAAAGAAAGTAAAAAAGAAAAGAAAAGAAAAAAATCAACAAAACATGGTCCTTCAATGAAAAGTAGGTTTAAAGTGAGAGATGACGAAATTTATGTAAAACTACAACTACGGATTCTCATTATGAGGGAAATAAGTATCTCCAAGAGTTACATGTGGAATAAATGCTTAAATAAATGACTGGGTGTAGATAACTATGTACTCTGACTAATGAGAGATGGGTGACCTTTAAAATGACTCATATTCCAAAAAAAAAAACACTAACTCCATCATTTCTACAATCTGTATTTTCTGTACACACACACAAAAAAACAATTAATATAGTTAGGAGCAAAATTGCAAACCTAACAGGGAACAGAACCAGGAGCCAGGGGATCCAGGTTCTACAACTTGGTCCTTAATAGCTGTATGTGTGACCCTGAACAAATCACTTAATCCTCCTGGGCTTCAGCCCCATCACTTTCAACACGAAGGGGGTCTAAGGTCCCTTCCAGCTTTAACGCTTGGTGACACTATGATTCCAATTCTTAGCTTCTCTCTCACCATATTTGACACTTTGTTGACATACTGTCAGAGCACTTCACACATTTTCCGGAAGCCATAACAAAGCATTATCAGGTCATTAACAAGGATTTTTAAGAGAAACTTTAAAATATCTTTCACTGGGGTTTTGGTATAGCAGCTATGTTTATGCTATTAGATGCCTCAGTGAAAACACAGATATTCAGCTTAAAAAATTCAACTTTGTTAAGTTAATATACTATGAGGAATAGAGTTATAATATAGCTATGCAGACAAAAATAGCCATTTATTTTTCCACAATGAGCATACCATTATCTAATTCAAAACTGCAAAAGAAAACAGAAAAGATACACATCTCTAGCCTTATGAAAGTTGTGCACATTTCTTTCATAGTTCTGTTTCCTTTCACATTCTTTCCATAAATGGTTGACATATATGTGTGTCTCCTGGCATGTGTGTATGTGTGTGTGTGCATGTGTGCACACATGCAATTGCATGTGTGAATTACATCTAATATTTATGGGGCACTGACTGTATCCCAGGCATTGGGCGATACACATTTCTTATGAGGCTCAATGCCCTTGGCACTCCCGTGTGCATTCTCACCACTAGCAGATATGGAGCTATGCTCCTGAAGGCTTACATTTGGATGTTTTTAGTCCTTTTTGTAACTAGAACAACCTGTGCCTAAATCAGCAGATTACTATAGTCAGAAGTTTACCCAGCCTCAGACAGGTCTGAAGATCTCCTTCTCTAGACCATTGGCAAATTCTCTTCCTTCTTCCTTTCCTGGGCAAAATTAATGCATTCCTTTGCCCTCTCCAGCTTTAATCTATATCCTCTCCCTCCTTCCCACCAGACATAATGTTACTCATTCTAATATACTTGACAGTATGTCAGAAATTGTGTGTGTGTGTGTGTGTGTGTGTGTGTGTGTGTGTGTGTGGTGTGTGCCCTATCATCAAGTATAATGCTTTTCAATATGGCAGTTTTGCCATTCCTTCTAGAGTATTTAGTTTAAGACTCAAACATATCACTGGACTATATAATTTTTAGAAATAGAGGTACTATTACACCCAGGTGGAAGAGAATCAGAATATTGGCTTATTAATTATTTATGCTTTTCATACAAATAACAGAAGTCAGTGATGAAGTATCTCTTTGATAGCTTATGCTAGAATCCTTGTGCAGGCTGCTTAGCCCATATCTTGGGTCTGGGAAGAACTGAACTTATATTGCAGGATGATAACAATCTGCCATTTTCTTAAAAATATCTTGAGAAAGAGGTTGCCTTATTCTCACAGATGAATTACTTTATAGCACTTCAGTAAAAAACAAGGACGATATATCATTTAGCATCTCTCCAAATCACAGTAAATGGGCTTGAATTTATTAATTGATTTTATCTAATTTACTTTGAAAAAGTAAATAAAGTAAAGTAGAATAAATGAGCCATATAGTTCCAGCCTGCTGAATATTTTAAACCAAACTGGAAATTAATGAGGTGATTAAGGAAAAAAATGGCGAAAGGAGGAAAAAAGAGGCCTTAAATGCTTAATCTGGATGAACAAACTGTAAACACTTTTTTATTCTATTGAATGAAAATAAAGGTATTTTGTTCCAATGTTTGCTCTTCCCCTTGAGCACCACCATCTAGTAGGGGCTCTTTAAGTAACAACTTTGGTCCCCAAAGTGGACCTTTCTCTGACACTTTTCTCAGCAAGCTTCTGCCCACCAGCGAGCCTGCAGGACTTGTTCCTGCTGAGGAGGCCATTGGCACAGAGTCCCTCCCATATCCTACTGCTGCCATGCTGTGCTGGCATGAAGGAAAATAAGCTAGAATAGCAGAGATAGAGCTCACATGAATTACTAAGCCACTATCAAAGCAATAAGACATCATTGCCAATCAATACTATTTCTCTTCTTTACAGCAAGCCTAACACAATTAACTTGGCAATCATCCCCCAATGTACAAATCAATGAGGTCCAGAGATTCAAATTTATGTCATTTGTAAATAGTCCCAAGAATAGGGAGAAGTTAGCAGAAGTATATGTCTCTTCATATTCCCAATGATTTTCACATTCAGTGATGGCAGCCACATTTAAAATAATAATAATAATACTGCTAATAATGATCATTGTTATTTCTATCCTAAAAGAAAAATAAAACTGGAATTAAAAATGAATGCAAACTTTTGCCTACAAGTCGTTTAACAGTGTGTTTTATTAGGAAATCCTTCTAGCTTCCCCTTCTGCACGTCTCTCCACAAAATAAAGCATTTGCCATCTAATGTGGACCTGATGTAGCTGTTCTAGTCAGAAGGTCAAACATGCTGAACCTGCTGCCAGAACCAAGTTCAGAGGAAATATGAAAAACACAGAAAGTAAAACCTGACGGTGAGCTATAAATACTCACAAATACGCTAAAATTTATAGTTCATTATGCTCCTGTTTTGTCCTTTCTGCCAAAGTCAAAAAGCACATGAACCTTCGTTTTAAAAGAAATTTACTGTACATTAGGAAATAAGCCACAGAGAGGTCCAAAACACTGCCAATTCTCAGCAGGTCAAATAGGTGCTGATTGCAGATTTGAACTAGGTTCATCTTACTCAGTTTTACATACAAACATTGGATTTTTGAGTTCAGGTTGTGTGTGTGTGTATGTGTGTGTGTGTATGTGTGTACTTTTCAATCACTCCCCCAAATCACTATTGCCAGAGCCAGCTCACCATTCAAATAAATGATAGAGAAATTGCCAGTAAGATTTTCCAGTTTCCTAGTCTCATAAGCTGCTTAAAAATATCCACTAAAGAGGAACTAGAGCATCTATGACAGTGATACCAAGCAGCTACTAAGTAGATACTCTCTACAGGTCTGGAATCATCAGGTAAAATCAATTTTTAAAATGTTCCAACCTAAAACTTTTTTACTTTAGCACAATGTTTTAATATTACTTCAGATATAAAATATTATTTGTTTCAGTATAGATCTCTTTCATGAATTTGTTTTTAGTCTAATTCTGTTTAATGAATGTACTTTCTTTAGAAGATAAGCCTCTTATATGAAATTGGACATGTTTTAATTGCATAGTATATTTAAGAAACACAATAGGCATACCCTACAGAGCTTTGTTACCCAATGTGTGGTCCAGAGATCAGCAATATTGGCCTCCACTGAGAACTTGTTAAAAATGCAGACTTTTGAGTTCCCCCTCCAGAACTACTCAGACAGCATTGCATTTGAACATGGTTCCTCTCTGATTCTCATAGATACTGAAGTTTGAGAGACACGGGTACAGAATAATAACTTGATTATCAAGGACATAGAATATACTAAATATTTTCTTTACAAAAGAGCAAAAAACTATGTTTAAATCCCAGCTGACTATGTTGGAACACTTTAATTTCTAGCTGCAAAGGAATAATGTTCCAATTATTCAGAATTATTTGCAGAGCACTGATCAAAATGTTGTATAAGTGATACTTAACAAAATTTAATTCTCCACCCAAAATAAAACCTCATGTATTTTCAAGAAATATGAGTTTTGTCTTAACAACTATGTAAATTAAAATTAGACATAAATAATCAGGTCCTTAGTAAACTCCACTGACTAGTAATTTTTAGATTTCCTCTATAGTGATATTTAATGTCATCAATCTATTTAAACGTTTTATTTTTTCAGTCTGGGTGTCTTTATAAAAGCAATATACCATATTAAAAAATAAAACACTATTCTACAATGAAACATTTTATTTAATTTCTTTAAAAACTGTGGTCCATGGATATGAAGGATCTATTTTTCTTCAACAGAAGTTGCCTGTCTAGGTTTCGTAATCCACTGCTCTGGCAATGTTGCCTACCTGGCCTTATCCAACAGTCATCATTAATCCCCAGGTCTCCCAATCTGGTTCTTTTGAAGAACTATAAACACACCTACTGTGTAAGCCTTTCCAGAGATACTTTAAAAGAACTAATATCTGCCATTTTCCATTTCGATCAAACAGAACCAAATCTGAACTGTACTTGCCACCTAGAGTTTACTCTATTGCCACTCGTGAATTTCTCACTTGAAAGCTCCAACACATCCTTCAAGAACCTTAAATCTAAAAGCAAAGATTTCCAGTTCATGAATATATCATACATTGAATTGATCTATCAAAGTTTCTTAATCTTTTAGAGAGTGTGTTTTGTGGATCAGTTTGAAAATCTGATGAAATTTTCAGATAAATGTCCATGTACACTTATGCTGAAAGCTATGTATACAATTCCAAGATTTCACAGGCCTCCAAATGTCTCTACTAAGGACTCGGACCAAAGCATCCTAGCTGTATGAGGTTCACTGAATTGTGCAAAGGTATAAAGCCTTAATATACACTGAAATAGATAGCTGCAAAATATCTCTAGCAGGCATAGGCACATTGTCTCTCCTATGACAAGTACCCTTATCTTCAAAATAGCTCTGGTGTGGTGTTATTTTTTCCAAAAGAATATAAATGCTTAATATTAAGAATAGTTTAGAGTTGAAAATAAAAATTTTTTGATTATGGATTACTTCACTAAAGCTCTCTTCCCAAATATTAATTAGAAACACATGAGCTACTTTCCTTTGTTTCCACAAATTTCAAGATAGGGATACTAGCTGCAAAACTGTTTGATGCCCTTATATAAATATTAATTGAATAAGAAAAGTCTAATTAATAGCAGTATAGGAGAAACAAACAACAACAAGAACCCAGGAATATATCAGAATAGTAGCTCCTAGAAGGTGTAATCAAAGCATTCTGTTCATGGATTTGTTACTCTCAAGACAGGAGATTGACATGAACTGGAATCATAATGACCTCTTTTATGAGCATGTTAATTTTAGAGCCATTTTCAAATCAGCATTGATTTTATTTGGGTTAGCACATATTAGTTTCCTTTGAAAATGTAGAATTTTGAGTGTCATGAAAGCTGAACATAGTGCATAAAACACAGCAATCTTTGATTGGTAAAATACATCATTTATAGTACATCTTTTCTTCCCTAGAATTTCACCATGTTTTCTCTGGCTGTACCTCAGCTTGAAATGTATAATGACCATAAGGCAATTTTACACCACTGAAGTCATTAAATCTAAAACAAAATGCCTGAAGCCCATTTCAAGAAGGAGTTTCTGATATGTTTTAACTAGTGGAGGAATAAGAAGGGTTTGAGGAGGGTACTCTGTAAAGGATTTGTCATAAACATACATTTTAAAACACTGCTTATTCCATCTTTCCCAGAACTTTTAAGATAACATTTTATTAAATTCAAGTTTTCAGCAAAGCTGGCAATATAGCTATTTCAATCTCCCATTTCATTATCAGAAGCACTATAATCAGAAACATGTGGTGGAGATAATTCTGACCAACTTCGGGATTGCAACTTGCACAACCAAAGCATTCAAGACATGTCATTGATAAACTGGAATGCAACTGAGTGACAACCAGAATTGGGAAGAAACTTAAAATTTGGGGGATGCAGAGAAACATAAAACTATCTTTAATTATTTGAAGAATTATCATTAGGATAGGGATTAGATTCCTTCTGTGTGGCTGTGGAAAGAAGAGCAAGAACCAATAAGAAATTATGAAAACTCTTATAGTATAAAACTTGAATGGACCACTTCATAAATAGTAATTTCCATCATGAAATTTTGCAAGACAAAGCTAGGACAGACAACTGGATTAAGAACTGTGAATCCCTACATGTCAGTTCATATATTTCCATTGGTCAGAGACACAATTTTTCTCATTTTATTTGTCAAGCCACAACTTAGTTAGGTACCTATTTATTTTATCCCTAATAAAAAATGAATTCAATAATGCAATTCAACAATTCCTTCTCTGTGGTTTATATGATCACTGTAGGCACTTTTTCTTTAATAGTTAAGAGCCATTATCTGGCCTATCCCACTCAGTGATCCCATTATTTCCATAGAAATTAACAGAAGTCCATTCCATTGTGATGCCTTCCACTGTTATCCCCTGCCTACAGAGAACAGTCACCACTTATCATTGCAAGGATGCTGGGACAGTTATCTTGTTCTCATCTGAGAAATGCTTGATGAGAGGCTGAATGGGTCATATATCGCAGATTCAGTCCAGCATTCACTTCTTCCTGAACCTACGACATTCCAGCAATATGCCAGAATTGCAACCTCATTGATTTTAGACCATTGTTAAATCCAGGCTTTAATTAAGAAACATAATGACTGTTATGAACAATGCTCGAGTCAAATCAACATAATATATACCAAATCCCAGGGAAATGCACCTATATCAGTAAATTATTCCTGCTCTAATCTAATATTTATCTTTTTTTCTCACATACTTAAAATTAACTCCCTTACAGGTACCCCAAACTCATACTGATTCTTATTTCAAGATCTTGCAACTTTTTAAGTGCAGGCTACCTTATTCTGTATCAAGCTTTGTTTTTGTCTATCTGGGTTATGTTTGGATCTAATTTTCATTATGATCATGGAAGTGTTTGTTAGGTGTTTTTATAAAGAAGAAACAACTTTCATTTATGAAGCATCTCTTCCACATGAAAACATTATAGATTTATATACAGATAAAGGTTGATTTCTCAAGATGGGAGGAAGAGGTCTCCTTTCATCACTAAAGAGAACTGAAGAATGAAATTCTCATCTCAGACTTCATATTGGAAATACTAACTAATACAATAAGATGAGAAAGGAAATAAAGTATGCATATTGAGAAAAAAGAAACAAAAATATCTCTGTTCACAGAAGACATTGAAGACATTATTATACATGCTTAAAATTGGAAAGAGCTGACAAAATCTCCTGAATCTAAGTGATTATAGCAATGTTGAAGAATACAAAGGTAATATATGCAAAAGTTAATGACTTTCCTATGTACCACCAATGAATAAGTGGATTTGAAATTAAAAAACACACTATCATTTGCATTAGCACCCCCAAAATTGAAACACTTAGGTATAAATCTAGCAAGATATGTAAAAGATGTGCATGAGGAAAATTACAAAACTCTGATGAAAATAATCAGAAAGAAATGAATAAGTGGAAAGCTATTCCATGTTCATGGATAGGAAGACACGAGATTGTCTATATGTCAAATCTTTCCAAATTGACCTAGAGATTCAATGCAATCCCAGTCAAAGGATAGGGATATATGGGAACTCCCGCTCCATCCCAATGCACTATCAGTTTTAATTGAAATAATTGGAAACCATAGCATTCTATAGCTTACCATTGTCTTATTTGATTCTGGATAATGTTACCATCAAAATAAATTGCTCATTGAGAGACTGGATTAAAGATGGTGGAGTGAGAGGTGAGACAGTGGCTTCCTCCTAAAACCACATATAATATGAAAATATAACTAATACAACTACTCTTGAAAGAGCAACAGGAAAGAGGACTGCACCAAACTGTATACACCTGAAGACAAGAGCAGACCCCTCAGAAAAGGGTAACGTACTAAAGCTGTGGTCCTGTGGGGTCCAAGCCTTTCCCCCACCTCAGCTCACCAGCAGGAGGAAGAGGAACAGAGCAGGGAGGGAGTGGAGATCTGGGACTGCTGAATACCTAACTCCGGATATCTGCTCTGAGAGCACAAACCTACATTTCATGGTGCTTGCATGATACTCTTGTAATTAGGGGTTGGAAAGCTAAGACAGGCAGAATTCCTGGAGAGACTAAGAATCCAGCTGCTTGTGAAAGCAGGGATCCATATCCAGCTGCCCTGGGACAAAAGAAAGGCGGGCAGCCTGAGAGACTTCCTAACAAAGAAGCCCTTAGCAAGAGGGCTGCTAAGGGGGCAAGGACTGCACAGAGCTTACTGCTCAGGAGAAAGGACAGGTAGACAAAATTGTCTGGGTGCACTCTGCCCAGTAGATTGGGAGCTTTCACGATCTCCAGGTGCTCCAGCACCTTGGCTGCCCAACATTGCTTCAGGGGCTGAGCAGCTCCAGAGAGTAGAGCTTCTGGGCACTAGAGGGCGCCATACACAAATGTGAAATGCCAAAGGAACCTGGTCCAGAGTAAAATTATTAATACAACCCCTGAGAAAGATTTAAATGATATTGACCTCATGACTCTGCCTGAAAGGGAGTTCAAAATAAAAATCATTAACATGCTCATGGAGGTACGGAAAGATATTCAAGAACTCAGGAATTAATTACGGTAGGAAATCCAATTATTTGAAGAGCACAATGGAGGGTATTAAAAGCAGATTGGATATGGTGGAGGAGACGATAAATGAAATAGAAACTAGAGAAGAGGAATACAAAGAAGTTGAGGCACAGAGAGAAAAAAGGATCTCTAAGAATGAAAGAATATTGAGAGAACTGAGTGACCAATCCAAATGGAACAATATTCGCATTTTAGGGGTACCAGAAGAAGAAGAGAGAGAAAAAGAGATGGAAAGTGTCTTTGAAGAGGTGATTGCTGAAAACTTCCCCAATCTGGGGAAGCAGATAGTCTCTCAGGCCATGGAGGTACACAGATCTCCCAACACAAGGGACCCAATGAAGACAACATCAAGACATATAATAATTAAAATGGCAAAGATCAAGGATAAGGACAGACTATTGAAAGCAGCCAGAGAGAGAAATAAGATCACATACAAAGGAAAGCCCATCAGGCTATCATCAGACTTCTCAGCAGAAACCTTACAGGCCAGAAGGGAGTGGCATGATGTATTTAATGCAATGAAGCAGAAGGGCCTTGAACCAAGATTACTTTATCTGGCAAGATTATCATTTAAATTTGAAGGAGAGATTAAACAATTCCCAGATAAGCAAAAGCTGAAAGAATTTACCTCCCAGAAACCATCTCTACAGTGTATTTTGGAGGGACTGCTATAGATGGAAGTGTTCCTATGGTATAATAGCTGTCACCAGAGGGAATAAAACCACAGTAAAGAAAGTAGAACAGCTAATTACTAAGAAAATGCAAACTTAAATTAACTATCCCCAAAGTCAATCAAGGGATAGACAAACAGTACAGAATATGATACCAAAAATATAAAGAATGGAGGAGGAAGAAAAAGGAGGAGGAAAAAACAAAACAAAACAAAAAAAGAACCTTTAGATTGTGCTTGTAATAGCATATTAAGTGAGTTAAGTTAGACTCTTAGATAGTAGGGAAGTTAACCTTGAACCTTTGCTAACCACGAATCTGAAGCCCACAATGCCAATAAGTACATACCTATCCATAATCACCCTAAATGTAAATGGATTGAATGTACCAATCAAAAGACACAGAGCCACTGAATGGATAAAAAAAAAAGACCCATGTATATACTGCCTTCAAGAGACACACTTTAAAACCAAAGACATACACAGACTAAAAGTGAAGGGATGGAAAAAGACATTTCATGCAACTAATAGAGAGAAAAAAGCTGGAATTGCAGTACTTATATTAGACAAAATAGACTTCAAATCAAAGAAAGTCACAAGAGACAAAGAAGGACATTACATAATGAAAAAGGGGTCAATCCAACAAGAAGATATAACCCTTATAAATATCTATGCACCCAACCCAGGAGCTCCTACATATGTGAAACAAATACTAACAAAATTAAAGGAGGAAATAGAATGCAATGCATTCACTCTAGGAGATTTCAACACACTGCTTACTCTGAAGGACATATCAACCAGACAGAAAATAAGTAAGGAGACAGAGGCACTGAGCAACACATTAGAACAGATGGAGCTAACAGACATCTACAAAACTCTACACCCAAAAGCAGAAGAATACACATTCTTCTCAAGTGCACATGGAACATTTTCAAGAATAGATCATATACTAGGCCACAAAAAGAGCCTCAGTTAATTCAAAAAGATTGAAATTGTACCAACCAACTTCTCAGAACAGAAAGGAATGAAACTAGAAATGAATAATGCAAAGAAAATAAAAAATCCCACAAACAGATGGAGGCTTAATAACATGCTCCTAAATAACCAGTGGATCAGTATCAATGACCAAATAAAAACAGAGATCAGGCAATATATGGAGACAAATGGCAACAATAATTCAACACCACAAATCTGTGGGATTCAGTGAAAGCCATGCTAAGAGGAAAGTATATTGCAATACAGGCCTACCTCAGCAAAGAATAACAATCTCATATGAGCAGTCTAAACTCACAATTAACAAAACTAGAAAAAGAAGAACAAATGAGACCCAAAGTCAGTAGAAGGAGAGACATAATAAAGATTAGAGCAGAAATAAATAATATCGAGAAGAATAAAACAATAGAAAGGATCAATGAAAGCAAGAGCTGGTTCTTCAAGAAAATAAACAAAATAGATAAACCCCTAGCCAGACTTATCTAGATAAAAAGAGAGCCTACTTGCATAAACAGAATCATAAAAGAGAAAGGAAAAATCACTACGGACAGCAAAGAAATACAAAGAACTATTAGAGAATACTATGAAAAATTATATGCTAACAAACTGGATAACCTAGAAGAAATGGACACCTTTCTAGAAAAATACAAACTTCCAAGGCTGACCCAGAAAGAAACAGAAAATCTGAGCAGACCAATTACCAGCAACGAAATGGAACTGGTAATCAAAAACCTACCTAAGAACAAAACGCCTGGACCAGATGGCTTCACCATTGAATTTTATCAGACATTTAGTGAAGACTTAATACCCATCCTTCTTAAAGTTTTCCAAGGAGTAGAAGAAGAGGGAATACTTCCAAACTCACTCTAATACCAAAACCGGGCAACGACACCACAAAAAGAGAAAACTACAGACCAATATCCCTGATGAACATAGATGCAAAAATACTGAACAAAATATTAGGAAACCGAATTCAAAAGTACATCGAAAGGATCATCCATCATGATGAAGTAGTATTTATTCCGGGGATGCAAGGATGGTACAACATTCGAAATTCCATCAATATCATCCACCACATTAACAAAAAGAAGGACAAAACCCACATGATCATCTCCATAGATGCTGAAAAAGCATTTGACAAAATTCAACATCCATTCATGATAAAAAACTCTCAACAAAATGGGTATAAAGGGCAAGTACCTCAACATAATAAAGGACATATATGACAAACCCACAGCCAACATTATACTGAACAGCGAGAAGCTGAAAGCTTTTCTTTTAAGATCGGGATCAAGACAAGGATGCCCACTCTCCCCACTTCTATTCAACAAAATACTGGAGGTCCTAGCCACGGCCATCAGACAACACAAAGAAATAAAAGGCATCCAGATTGACAGGGAAGAAGTTAAGCTGTCCCTGTTTGCAGCTGAGATGATATTGTACATAAAAAACCCTAAAGAATCTACTCCAAAACTACTAGATCTAATATCTGAATTCAGCCAAGTTGCAGGATACAAAATTAATATGCAGAAATCTGTGGCATTCCTATACACTAACAATGAACTAGCAGATAGAGAAATCAGGGAAAAAATTCCATTCAAAGTTGTGTCCAAAAGAATAAAATACCTAGGAATAAACCTAACCAAGGAAGTGAAAGACCTAAACTCTGAAAATTACAAGACACTCATGAGAGAAATTAAAGAAGATACCAATAAATGGAAACACATCCTGTGCTCATGGATGGGAAGAATTAATATTGTCAAAATGGCCATTGTGCCTAAAGTAATCCATAGATTCAATGCAATTCCTATCAAAATACCAACAGCATTTTTCAATGAACTAGAGAAAATCATTCTAAAATTCATATGGAACCACAAAAGACCCCGAAAAGCCAAAGCAATCCTGAGAAGGAAGAAAAAGCAGGGGGATTATGTTCCCATCTTCAAGCTCTACTACAAAGCCACAGTACTCAAGACAATTTAGTACTGGCCCAAGAACAGACCCATAGACCAATGGAACAGACTAGAGAGCCCTGATATAAACCAAACCATATATGGTCAATTAATATGTGATAAAGGAGCCATGGACATACAATGGGGAAATAACAGCCTCTTAAACAGCTGGTGTTGGCAAAACTGGACAGTTACATGCAAGAGAATGAAACTGGATTATTGTTTAATCCCATACACAAAAGTAAACTCAAAATAGATCAAGGACCTGAATGTAAGTCATGAACCATAAAACTCTTAGAAGATAACGTAGGCAAAAATCTCCTGAATATAAGCATGAGTGACTTCTTCCTTAAGGCATCTCCTCAAGCAAGGATAACAAAAGCAGAAATGAACTCATGGGACCACAGCAAGCTAAAAAGTTTCTGTATGGCAAAGGACACCATCAACAGAATAAAAAGGCATCCTACAGTATGGGAGAATATATTTGTAAATGACATATCCGACAAGGGGTTAACAGCCAAAATATATAAAGAACTTACATGCCTCTACACCCAAAAAGCAAATAACCCGATAAAAAATGGGCAGAGGATATGAAGAGACAACTCTCCAAAGAAGAAGATGCTCCACATCACTAATCATCAGAGAAATGCAAATTAAAAACACAATGAGATATCACCTCACAGCAGTAAGGATGGCCACCATCCAAAAGACTAAGAACAACAAATGCTGGTGAGGATGCAGAGAAAGGGGAACCCTTCTACACTGCTGGTGGGAATGTAAGCTACTTCAACCATTGTGGAAAGCAAAATGGAGGTTCCTCAAAAAACTCAAAATACAAATACCATTTGACCCAGGAATGCCACTCCTTGGAATTTACCCAAAGAATACAGCTTCTCAAATTCAAAAAGACATATGTACCCCTATGTTTACTGCAGCACTTTTTACAATAGCCAAGATATAGAAGCAACCTAAGTGTCCAGCAGTAGATGAATGGATAAAGAAGAGGTGGTACATATACACAATGAATACTGTTCAGCTATAAGAAGGAAACAAATCCTACCATTTGCAACAACATGGATGGAGCTGGAGGATATTATGCTCAGTGAAATAAGCCAGGTGGAGAAAGACAAGTGCCAAATGATTTCCCTCATTTGTGGAATATAACAAGGAAGCAAAACTCAAGGAACAAAACAATAGAAGACTCAGAGACTCCAAGAAGTAACTAGTGGTTACCAAAGGGGAGGGGTGCGGGAGGGAGAAGAGGATTGTGAAGTATTTTGTTTAGTACACATGTTGTGGGAGATCACAGGGAAAACAGTGTAGCACAGAGAAGGCAAACAGTGAATCTGTGTCATCTTACTACACTGATGGATAGTGACTGAATTAGGGTATGAGTGGGGACTTGATATTATGAGTAAATGTAGTAACCACATTGTTTTTTCATGTGAAACCTTCATAAGAGTGTATATCAATAATACCGTAATAAAAAAAAGAAAAGTCTAAACTTAATAAAAAAATAAATAAATTGCTCATCAAATATGTCAACAAACCAAGCCCAGGATCTGCTTTTGCTATTCTCTGTCTTGAGGTTAGCCCAGAATTAATTAATTCAGTCAAGATTCCCAGCAGGAAACACATAATACATTCAAAGGAATAATGGAATAGTTTTAAATATTGGAAATATTTACAAAGTTATGGACAGGATTAAGCAAACCAAGAAAGGACAACGAAATACCCTATGGACCTATAAAAATAGGAAGTTATGGTATTACCATATCTCAGCTCAAAATGGCAAGTGCTCTCTGCCATTATAAAAATGTGTTAAGAGCTACAGCTATAAAAAAGGCTTCTTTGCTTGCTGTGTGGTCTTAGGTAGACAAATATAACCATTATTGAATTGCAGCTTGGAATGGCTGAAGGCAGGGGGTAAACTCCCAGATTTATCTTTCTTTACATTTTCAGACCTCCTTGTCGGGAATCCCACTGGCCAAACTCAGATGTTGCCAAAGTACAAGGAAGGTATTCTGAGTAGTTTAATCCATAACTTTTCCTCCTCCAGTGTTTCTTGTCCCAGTAATGTAATAAAACAACCATGAATCTTTAAATTTCAACCCTTTATCTAATGCTAGTTACCACTGATTTTTACCTCGTAAGGAAATATTGAGTTATAAATTTTCAATGACCCTATTACAGCCCAGCTTTTAAGTTTTGTCTCACCTGGAGTACCATTTTGGCCTTTTAAGTGATCTCCCCTTAACTAGTCTGTTCTCTCCAAATTGTCCTAAAAAACATCCAAGATGAAAACTGGAGGATATTCTTCCCATGACTGAAATTTTCCAGTGGATTTCCTCTTGCTCATATGATGTAAAATAACATATTCTTTCATGATAAAATAAAAATGCTTTAAATAACTTACAAAACTGTTTATAATCTGCTGCCTCCTTACCTCTCTGGCTTCATTTTGCACCACTGTTTCTCTTAATTCTTTTTCTTAACACCTCTCTTAGTTCCTTAAGTCATTTGCTTGCCAACCTTTGGGTCTTTGAATGTGTTGTGCCTACAACCTTGAATAATCTTTCTCTCACCTGTGTTCATTGACTCAATTCCAATTTACTCTTCACATCTCAATTTATATAGCATAGTTTTCCTCATCCTGGAAATAAGTTACTTTATTTTGTTATATGCTCTTATATAACTCTATATTCTTCCTTCATAGAATATTTATCAAAGTTTGAAATAATCTATTTGAATAATATTTATCTATGCTACTAAAGACATATGTCATGAAGAGAAAATGGGGACAAAGTGGAATATATTAGTTAAATAACTGAAATATGCACAATTAGGACTTGAGACATTGATCATGGGATCAAGTGATATAAACCACTTTCTTGGTTTGGTTCCTTCTCAGTTCCCACTCTTTTAATAATATGGCTTCCCTGGACTACTACCTCCTTTTCATAAGGTGGAAAATACAAAGCCTATTCTTGACCTATGGGAAAGAGAGAGATACTACAGGAAAAAGAAGTATATTTTCCTGTGCCAAAAGCTCCAGCTAAGGACTTTTCACATCTCAGCTCAGACTCAGTCAAATACACATTCTCAAGCATATTGGAATATACCAATAGGCTCATTATATGGTATTTTATGGTTTCGGTAGCAAATTACAACAAAGTTAATTTCAGAAAACAATGTGTATTTATTTCCTGAACAGTTCTGAAGGCCAGAAGCCCAAAATTAATTTCATAAGACCAAAATCAAGATGTTAGCAGACCCATGCTCCCTCCAGAGGCTCTGACAAGAATTTGTTCTCTTGCCCTTTTCAGCTTCTAGTACTGCATTTCTCACATTGACTCTTGGTCCCTTCCTCCAACTCTAAAGCTAGCAGCATAGCACCTGTCTTCACTGCCTTCCTCTTTTCTATCTGCACTGAAGTCTCCCTCTGCCTCCTTCTTGTAAGGACATTTGTGATTATGTTTAAGATCCACACAGATAATTCAGGATGATCTTAATTTAATCACATCTTCAAAAGTCCTTTCGCCATTTGGGTAATATTTTCAGGTTCCAGAAATTTGGACCTAGCTATCTTTGGGGGCCATCTTTCAGTCCACCACACTTATTACAGAATCTGGATGCTTGGGCACGGCCAAGAGGAGAATGAACATAAAGAATGCATACAACCAGTCTTCACCAAAATTTAGAAACAATTTAGAGTTGTTTAGCTGACAGTCATTCATTTCAAAATCAGAGAACCTAATCAATAATACCTTTTTGTGGTTCTAAACTACAGAAACAAAATGTGAGGTGAGAAACTGAGAAGGAAAGCATTGATCTATGACCATAAAGATGTGGACAAGTGTTTTCAGAGCAGCAATAAAAATAGAGGAATACATTTCACTAGAATGCTTACTCATGCAAATCCTGCTTTTGTCAGTGTATTTTCACTGATCTGAATTCCAGAGATTTGCTTTGATTTCACCAAATACAAACTATTAACAATGTTTCCCTCCTATAGATAAGTCATAAATGAGACTACAAATTATTATATTTTTTCAGTCAAAGTAATGAAAAAACCAAGTGACTGTATAGATAATCTGAAAAAAAAAACAACCAAGAAAGTTTATAAACTTTTCAAGAAAACATTTTTCCTATAATAAGTGGATAATTGACTTAATTCTCTACTTCTTTTAATTAATAAGAACTGGCTCAAAGATATTTTCCTGTTAAATGGTTCGATCAATGGAAACCTGGAATAATAATGTTCAGAAGCTTAGAGAACTCATATAGTAATACATTTAATTCTCGTTTAAAATTCTGCACCTATTAAACATCCTTACTAATAAGACTGAAGTTATCACCCTGATTATAATCAAGAAGCATCTTCTCCCTTTAACATGCAGCAATGTTCGGCATGGCAAACAGCAGTCAACTCTTTAACAGCTTCTTATTTTGGTAGTTGTCTATCCAACTGATTAAAACAGAGCAATCATTTCCAAGGATTTCAAGGCAGTTAAATGTCTTGAGTTAGCTACCTTATATTTCAGTATTAAGTGAGATTTTTTTCTTCTTTTATATGAATACTCAATATTTTGTATATTGAATTATTGTTTTTCTGAGCCTATAAGGCTTTTTAAATCTGTACTTTGTCATACTTTCAGTTATCTTCTTTTAATTCATCTGGTATTTACGAAGACATTCAGATTCAGTATTGTTCTTTGCCTTGTTGAGATACTAGGTATGCCTTGGGACTATATTCTTGGTTTATTACTTATTTTAATTTGCCTGCTTCTTTGGGAAATGAAGTTTGTCATGTTGGTATAGTTTTTAGATATCAGTGATAACTAATTCTACTTGTTTGACATTAACATTTCTAATGTGAAATTATTAAAGGAGAATTCTTGGCCGATAAATTTTAATTTCACCAAGATTCTCTATTAATACATATGCATGGAAAAGAAATAAACATGGTTACCTATAGGGAAAGAGAGAAAAATGAATGGGGCACAGGTTTAAAAGCGAGCTTTCTCTGAATAACTTGTTTTAAATTTGGAACTATAATATATTTCACATAATTTTTAAAAATCCAAAAAGAAAATAGAAAGCCATTCCTAAAACTGGAAAACAAATATAAAGAAAGAGATTTAACTCTACATAAATTGGTTTCATATCCCTCAAAAGGAAAATTTTTTTTCAAACCACTTTTAAACAGAAATATTGTGACTAAGTACTTTGTGAGGCAAAATTCAAAGTCAACAAATCAAAAATGGCTTCAAAGAAATGTTAACTGCAATCAGTAGTCTTATCATTAGGAACTGTATTGACATTGTTAAAATGAAAATAAATAATTTTGAAATTATTTAAAAAATTAGTAAATACCAAGACTTTCAATGTAATGAAAAAAGAAATACGGTATAAAATAAAAAATAACTAAAAACTCTACTGTCTTTAGGGACTTCCGGGAAGATGGTGGTGTGAGCAGGACGGCAGAAATCTCCTCCGAAAACTATATAAATCTATGAAAACAAACCAAATACAACTATTCCTAAAAGAGAAATCGGAGCACAAAGGAAAACGCACAGCATGCAGCCACACCTGGGAGGACTCGGCACCCCGCGAGGCGGGTAAGATACAGAGCTGCAACCCGGTGGCACCCGAACACTCACCCAGCCCAGCGCGCTGGCGGGAGGAGAGGATTCGGAGCCGGGAGGGAGTGGAAGACACGTCCGCGAAGTAATGAGCCCGGGGGTCTGCGCCGAAAGTGCCGGGAACGCTGACACACATCGCGCAGTGCATCAGACATTGGAGAGGCAGAAGGTGCAGGTTTTGAGCTAGGAAGGCGCTGGGACCATGCAGCCAGCGCCCAGGGAAAAGAGAAAAGTGCATGCTATTTGTAGCGGTCTCAGAGAGGCGGGGGGCCCAGCGAGGGATCACCATCCCCCCGGCGGGCTCAGCCCTGCAGGCTGGAAGTCCTGCGGAACTTCAGTCCCCTTCGCTAGTGACAGAGAGAAGGGAGCAACCACGCTGGAACTTTATAAAGAAAACAATAGCGTCCCATTCATTCCTGCCCCGCCCAGACCTACAAAAAAAAAAAGCGCTGCGAATTAGTGGAGCAACAGCGACACCTACAGCACGCTTAGAGAATCCACTCCAGGTGGGCTTTTTTTTTTTTGCTCATTTGTGTTATTTCTTGCTTTTTTTTGCTCGTCTGTTTTATTTCTTGCCCTTTTTTTTCTTTTTTCACCTTCCTTTTCTTTCATTTCTTTCTTCTTTCTCTCTTTTCTTTCTCTTTCTTCTTATTTTTGGCTTGCTTATTTTTTTTTGGTGGTGCTTTTTTTTTTCTTTTTAAACTTTAAAGAGCCCAGCTGACACACATGGCACCTATCAGCAACCACTCCTGTCAACATGACAAGAGAGAAGAATATGATACAGACAAAAATCACCAAGATCCAGAGCCCCTCTTAGAAGGAATCTGAAGGGATGGAAATGCAGCACCTTCCTGAAAAAGAATTCAGAATAAAAGTCAACCATGCTGATGGATCTACAGAGAAATATGCAAGAGCTAAGGGAGGAAATGAGGGAAGTCAGGAAAGAGAATGCAGAAATGAGACAAGCCATCAATGGGCTCAGCAGCAGACTGGACATGATGCAAGAGACTGTTAATGCAATAGAAATCAGAGAACAGGAATACAGAGCAGCTGAGGCAGAGAGAGATAAAAGGATCTCTAGGAATGAAAGAATATTGAGAGAACTGTGTGACCAATCCAAAAAAGGAACAATATTCACATTACAGGAGTACCAGAGGAAGAAGAGAGAGAAAAAGGGATAGAAAGTGTCTTTGAAGAAATAATTGCTGAAAACTTCCCCATGCTGGGGAAGGAAATAATCTCGCAGTCCATGGAAGCCCACAGATCTCCTAATACAAGGGACCCAAGGAAGACAACACCAAGACACATAATAATTAACATGGCAAAGATCAAAGATAAGGACAGAGTATTAAAGGCAGCTAGAGAAAGAAAAAAGATCAACTTCAAAGGAAAACCCACCAGACTAACATCAGACTTCTCAACAGAAACCTTACAGGCTAGAAGAGAATGGCATGATATATTTAACGCAATGAAACAGAAGGGCCTCGAACGAAAAATACTGTATCCAGCATGATTATCATTTAAATATGATGGAGGGATTAAACAATTTCCAGACAAGCAAAAGCTGAGAGAATTTGCCTCCCATAAACCACCTATACAGGACATCTTAAAGGAACTGCTCTAGAGGGAAGCACTCCTAAGGCTAAAAAGCTGTCACCAGAGAAAATAAAATCATAGCAAAGAAAGCCGACCATCCAAAACTAACTAAAGGCAAAGAATAAAACACCTAGTATATAAAGAATGGAGGAGGAAGAAGAAGAAGGGAGAGAAATCAAGAAACATCAGACTGTGTTTACAATAACTTAACAAGAAAGTTAAGTTAGATTGTTAGATAGTAAAGAAGCAACCCTTGAACCTTTGGTAAAAACGAACCTAAAGCCACCAATGGCAATAAGTACATATCTTTCAATAATCACCCTAAATGTAAATGGACTGAATGCACCAATCAAAAGACACAGAGTAACAGAATGGATAAAAAAGCAAGACATATCTATATGCTGCCTACAAGAAACTCACCTCAAACCCAAAGATATACCCAGATTAAAAATGAAGGGATGGAAAAAGATATTTCATGCAAATAACAAGGAGAAAAAAGCAGGTGTTGCAGCACTTGTATCAGACAAAATAGACTTCAAAACGAAGAAAGTAGCAAGAGATAAAGAAGGACATTACATAATGATAAAGGGGTCAATCCAACAAGAGGATATAACCATTTTAAATATATATGCACCCAACACAGGGGTGCCGGCATTTGTGAAACAAATATTACCAGAATTAAAAGAGGAAATAGACAGCAATGCATTCATCTTAGGTGACTTCAACACATCACTCACTCCAAGGGACAGATCAACCAGACAGAAAATAAGTAAAGACACAGAGGCACTGAACAACACACTAGAACAGATGGACCTAACAGACATCTACAGAACTCTACACCCAAAAGCAACAGGATACACATTCTTCTCAAGTGCACATGGAACATTTTCCAGCATAGACCACATACTAGGCCACAAAAAGAACCTCAGTAAAATCGAAAATATTGAAATTCTACCAACCAACTTCTCGGATCATAAAGGTATTAAACTAGAATTAAACTTTAGAAAGAAAACAAAAAGGCTCACAAATACATGGAGACTTAACAACATTCTCCTAATTAATCAATGGGTCAATGACCAAATCAAAACAGAAATCAAAGAGTATATGGAGACCAATGACAACAACAACACAAAGCCACAGCTTCTATGGGACGCAGCAAAGGCAGTTCTAAGAGGAAAGTATATTGCAATCCAGGCCTATCTAAAGAAAGAAGTACATTCCCAAATGAATAGTCTAAAGACACAATTACTGAAATTGGAAAAAGAAGAACAAATGAGACCCAAAGTCACCAGAAGGAGGGACATAATAAAGATCAGAGAAGAAATAAATAAAATTGGGAAGAACAAAACAATAGAAAAAATCAGTGAAACCAAGAGCTGGTTCTTTGAAAAAAATAAACAAACTAGATAAACCCCTAGCCAGACTCATTAAGAGAAAAAGAGAATCTACACACATAAACACAATCAGAAATCAGAAAGGAAAAATCACGACGGATCCCACAGAAATACAAAGAGTTATAAGAGAATATTATGAGAATCTATATGCTAACAAGTTGGAAAACATAGAAGAAATGGACAACTTTTTAGAAAAATACAACCTTCCAAAACTGACCAAACAAGAAACAGAAAAACTAAACAGACCAATCACAAGCAATGAAATTGAAGCGGTAATCAAAAAACGACCCAAGAACAAAACCCCCGGACCTGATGAATTCACCTGAGTTCTACCAGACATATAGAAAAGAAATAACACCCATTCTCCTTAAAGTTTTCCAAAAAATAGAAGAGGAGGGAACACTTCCAAACTCATTCTATGAAGCCAGCATCACTCTAATACCGAAACCAGGCAAAGACCTCTCCTAAAAACAAAACTATAGACCGATATCCCTGATGAACGTGGATGCAAAAATACTCAACAAAATATTAGCAAACCGAATTCAAAAATACATCAAGAAGATCATACACCATGATCAAGTGGGATTCATCCCAGGGATGCAAGGATGGTACAACATTCGAAAATCCATCAACATCATCCACCACATCAAGAAAAGAAGAACAAAAACCACATGATCATCTCCATAGATGCTGAAAAAGCATTTGACAAAATTCAGCATCCATTCATGATTAAAACTCTCAACAAAATGGATATAGAGGGCAAGTACCTCAACATCATAAAGCCCATATATGGCAAACCCACAGCTAACATCATACTTAAAGGCGAGAAGCTGAAAGCTTTTCATCTAAGATAGGGAGCAAGACAGGGATGCCCACTCTCTCCACTGTTATTCAACATAGTACTGGAGGTCCTAGTCACAGCAATCAGACAAAAGAAAGACATACAAGGCATCCAGATTGGTGAAGAAGAAGTCAAATTGTCACTATTTGCAGTTGACATGATATTGTACATAAAAATCCCTAAAGACTCCACTCCAAAACTACTAGAATTAATATCTGAATTCAGCAATGTTGCAGGATACAAAAATAACACAGAAATCTGTTGCTTTCCTATACACTGACGAAGAACTAACAGAAAAAGAAATCAGAAAAACAATTCCATTCACAACTGCATCAAAAAGAATAAAATACCTAGGAATAAACCTTACGAAGGAAGTGAAAGACCTGTACCCTGAAAACTACAAGACATTCCTAAGAGAAATTAAAGAGGACACTAACAAATGGAAATGCATCCCATGCTCTTGGCTAGGAAGAATAAATATTGTCAAAATGGCTATACTACCCAAAGCAATCTACAGATTCAATGCAATCCCTATCAAACTACCAACAGCTTTCTTCAGTGAACTTGAACAAATAATTCTAAAATTCATATGGCACCACAAAAGACCCCGAGTAGCCAAAACAATCCTGAGAAGGAGGAATGAAACAAGGGGAATAACGCTCCCTGACTTCAAGCTCTACTACAAAGCCACAGTAATCAAGACAATTTGGTATTGGCACAAAAACAGACCCACAGATCAGTGGAATAGAATAGAAAATCCAACATAAACCCAAACACATACAGTCAATTAATATTTGATAAGGGAGCCTTGGATATACATTGGGGAGATGACGGCCTCTTCAGCAGCTGGTGTTGGAAAAACTGGACAGCTACATGTATGAGAATGAAACTGGACTACTGTCTAACCCCATACACAAAGGTAAACTCAAGGTGGATCAAAGACCTGAATGTAAGTCATGAAACCATAAAACTCTTAGAAAAAAGTATAGGCAAAAAGCTCTTGGACATAAACATGAGCGACTTCTTCATGAACATATCTCCCCGAGCAAGGGAAACAAAAGCAAAAATGAACAAGTGGGACTATATGAAGCTGAAAAGCTTCTGTACAGCCAAGGACACCATCAGTAGAACAAAAAGACATCCTACAGTATGGGAGAATATATCATAAATGATGTATCTGATCAGGGGTTGACACCAAAATATATAAAGAACTCATGCACCTCAACAAACAAAAAGCAAATAATCCAATTAAAAAATGGGCAGAGGAGCTGAACAGACACTTCTCCAAAGAAGAAATTCAGGTGGCCAACGGACACATGAAAAGATGCTCCACATCACTAATCATCAGAGAAATGCAGTTTAAAACCACAATGAGATACCACCTCACACTAGTGAGGATGGCCAACATCCAAAACACAAACAACAACAAATGTTGGCGAAGATGTGGAGAAAAGGGAACCCTCCTACACTGCTGGTGGGACTTCAAATTAGTTCAACCATTGTGGAAAACAGTATGGATGTTCCTCAAAAAACTCAAAATAGAAATACCATTTGACCCAGGAATTCCACTCCTAGGAATTTACCCTAAGAATGCAGCAGCCCAGTTTGAAAAGACATATGCACCCCTATGTTTATCGCAGCACTATTTACAATAGCCAAGAAATGGAAGCAACCTAAGTGTCCATCAGTAGATGAATGGATAAAGAAGATGTGGTACATATACACAATGGAATATTATTCAGCCATAAGAAGAAAACAAATCCTACCATTTGCAACAACATGGATGGAGCTAGAGGGTATTATGCTCAGTGAAATAAGCCAAGCTGATAAAGACAAGTATCAAATGATTTCACTCATATGTGGAGTATAAAAACTAAGGAAAAAAAAAACTGAAGGAACAAAACAGCGGGAGTCTCACAGAACCCAAGAACGGACTAATCGTTACCAATGGGAAAGGGAGTGGGGAGGATGGGTGGGAAGGGAGGGGCAAGGGGGAAGAAGGGACATTACGATTAGCAGATGTAATGTTGGGGGTGCACGGGGAGGGCTGTACAACCCAGAGAGGACAAGTGGTGACTCTATGGCATCTCACTACGCTGAAGGACAGTGACTGTAATGGGGTTGCGGGGTGGGACCTGATGAAGGGGGTAGTGTAATCACCATAATATTACTCATTTAATTGTAGATTAATGATATCAAAATAAACTTATAAAAAAAACTCTACTGTTTTTAACTTGATTAGGAAATACAAGATTTCCTAATATGCATTTTTATTTCAAAACTCTCTATAAAAATCACTTTACCTAGTGAAGGCATCCAGAAACAATGAAACCAACAGCAATGAGAATGAGAAAATCCTCAGAGCTCAGACTGTGGCCTCTAAATATTTTTCTTACGTAAAGAACCAGAGCTCCTTTTAGAAATGGCTTATTCAAGCCTGGGGCAGGAACAGTACAAGGTCGAATCCGTGACAACTTGGAATGGAAAGTAAGAAAGGCTATAGGGTCAGATCAAAAGATACTGGAGTCCAATGAATGGGGTTTATTTTGAATTAAGATGAGAATTTAATCATCAAAAGAATAATGGCTGGAGTCGATTCACAACATAAAGTACATAAAGATAAAATAATTTTTACAGTAAATTTTTACATGAATAGTGATATTTATACTAAGCATTTGTTAAAAATAGAGATTATTGGGTCATCAACTTACTCAAAAAATATTAAGTAATGGTAAAAAATAAATCAAGCATTTTCTTGCTTTTCTTGTAGAAACTCTATTTCAGGGTACCAAACAGTTATTGAGGTGAAGTTCATTTTTTTTTTGATGACTGGTAACCAATAAATGGAGATAGAAAAATATTTCCTCCTAAAAATTTTCTGTTTAAATCCTTCCTCTGTATGTCTGCCTATTTATTCTCTGTGTTTTCCCTTGTAGTTTCTTTTACTCTGATTTTGTATACTGTATCTAATTGATAAATTTATCGTTGATTTTCATACTTGGAAGATCTAGAGGGTTGTTCACTTTTAAGTTTGGACTTTTGTTCAAGATTGCTTTGTAGATGGTTTTGTTTACATTCATTATGAAGTATATCTGGTTGTTTCCTTTTTTATGAGATCAACAGTCACTGAGAAAAATAACTTAAATTCATTAATTCCTTAAACATAACCAAATATTGATATTCTATTTCCAATATTCTTCTTCACTGATGATCTCAAATACTTCCATAAAGACAAACTTGCAATTATTAAAAATTTGCTTATTCTTTGAGGTTCAAATTACATACAATTTTAGGGTAAATGTTTGCTTCATTTCCTTTATCAGTTTTCCATAAATATTTGCCTAACACTCTTCAAAGTTAATCAGGTATATTTTTAATATAACTATGAACTAATGAATTTAAATGTATTTGATAAGTTACCGTGCATTTTACTTAAACTATCCTGATGCTCAAGTCATTTTAGCTTTGGATATTAGGAGCTTATTTTGGTTGATTCTTCAGTTCTGTGACTATGACCCTATGCTTCTTTAATAAATTATTTGCTTTTTGATGTAACATATTTCCCAAGTTTATATTGTACATTACCTGTTCCAGGCTTACAACCAAGAATCAGCCTTTTCTGCAAAGCCTATGGGCCTTCCAATGAGGGTATGTGTTAGAAAATGTACTCAGAATGCTGAGGATGTTCACTGATAATAGGCTGGTCATTTTTCCTGGTCCTTGAGTGGAGAGAAAGAAAGTGTATGTGTATATGCATGTGTGTGTCCATGTTTCTTAAGATAAAAATATGTGGTCTGTTTTTATTGATGAGTTTCTATCCAAGTTTAAAAATCTCATTTTTAAACATGTTTCTCTTTTAAAGTGAAAATCCTATATCTCAATAATAAAGCATAATTATTCACTGTATTTATCCTGTAATATACACACAGCCAACTAAGAATAACTTAAACATTACCATTAATAACATGGTCATGGAAGACTGTTTAGGTTTATCTGCAGGATTTTTTACTCTTAGGTATATACCACACTAAAGGCATAAAGACAAATTAGTTTAGTTTAGTTTATAACATAAAATATTTACATAGTTCCAAAGTTAAATCTATAAATCTATCTTTTATCTACAGAGAAGTCCAGTGTCTATCATGTCGTATCTACTCTATTCTCTTTCTCTACCACTCTAGGTCATACCTACACTTTTTAATTTCATGATTTTTATACCTGTTTTAATATAACTAAATATAATATGCATATGTATTATTATACATATATGTATGTAATTTCTTCACTTTTAAATGGTAATATACTACACATATTCAATACTGTAAAACAGAAACGTATCTGGTATATATACATGTACCATATTGTATTCTCTCTAATGCTTTTTTCAAGGAACTTCATGTCTGGGAAATTGAATTCTGTTTCTTTATTCAGCTGCATAGTATTCCCTTGTTTATTTAACCAATTCCTTACTACAGGACAGATGTGCTCTTTTTTATCTTTTGCTATAGTGAGGCATATCATAATATTTTTGTCAATTTATTACTGATATGTTTTAATATCACTAAAAGACACTAGATGTAAATATTCTGATGGGATAAAATTAAAGGTACAGAGTATCAATTAAACTTGAATCAAATGAAACTTCTAAATGTGACTATAAGTTTATAATAGATAGCAATCAACCAAATCCAGAATGTAGGAAATTCTTCAGGGTAAATACCCAGGATTTTAAATAAATAAATACCAAACAAAGCAGGAAAATGAATCATTATATATTTTAAATGACTTAAGAAGCTTATTGACAAAATGCAACATATAAGCAGAATTTATATCCTCATTCAAAAACTGAAGAAAATAAAGCTCATCTAAAAAATAGAGACATTTGGGCATGTAACAGATAATTAGACATTAAGGAATTATATTTTTTATTTTATTTCTTTTTAAAAAGCCTTAATTACAAAGGTACATACCAAAGGATTTAGAGTGAAAAGAACTTTTTTCGAGTTAGCTTTAAAATACTACAAAAATATTGAAGCCTTATTTGTTAATAATTAATCCTGAGGATTTGTGGGTAAGATTATATTATTTGAGATATGCTTTGAAATATTCCAACAAAAAATAAAAGATACATAAAACAAAATTCACAAAATAGTTATAGTAGTTGGAGTTGAGCTACAAAGAATAATTATGACAGTTACTTAAAAAAATACTAAATAATGATATTTGGGGTAATACAAGAGGTTCATAAACTCATAGATTTCACCAGTCTTCAGTTAACTAAGTATTTGACATTCTATATTAGATTTCTTCTAATTTGTTTTATTTCTATTATCAAAGAGCATTCTTGGAAATTTTTCCTTCAGCTACCTGTTTTTATTAGTCACAGTTTGATCTCTGATAGAAATACATGACAAAATTGCATTTGATTTTTGTGAAAAATAGCAGATTATTTCATAATCCACACATTTATATGAATAAATTATTCATTTGTCTATCAGCCAAGAAGCTACAAATATTTTCACAGAAAAAGTGAGAGCTGAGGTCTAGTTCAGAGCATCAATGAAATTACCTTTTATAACAGCACTTCTGGGCCAGTACTCACTGCGGTAGACCCCCAAATCTCACCACTGTTCACACTTCCTTCTGAAATGCATGGTTATTTTTTGTTATTGTTATGTTTTTCCAAGTTATTCTTAGCTTTCAAAAGTGTTTATAATGCTCTATAACTATTTTTTAGATACCTATCAGGTCAAGTGATTTACATTTCCTCTGTTATCACTTTTAATGGGAACTAGTTAATAGATCAGTGGGTATGCTGTTACCACCTTGCCCAAAACTGTATAATTTTTATTTGTTTTTGTCTTAACAATATTATGACTTGATAAAAGTTTTTTTCCATGATTTTGTCACAGAGCTACATTTATTATTCTCTTCTATTACATAATATATGCCAAGATAAAGCCCACAGAGTATTAGCTCAACTGATATATTGTTAAGCAAACCTTTAAAGACCTGAGCATTTTGCTTCAAACAAATGTGTTAATAAACTGAAATACCAATTTCAACAGACATGTGTTTTCTCTCTCCACAAATAATTGTGCGGGTTCAAAAATAATACAGGTCTTATATAAATACTAGTAGTTTATCATAAATTCAACTGATAAATGGGAAAACGTTTTGCAATATAGAATAGCACTGGCACTGGTATTATTATCATTATTTTTAAAAATAATGTCTTTCCTGAATTGACATATTTTCCATTTCATCCCTTTGCCTTGAAAATGAAATAGAACATTAAAAAAATATTTTAAGATCATAATATTTTTTGGGGTTTCAAGTGTGTAGAGTTCAAATTATATTCCAGTATAAAAATATACAGTAGACACAGTTCTTAGCTAGATGCACAAATATTACTGTTAATCATATCCTTCTACTCTTGAAACTGTGTCTATGTGTAAGTAATCAAGTATACATTCATTAGCAACAACAACCATTTTCTAAACTCAGACAATAATATATTTTGAACACACTTGATAGGTTTTCTTTATTTTTTATTTCATTTGCATTCTCATATATTAGGTCAACCACCTTTGGCAGGGTCACTTAAGATAACCCCTTTAGAATATAAATGATATGAAGACAGTAATGAATCAGATTCTTTTATAACTATGGACTTTGAGATACATGTTCTTTCTTCACACTTTATTTAACATTGTAAACACTATTTCTGTTATAAATGGGTGTCAGCTGCACATTGCAACTTGGAGTAGACCATTGTGCCGTCCTCTTAAATATTATGACATGGAGAAAATCACATTGTGCTTTAACCTATCAACAAAGGAGCAAAGCAATTACAGAGCTAAACAGAGTCCAGGAAGACCCAATAAAGAAAAATCCAAGAAAATTTGGTGAAAATTCTTAAGGGGCCTTCCAATGTTTAATTTAGGCCTGAGGCATGATTAATATTCTGATTTTAATTCAAAAGACTGAACCACAAAGGTACATCTTTTGGGTATTTTTAATAAGCATAGTACAACACTCTGTGAATTAACAGCTGGTCTGACTGGTATTTTACTTCTTCTTTGCTTACTCAAGTGAAGCAGTTAATATTAGTATAATCATCAAACTAACACTAGTCCAGTGGAGGGACAGATTTTTTTTTCATAGTGTTGTGATGTAGAATACAGATTTTGAAATATACAAAAAGAATCCATGGCTGTATTAATATTAATCAAACCACTGGTTTAGATCCAATACACAATATAAGTGCTTTTCAAAAAAGAGAAAATGAAAACTTTAAAGCCCTAATTCCACTGGAAAAAAACAAAATGACATACTTGCATATTTCACACTTTGAGAAGATAAGCAAAACATCAAATTCTGAACTATTTAAATGAAACTGAACAGACATGAGAAATATTGGAAAGAATATTATAATGAAAAAGAAATAAAAATCAATCTATTTTTAATATTTTTGCTAAAAACATCTAATAACTTTAAAATGGAAAAGCCTTTCTTAAAACTGCATGAATTATTTTATTTTATATTCACCCAAAACAAAGATCACATTTTTTTAGTCAATGAAGAATAGTATTTAGATCATGCAGTATTATTTTTCATAATTTTGATTGTTTACAGAAAGATTCTAATCCCATTTACTACCTCATGTTTTGATTCATTCAGATTCAGATATTAGTTGTTAATATTTATTGAAAAGAAAACATTTAATACCTTTTATTGTAATTTTTCATAAATTTGCAGAGGATACATTTGAAAAGCAAAATTTGCAGTATAATATTTCTTATTGTTTTATGCAGGCTACATTTAATTTTCATTACAGATTTCTTTTAGAAAAATTTATTTTAAGTATTTTTTTGGTAGTTGAGCTCTCTTAAACATTGTGGTCAAATATGACCATTCTCCAATTTGCTAAATGAAACTATTTCTATGTATTTTAAAGCTCTCATTCATAACATTTAATTAATTTGTACAATCTTACCATTTGTTGTTTGTCATTACATTTGTGGTAATAGACAATGCAACATTTTTATTGATATTAAGAAATATTAACTAAACTATTAGTTCTGTGTTTCTAGTTAAAATCATCAAAAAATTAACTCCATAATACTCAAAGACATATATTAAATTACTAAATATCTGTCTTATTGTTTTGTGGGTTTTCTTTTTTTCTTGAAATTTCATAGTCAACCACTTTAAAAAGGAATTTAAAAGTCATTTTAAGTAAGACTATATTTAAGAACTGATCCATTTACTCACATCACTAGACTTTATGCAACTTTCTATTTAGCTAATTAGGGATATGAAATTGTTCAGGATATTATGTAAGAATCTTTTTTAATGTTTAAGATTTCCTGAACTATGAAGTGCAAAGATTTTGTCTTTGAAGCATCAGTGGTGCTATTAGTGTGAAAACAGTCTCCATCCTTTCCAAACATTGTCTATGAGAAGAAATCATCCATGCACCCTCTTCTCCAGTAACAAATGAAACAAACACAAAATAAATTCACCTTTGTTTCAGTTCCAAAATCACAGTGTAAACAGCATCAGATATCACACAGAAATAACAGGACATATAGGAACTGTTATAGCACTGGTGATTCTGTCCTCAATAAAGAAATTCAAATTCATTTTTTATTAATCCACATAACCAAGAAAAAATACACCTGCAGCAGGATTCAGTTCCAAAGTTATTGATTTGCAATTCTGGCTAGTAAATGTTCTATGTCAAAAGCTACCAAGGTTTGTAACCTCTGCCTGTCAAATATGAGCTGCTGGACTTGACTGATAAAAGGGTGAATTAAATTACCAGCTACTACAAAAGACATTTGTGACTGACTATTGAGGAAGTCCTGACATCAAATGTGGCTTTACTGAAAATATATAATTTGTTTATTAGAGACATGTAGAAGAAAGATTGATTGCGAGGTTCGGAAAAAGAAAAGGATAGGGAAGAGAGAATAATAAAAGCTAAATAAAGTTTCATTTTCCCTTAAAAATACTCCAATCAGAACTGTAACACAAATGTTTCAACTTCCAATTATGAGAAGACTCCAATATACTGAGAAAATCCAATTCTAGTACAACTTTAGTGAGCACCTTAGAAAGTCCTCATAATTTTTAGAATTCAGTTCCCCTAGCTATAATACACCAAGGTTATTATATTGCAGCTATATAATTTCTACTCCTTCCCAACTCTAAATCCTATAAATGCTATTTTTCTGGCATAATATTAGCTGTTGAAATGGAAGCTTAAATCTTCCCACAAAAATATTAAAGAAAAATTTTTAGTATTGAAAGGAAAAAAAGGATGGGATAATGATACATCTTCTTTTATGATTCTGGCCTCTCTGAACAAAAAGTTTGTGGAAAAGATTTTTCAGAGTTGGAAAATCATTTATACTTTGTGACTTCTCAGAGCATTTATGTATTATCAGTTATTTTAATGCTAAGTGTTCAGACAAGTAGTTTATTGCACACATAAATACAAATTTTATTTAATTTTTAGAGTGAAGTTTTATTCCAAGGTATAATCTCCTGTTTTACAGCAAGAACAGATAATTCTATTAAAGGATATTTACAGTGAAGTTCACTAGGGTACAACTCTTCTAATCTGTAGATCATATATCAATTTACAGAAACATAGCTGAGAAAGATTCATATAGAAGTGTTTTTCAAGACTATATTCAGGATTTAGTGTGCTGATTTTATAAAACTGCCTTATATTTAAACCCAGGACTCTCTATAGTCCACAACTACTTATAGTTACTGAAACCAAATAAGTACTATATTTGGAATATATGAAGATGATCAGTATACAAATTAGAATTAACCATCACTTAATTGGGTAACAGTGGCTACCTTTTCATATAGCAGTCAGCTTTGTTTCTATTCCAATTGAATATTTTAGCTACTGTTTGAATTTTGTTAGCACATCTAATTACTAAATAAATTGAAATTCAGAAACTCCTATGGGTCAGAATTATTGTAAACTTTTATGTAATATCTTTAAAAAAGAAGGATGCTAAATTAAATAAATTCTATTGCCTTCCACAATCTATTTGCTAGTGAAAAGCACATTTGTGGGAAAAAAAAGTTTCACTTACTGCTATAAATTAACTGACTTTACATACATGAGATGTTTATTAGGCTTAAGTTGCTTGGATTCCTTTCTGTTTATTTTTTGTGTATCCATTATCAGTTTTGGTTTGTATTTACCATGAGGTTCATGTATAACACCTATCTGTATACTCTGTTTTAAGGTCATGCTCATTTATGATCAAACATCTTATAAAAACCCTTTATTTTTACTATCTTCCTCCATGTTTTATATATTTAATATCATATTTTGCATTTTTTTGTCATCTAACCCTTAGCTCATGATTGTAGATACAGTTGATTTTGTTACTTCTGTCTTTTAACCTTCATATTACTTTTATTATATGCTTGCTTTTACCAGTGTTTTTTTCTTTCTTTCCTCATTTTCTTACTTCTAGTTATGGCCTTTTCTTTTCCACTTAAAGAAGTCCCTTTAACATTTCTTGTAAGGCCAGTTTAGTAGTGATGAGTTCTTTTAACTTTTGCTTGTGTGACAACTCTTTATTTCTCATCAGTTCTGAGTGATAAACTTTCTGGGTAAAGTATTCTTGATTGCACGATTTTTCCTTCCAGCAGTTTGAATATATCATGTATCTCTTCTGACTTGCAAAGTTTTTGCTAAAAAATCAGCTTATAGTCCTATGGATGATTTCTTATATGTAACTAGTTGCTTTCCTCTTGCTGCTTTAAAGAGTCTTTCTTTATCTTTAATTTTTGACATTTACATGTCTTGATGTGGATTTCTTTGAGTTCATCTTGTTTGGGGCTCCCTTTGTTTCCTGTACATGGAGGTCTGTTTCCTTCTTCTGGTTAGGAAAGTTTTAAGTTATTACTTCTTAAAATAAGTTTGCCAATCCTTGCTCTCTCTCTTCTCTTTCTGTGACTCCTATAATGCCAATAATACACCTGATGTTGTTCCAGAGGTCCTTTAGCCTCTCCTAAATAAAGAAGTGTTTTTTCCCTTTTGTGTTGTTCAGCTTAGATGATTTCTACAACCCTGACTTCCAGATCACTCATAATCCTTCCATATCCTCTAATCTACTGATTCCTTCTATTGTATTTTCCATTTCAATTATTTCATTCTTCAGTTCTGACTGGTCCTTTTTTATATTTTATATCTCCTTGTTGAAGTTCTCAATGAGTTCATCCACTCTTTTTCTAAGTTCAGTGAGTATCTTTATGGTCATCACTTTAAACTCTTTGTCTGGTAGATTGCTGATCTTCATTTTGTTCAGCCTTTTTCTGAGTCTTTGCCTTCTTTTTTTCTTTAGAAGATATTTCTCTCTCCTCATTTTTTCTGACTTTTTTTTCTATGTCTTAGGTAGGTCACCTACATCTCTGGATCTTGAAGTGAGTGGCCTATGTAGAAGGTATTCTCTGGACTTAGAAGCACAATTCCCCCTTGTCACCAGAACCAGATAGTCCCAGGGTGTCTCTGTGTGATCTTTGGGCACGCACATTTTTGATTTGGCCATGACTGAAGCAGGTGCACTGGTGGGTGGGGCTGGGACCCTGGCATGGCTTGCTTTGAAGCCTAGTTGCACCTGCCAGGGTACGCTGGTGGGTAGGACTGACCACCCCCCTCCCTGGGGCTGGAGTTGCTTTTGAGAGGTGCTGACCACAGCTGCGGCTGACTGCCAGGTATATCATGCATTAAGGTTGTTTACATTAGTTATTTAGTTCACCAAGAAATAAAATTTCATTAAATAAGTGAATGATCAAAAACCATTCATTTAGGGAACCAATTGCTGATGGAAATGAATAAAACACAATCCCTGCCCTCTAAGAATGAAAAAGACATCATCTATTCCCTTTAAAAGCTTACGTTTATTTGTGAAGATAGAAATAGGAATGTTATGTTGGAGATAAGGGCAAAATGTTATGGTAGCCCAGAAATAAACTATGTCTAAGGGTGTTGTCATGTAAGCAGAGTCTTACAAAATGGAAGAATTTTCAAAAAAAACAAGAACAGAATAAGAATAGACATGACAGCATATGGCATATTTGGAAAACACAATTAGTCAGTTTGGTATGTTGAAAGCAGAATATGCAGAATGGATGAGCTGCAAAGGCAAATGTTAGAATGGCAAAGTCCACAAAATACACAATTGTTAGTCCATAGGGCAATGATCTCAACTCTATCTGACCCAAAGACCTATTTTTATTTTAAAAAGTATATATATGTTATATGTATGTGTATATATATATATGAAATATTATTTAAAATAATCTTCACTCCACCATCTAGAAATAAAATTCACAGGTAGTATAACTTATTGATATATTTAACTAAAAATGAACAACTTTAACATAAAGAAAAATAAAACCAGTTTCAAATCATAAATAACCAGATATGACTGCATTAGAAGACATAATAAAGATTTGGTAATATTCTTCTTCCCCCATTATCAATAATACACAAGCCATCATAGTGAGATTTTAAGGCCAAAGAATATTTTAAAAAATAGCTAGGACTTTGACCTTGTTCTGTGTTGACTGGGGCTAAACATGTCAGCCTCTGTTCTCCTTTAGGTGAAGGGTTAATATAGAAGTAAGTCTGAATGACCTACCAAGAGCATCTCTTAAATGGATCACCATATTTCCTTTGTGGTTTTATTAGAGTTACTTATATTATCAGTGGCATGATTTAGGAGAGAATTTTCTTTAAAGCCACATTGTCTTAGCTCAGGCTGCTATAACAAAATACTTTCAACTGGATGGCTTATCAAAAACAAAACTTTAGTTCTCACAGTTCTGGAGGCCTGAAGTCTGAAATTATAGTGCCTGTATGGTTGGTTCCAGTGAGAGTCATCTTCTGGGTTGGAGACAGTTGACATCTCCTTGCATACTCATGTGGTAAACTTGATCCTCAGAGCAAGCCAGTTCTCTGGGCTGTTCTAAGAGCACTATTCCCTTTCATGAAGACTCCACCCTCATTATTTAATTACATCCCAAATTCCCCACCTCTAAAGACTATAACACTGGGCCTTATATTTCAGTATATGAATTTTAGGGGTATACAAACATTTAATCTATAACACATATGAATAAATAGAATTTTTGGCCACTTTGTCCTTTCTTCTAAAATTTCTATTATCTATTGTGATGTTTAGTTTGTTTTTTTAAGCTGTTTTTTTAGATATGATTCATATTCAAAACAGTTCATATAGATCTATAATTCATTGGTTTTAGTATATTCACATAGTTGAACAATTGTTGCCATGAGAAATTTTATATCATATTCATCACCTAACACAGGAACTGTGCACCTATTGGTAATTACTACCCATCATCTCACCCCAACCTTCCCAGAATGAAGAACCCACTAACTTACTTTCAGTCTCTATAGATTCTCTTACTTTGGACATTTCATATAAACAGAATAACATTCTATGTAGTCGTATGTAATTGATTTCTTTCACTTAGAATAAATTTTTCAAGGTTTATTTATGTTGAAGCATGTATCAGTACTTAATTCTCTTGATTGTCAAATATAATTCCATTGTATGGATATACCACATTTGTTTATTGATTTATCAGCTTTTGGACACTTGAATTGTTTCCATTTTTTGTCTATTATGAATAAAGCTGCTATGTACCTTCCTGCATAATTTTTTTTTGTGACTTGTTCCCATGAGGGCATTTTTTACCTGTCTCTTTCTCTCTTAAATTCCTAACTGGTCTACCATTTTCTTTGTTGCTGTCATAAACCTACCAGCCTCCTCTTAACTGGTTTCCACCAAAATCTCCATTCTTTTTGATCCAGGGTCCTTAGGCTTGAGCTTCTTCACACTCTATTACAAATAGAATCTGTTCTTTTAGGGAGAGTCATGGAGCTCCTTACATCATGCCTTCTCCTGGACAGTTTCTCTGCATTATGGGTCCAGAGGTGAGGTGTGAACAGCAACCTGCTTCCCTCAGAGTGACAACTTGCTATACCACTGGTGCACTGAGCAGGGGCAGTAGCCTTGGTCTTCTGAGCTTATCCTTCTCAGGGTAAAATGCATTGCTTTATGAGCAAGCTGTGGTGATAACAATGAGGTGGCTCAGTCTCCTCAGCCTATCACACCTGTAGTAGATCTTCTGCCTTACAAGTTGGGGCTGGATGGACAAAGGATGCCCGAGGTCTCCCTGCTGCACTTGTCTAGAACAGAGTTTCTGTGACATCAAGATGTTTGATATAGTCCCACTTGTTCATTTTTGCTTTTGTTTCCCTTGCCCGGGGAGATATGTTCATGAAGAAGTTGCTCATGTTTATGTCCAAGAGATTTTTACCTTTATTTTTTTCTAAGAGTTTTATGGTTTCATGACTTACATTCAGGTCTTTGATCCATTCTGAGTTTACTTTTGTGTATGGGGTTAGACAGTAATCCAGTTTCATTCTCTTACATGTAGCTGTCCAGTTTTGCCAACACCAGCTGTTGAAGAGATTGTCATTTCCCCATTGTATATCCATGGCTCCTTTATCATATATTAATTGACCATATATGCTTGGGTTTATATCTGGGCTCTCTATTCTATTCCACTGGTCTATGGGTCTATTCTTGTGCCAGTACCAAATTGTCTTGATTACTGTGGCTTTGTAGTAGAGCTTGAAGTCAGGGAGCATAATTCCCCCAGCCTTATTTTTCCTTCTCAGGATAGCTTTGGCTATTCGGGGTCCTTTGTCGTTCCATATGAATTTTAGAACTATTTGCTCTAGTTCATTGAAGAATGCTTTTGGTATTTTGATAGGGATTGCATCTGATAGGGATTGCAGTTGATAGGGAAAGCGATCTGTAGATTGCTTTAGGCAGGATGGCCATTTTGACAATATTAATTCTTCCTAGCCAAGAGCATGGGATGAATTTCCATTTATTAGTGTCCTGTTTAATTTCTCTTAAGAGTGTCTTGTAGTTTTCAGGGTATAGGTCTTTCACTTCCTCGGTTAGGTTTATTCCTAGGTATTTTATTCTTTTTGATACGATTGTGAATGGAATTGTTTTCCTGATTTCTCTTTCTTCTAGTTCACCGTTAGTGTATAGGAATGGAACAGATTTATGTGTATTATTTTTGTATCCCACAACTTTGCTGAATTCAGATATTAGATCTAGTAGTTTTGGAATGGATTCTTTAGGGGTTTTTATGTATACTGTCATGTCATCTGCAAACAGGGACAGTTTGACTTCTTCCTAACCAACCTAGATGCCTTTTATTTCTTTGTGTTTTCTGATTGCCATGCCTACCCAAATACTTTTTGTAGAATTAAACTGATTTTGAAATTTATATGGAAATGCAAATAACCTAAAAGAGACAAAAGCAGTTTTGTAAAGAACAATGTTGGAAGATTTATTCTACAGTGCTGTAGTAATCAAGATAGTGTGTTATTATTAAAATAAACGTATTTGTCAATGGAACAGAATGGATTATAGAAAAAGGCTCACAGTATGACACTTTTAACAAAAAACAGAAGGCAATTCAGTGGAGAAAGAAAATCTTTTTAACAAATAGCCTTGGAACAACTAGATATGCATATAAATCGCAATACACAACACACAAAATTTCACTTTAAACAGAATATATACCTAAACATTAAAGTTACAAGTTTTAAATATCTAGAAGAAAACAGAATATCTTTGCAAAGATATTCTCTGCTTAGATTGGGCAATGATCTCTTAGATAGGCTACAAAAAGTAGGAACCAGGAAAGAAAAGATACTGTTAAATTGTGAATCTGTAAAATTAAAATCTTCTGCTCTAGAAAGGCAACATTAAATAAATGAAAAGGGAAGTTACGAACTGGGGGGAAATTTTCATGAACTGGTTGTATGAACTGATAAAAAGCTTGTATCTAAATATAAAAATAATGTTTACAAATGTTTAATTACAAGAAGATAAACAATCTAATTGAAAGTGATGAAAGGATTTGAACCAATGTTTCACAAAGGATTATATGCAAATGATTAACAAGAAACAATGCTCAGCATCATTCGTTTTCAGATAAATTCATGTTAAAACCAAGATGTTTCACTACAAATGCTCAAGAGCTAAAATTAAAAAGACTGAAAATATCAAGTGTTGATGAGGATGTGGAATAACTGAAAATCTCATACACTCATGTTGGAAATGTAAAATGTTGCAAACACTTTGGAATAGTGTCTAGCAGTCTCCTGTAAAATTAAATATACATTTACAAAACAAAGTTTATTTTTAAATTAGAACTGTAGTTAGATGGAATAAGAACAGTTGATTCAGGCGACTACTACCAATTTTAGAACAGATTTGATAGATTTGTACTAACAGAATTTGAAAGAATTATCCATATTTGGCATAAATAAATTTGAAATACAATATTGTAACTGGGCCTCATACTACTTAATGAGTCAAAATCACATAGATGTAACAGTACAAACTCTTAGCGATGATTTTAAAAGCCACTGTTTCCTGGAGACATTTAACCTAAGACTTCATATACCTATAAGTATAATTGTTCCTATTAAAATTCAGAGATCATGTTCTTTTTTACTTTTTGCTTCTAGCAAATTGAAAAAAATACTTTTAGATTTTTTTCTAATTCTTAGCAAATTTTAAAAAATTACTTTTAGATTTTTTTCTTTCAGAATCCAAAACATCTGATTAATGGTTCCTAAATTTTTTGTTTTTTTTGGTGAGGTCATATACATCTTCAAAATCTGAAGAAGCAATGTTCTCACTTTCCAGAAAAACATAACAAATTGCATGTACATGAAGTTTAAGATATAATTGTAGAAGGTCATTGGTCCCTAAGGCATGTCTGTATATCTCCTAAGGACTTAAAATAGTCATCTGTGATTCAAATATAATTTAGAAATGTTGAAAATATGAGACATAAGCAGACACAATTTCAAACTTTCTTTCAGCTTAACATGTATGTATGAATGCCATAGATTTAATTTAATGCAAAAAATTAACACAAAAATTTATCATATAACATTAAGTATTTCTTGAGGAATCAAAATTTGCCTCATTACTGGAAGGAAATATTGGATAGGGGCTGTAAGTACCACATCTAAAATCATTTGACTTGAGGTGAAATTCTATAGCAGGTTGGATGACCATGAGTAAACTGTTAACATATTGAAGTCTCAGTTCTCTTATATGGGAAATGTGAAAAACTAATAACCAATCTCTTCAGTAGGCGTAAGGAGTGGTTAAAATAATCCATAAAAATTACTTAGCACAATCACGGGCATATATAGCACACAATACATATTAGCTACTGTTAGTATTATCATTGATGATATGAATATAATTTGAACATAACCTTCCAAAGATACTGAGTTTTCATAATCCCAGTGTTCTTTAAATTGCTAATTTCATATTTCTTTTACATTGTAAAAAAGGAATACTATTTTTATTCCAGACCATAGTGTTTGATATTGCTCACAATCTTTTCCTTACATTATTCTAGAACAAGGGAATTCTGATGGTGCACTGTCCATACAAAGCCTCCTTGTGTTATATTAAGATAGATCATTTGCCAAAAGAATAACCTCACTAAGAGGCCAGAAGCATGTGGCAACAAAAAAGTCTTTATATAATAATTGGTTCACAGGCATCCTGTGCCTTGGGGCATAATTCAAATTTCCTCATTGGATTAACTCGGTACATCTCTCACGCATATCCACATCCCTCACAAATCAACTTTCCTAGCTTCTGAAATGTATTAAGGATCTTAATTTCTCTTTAAAATAACCACAACTTTAACTTTCCTCTAGTCTGTTTTCAACATAGAGTAAAAAGGAGCTGAATATTTAACTCCCTCGTTAACAGTAAATATATTGGTAATAAAAGATGAAAGAAAATGCAACGGAAAATTTGGAGAGCCCATAGCACTTTTGGTTGAACTAAAGTTGATGGAATTGTAAATTTAAGTGATTGAAATTCATTTTCCCATTCATTTAACTCCTTGTTCAGATAGTCACCATATATTATTAATTCTACCTCTTAAATATCTCCAAATAGGTACACTTTACTCCATTCCATCAGGCTCTTCATATTTGTTGTTAGGATTATAACAATGTCTTCAAATCAGTGTCCCTTTTGCATAATTTTGTTTCCTTCTCTCTCTTCTCTAGATTAGAAGAATCTTTCTAAATGCAGAGCTGACCAAATTGCCCATTTATCATACTTTAAAGATGGTATTAGCATAGTATTGCTAATTTGTACACTATACGCCCTTTTTATTTTTTTGTATCTGTGTACCCCAACCTCAAAAAAACAAAACAAAACAAAATACACATAATAAAAGCTTTCACTGCCCAAATGACAAAGTTCAATCAATTTGCAATGACAATCAAGGAACTTTATGATTCAGCCTCTACTTATTTTGTCAATATCAACACACACCACTTCTGACTGTCCACCCTAAATGTTCTGTAATTTTTAGAATTATGATAGGATCTTGCTAGTCTCTGTACCTTTGGGATACTACTTCTTCTAATTAGAAACACTTTCTTCCTTTCTTTTCTTGAATAACACCACATTGTCTTTCAAAATTCTACTTAGGTGCCACCTCCTAACCTATTCAAAAACAGACATGTACCTTCGAATGACAGTTTAAATGTCTCTCACAGAAGACCAAAAACGATGCAAGGGACAAGACTGTCTTATCAATATATGCACAGCACCTAGTGTTACTAAATGCCTACTAAACATGTGCTAATGAATGATAGAATAAATGCACGTGTGCTTCGTTCTATTCCTGTTTGGGTTCTATTCCTCCTCATGTACCCTCTATTTTGGACAGATACGACTGACCCTATCTGATATTCTATCAAACACATTTCAGAGACTTTGTTAAAGCTGGTGGATGAACTTTGTGTAGTTCAGCAGCAAAAGAATGAGTTTAGATTTATAATTTAGGCATTAGGAGACAACTGAAAAATTTTAAGTGGTGGACAACTGGGTCTGCATATTGGCATCATCATTTTGATAACATTGTGAAAAACTGATTGGATAAGGAAGAGAATGGTGTCAAGTGATCAATTCAGAATCTATTTCAATAGCCAGGATTGATAATAAGTACTTGGATGGCAGTTGGGCAGAAAGAAGAGAAGCATTCTCAAGAAACTTAGGAGGTAAAATCAATAACTTTTCACTAGACATTTCAGAGTGAGTTAGAGTTCAGGAAAGTTCCTAGGTTTCAAGTTTTCCCACTCTGCCAAATAAGAAAAAGAGGAAGAAATTTTGCATCAGTATATGTGGCAGTGAGTATGCAACAAGATAATCAATTTATTTCTAAACATGTTAAGTTTGAGGTATATCTGGGACATTCAGCAAGAAGGTTAGAGCAGGTCTTTAAATGTATGAAACTAGAAATCTGGGAGTGTCTAGGTCTATAGATAAACATTTGACAATCTGAAGCTTATAAATAATTATTTGAAAGAAGAGTAGATGAAATTTTCAAAGGAGAAAGATTACTTTCTAAGAAGTCTAGACCATATCTTTTCTGGACTATATAACTACTGAAATTGAAAACTGACTTACACAGTAGCTCAAATAAAAGTTAGCATACTTAATAATAATAATAATATTATACATAAAAAATAATTAAAATTAAACTATTCTCTCCATTGTGAAATTTAGTTTCATTTTCTGACTTTACCAGTTCTGTTCAATGTACCCTAATATGGTGTATCATTTTGCTTTGCATGTCATAAAGCACATTTATATAGCAATCAAAATAATTCCTCAACTTTGTCTTTAATCCAGAATAACTTTTCATGGTTGACTCTTCTTTATTTTATCCAAATTCTGTCCTTTGGGATTGTGTATAAAAGCTGACAAGGGTCAAATGATGTGTGGGTTGAAAGCAGTTTCATGATTCATGGGAACTATTAAACTATGCAAAATTATCACTCTGGCACAATGAGTTTCTTATGAAAGCCTTCTTAATGCAAAAGGGAAAGTGGAGCATTCCATGGATTTTCCATCTCAAAAAAAATGCTAAGAATACATGGAAAATAGTCAAATAACAGTTTCCAAATAATGGTCATATAGCTCTGTTATCATGCAAACATTTTTTCCACTGTTCCCTAGATGCAAGTGCTATATATTAACTAGTTTTCCTATAATTCTGATAATCTATTGCCTGATTCCAACTTCATTCAAGCATGATTTATTTTTAACTTAGTGGTCAGTTTATTATTCAATTAGAATAATATCTTGGGCATTTGTTCAAGGCTTTGCTATTTTTAAAAATTCTTTCATATAGATTATTTTCATTAAATATACAAACTGTAGGTCATCCAGTGGCAAAAATTGTTTTAAACTGTATTTATATTAAAATTTAATTGTACTAACTCTTCTGACCACAAATATTAGTTCATTTTAAAATTTTCTCATTCTTTCCAAGTATTTAGAAATAAGTTTTATAAATTAAGCGAATCAATACATATAAGTGCTCAAAACACTGTCTAACAGAAATAAGCACTTACTGAGACTTTCATAAAAAAAATAAAAATAAAAATAAAACAAAGAAGTTAACCATTTTCAAGAAGACTTTACATCATTTCATCCCCTCTTTTACTTGTATATACTAGGGTCTTAATTTATATGCTAGTATTATTTTATCCTCTCCTTCAGATTCTTCGCACTATAAACCACATGAAATATTGTCATTAAATTAATATTATTGAATTCCAATCTTGTAAATCTTCTTCTATAAAATGAGCATTATTTCCTAACTTTCAAAATCTTTATTATAGGTTTCCAACTTAGCCAGACCTACCTAATTACTTGTTACCACTCCTTGAACAATACCTTCTGTTCTCTTGACAAGGAGTATTCAAGAGATGGCAAAAAAGCATACTAGCCTGTCCTTCTTGGGGACGAGTCTGTCAGGTCTAACTGAAATGCTACCTTTTCCATTGAAGACTTACCTGATTATTACAGACAGAAAACAAGTTTCCTTCCTTTCCACTCTGCTGAAACTTAGTACTTAAGATTCAAAAGACATTCATCACCCAATGTGGGCTATAATAGGTGTGTTGGTGTGATCTATCCTGCTTAGCAGGGTGGAAGCTGTATAAGGACTGTCTGAGACTTGGAAAGTTATATAAGTCACAGTGTTTACCTGAATGTCTTGCATTCGTTCAGAAGTAGCCTGGGGTAGGTTGATTCTTTTGCTGTCTTTTCTGTAGAGTTCTAAGCATCATTGTTCCCACCAGTCTTTTCTGGGACAGTTTCAACTTTTGGTCACTCTGTAATGATTTTCTCCTAAACCCTGGGTCTGGATAGTGAATCTCTATTTCCCTTTTCTTCCCTTCTCTCTTTCCTCTTATCTGGAAGAAATGATGTGTTAGTTTCCTAAGGACTTAAAAATAAGCATGGAATTGAAATTTTTTAAATGAATGTACTTATAAAAACTAAAATTAGGCAAGAAAAGGAAAATATTTAAATGATCTAAATATTTCTTAATAATATGCTAAATGCATATGCACCTGATATCAAACAAAAGAAGTTAGGAGAAATAGATTTAAGAATTGACTTTAAATGTTTTCTTCATACAGCTTGACTTTGGTATCTTGTTAACTATTTCATAAGCAAAAGAAAGAATCAAGGAGATATGAATCAAGATGAAAATACTTAAGAAAAATGAGTCTATTTTACACAACATTTTTGTGTTATAATTTTTAAACTGGGCAATGCAGGCGGCAGCCTGCTATCAAATAAGTATCATTACTTTCCATGACCATTGAGATTATTACCATGTATCATAACAATTAAATACTGTTGAAATATGATTATAAATATAAAGGTGATATGAAGCTAATCAGTTTAATGTCTATTTAATCACAAATTCTCTCATTAAGTATAAATACCTCTTAAAGTATTCCAATTTGAAAACTATATCGCTAAATTGCTGTAACTTTAATATTATATTATTAAATGACTGTGTTTGTTTTGTGGCTTGTCCAGAGTGAGGAAAAAAAAGCAAAAAAATTAAGGAAACCCAGGTGTTTCTTTTGATGATTTTGATTTTAAAACTTTCATCAATGCAATCCCAGGCAACTAGGCAAGGAAAATATTTAGAAATCAATAAGTATATGTTGAATAAATAATTAGGTAATTAAAATAAACCAAAAAATGAGCCTTCTTTTTCAAAATCTTAGTATTGTCCTATTCAACCGAAAAATAAATGTTATAATTACATGCAACTTACAAAATAAACATTCCAAGCATTTATCCATTTTGCAACTTATTCTTAATAAAAACAGTCACTCAATATTAAAGTGCATACAAAAGTATTCTTTAATTTTATGAGACTAACTTCAAACATCACATTTCTTTAAATTTGAGGCTGTACCAACCTATCTCCATAGCCACATATCAAATTTAAAAAGAAGTAATAAACAGAGCACCAAATATTCCAATTGTGTGCATTGTGTAGCACCCAGGTAATGTTGAAAATTTAGCGCTATCTGTACAATTTCAAATATTATACATTTAGCTTATGGTTTTCCTGCTTACTTTACATATAACATATATTACATATAATACATATTCATAATACATATATGTATGTATATATTTAGTTTTATGTTGGCAAAGTTTTCAATCTCTAAAAATATTTATTAACACTCCTATGAGTTTTAATTTGATAGAAATGTAAAAGACTTTAATCATACCATTTATCTCTAAATTTAGGAAAAGAACCACAGACGTCTAAAAAATTATCTCTAATAGTGAAAATAAAACTATAAATTAGCCAAAGTTAGTGAAAATAACACCAAGTATATGGATTACTTTTATAGTTCAAGCTACTAAGTGAAAACTATTGGATTGATAGTCAACTGTTGTTCAGTTTTTTTTTTTTGGTATCATTAATATAAAATAACATGAGCAACATTGTGGTTACTAGATTCCCCCCTTACCAAGTCCCTACCACATACCCCATTACAGTCACTGTCCATCAGCATAGTAAGATGCTATAGCGTCACTACTTGTCTTCTCTGTGTTATACTGCCTTCCCCGTGCTCCCCTTCTACATTATGTGTGCTAATTGTAATGCCCCTTATTCCCTTTCTCCCTCCCTTCCCATCCACCCTCCCCAGTCTCTTTCCTTTTGGTAACTGTGAGTCCATTCTTGGGTCCTGTGAGTCCACTGCTGTTTTGTTCCTTTAGTTTTTTCTTTGTTCTTATGCTCCACAGATGAGTGAAATCATTTGGTACTTGTATCTCTCTGCTTGGCTTATTTCACTGAGCATAATACCCCCTAGCTCCATCCATGTTGTTGCAAACAGTAGAATTTGTTTTCTTCTTATGGGTGAATAATATTCCATTGTATATATGTTTATACACATCTTTATACATTCATCTACTGATGCACACTTAGGTTGCTTCTATTTCTTGGCTGTTGTAAATAGTGCTGCAATAAACATAGGGGTGCATATGTCTTTGAAACTGGGTTGCTGCATTCTTAGGGTAAATTCCTAGGAGTGGAATTCAAATGGTATTTCTATTTTGAGTTTTTTGAGGAACCTCCATACTGCTTTGCATAATGGTTGAACCAATTTGTATTCCCACCATCAGTGTAGGAGGGATCTCCTTTCTCTGCATCCTCGCCAGCATTTGTTGTTCCTAGTCTTTTCTATGTTGGCGATCCTAACTGATATGAAGTGATATCTCATTGTGGTTTTAATTTGAATTTCCCTGATGATTAGCAACGTGGAACATATTTTCATGTGCCAGTTGGCCATCTGAATTTCTTCTTTGGAGAAGTGTCTGTTAATATCCTCTGCCCATTTTTTAATAGGGTTATTTGCTTTTCGGGTGTAGAGACATGTGAGTTCTTTATATTTTTTGGATTTTAACCCCTTGTCGGATATGTCATTTACAAATATATTCTCCCATACTGTAGGATGCCTTTTTGTTCGGCTGATGGTGCCTTTCAACTGTTGTTTTTTAATTTCCTTAACAGCATACATTTAGTAAAAATTATTGAAAATTCATGATATGTCAGAAACACAGATAAAAAAGACTGATTATTTATCCTCAAGGAGATCACACACTTTCAGGATAGTTATATTAATGAATGATTAAGGTAGGATTGGATAAAAAAAGTTTTGAAGTAAGTTATATTAAAAATTCATGAAAAGAGTGATTAACTCTTCTGACAAAGTTAGAAAAGCTATCGAGAAGAAGTGATATTTGGGTTAAAATTAACGAGGTAGGGAAAAACATTCCAAGACAAAGAACAATGCAAAAATCATTGCATGCAGTAGTATAATTACTCAATAGCGTAGGGTATGCTTAGATATCTGCAAATTTTTAGATTGGTAAATGTTTATAGAGTACAAGTGGAACCACATTTTTAAAAGCCTATGTCACATGTTCTTATTAGTCACCAATAAATAATTATAGAAATGTTATAAATAGAGATATAGAAAAATTAATATTTTTAATTCATCAATGATTTGATGACTACCCTGAAGTGGCAGAGACTCTCCTCAGTCTGAAAGCATGAGAATGAATTACACATGGTCAGCGGGAGATGGGAGAAACAATCAGAGATTGTTTTAAATGATCTATTATTTATTTTCTCCTGATCTTTTTTTTAGATAACATTTAACATCTTAAGTATTATTGTTGTAATTGTTCAATAGTGTATTTGAAAATTTAGAAAAATATGCAAAAGAAATTCAAACAAGAAAAAAGTAAAGACTGACAAAAAGGCTAAACATTTATAGTAAAGACACACATACACCTAGTATATTGGTATATTTGATGGCTCTGAGTTTTTTTCTTTTTGTCAGCCAAAATAAAAAGTAAAACTTGGCAGTTACACAGTTCACATAAGTCGTAAGACATTTTGTTGTTGTTTAGGCTCAAAACCACCATTCCGTTTGGAACCAAGTTCAAACAGGAATTTCTCATTAGAGATCTCACAAAGAGCACACGGTATGATGTATAGCTTAAGCAATATGAAATATACAATGAAGAGTTTCCTAAGGATATTTTGTATAAAACCACTCACAGCATGCAAGCATGTAGATCACAATAACATGTAATTAAATAAAACCACACAGAAACCAACGATTCCCAACAATTGCTTCTCTGCGCACCTCAAAAGAAAGTTTCTTTTGCTGACACTGTCAAAAGCAGTTGAAGAGCAGTCTAGGAGACAAAGTCATTGGTTGAAAAACAGATAAAATCTGTTACACTCCATGGCAACCTATCTGGGTGAATTCTCTTAAAATGATGCAACTAACACAAAATAGAGAAATCAACTGAGTGCTGAGTTGAGTGGTATTATCATTGGTAATATCCAATTTTACATTTCTTCTTTCAGTGAAATGCCCTTACTGTTATCCTCAACTTCTAAAATATCAGTCTCATCTGTTTTACAAACTGAGATTCTATGCAAGATCTCATTTGAAGAAAGCTTACTATTGTTGATCTAAAATTTTTAGAAGTATGGAAACCACTGCAATAATCCTTGCAGCCCTCTCAGTAAAATAGTATGACGTTGTTGAGATTTCCTTTCCTGGACTGTCCCCACTTTAGCCTACCTTCCCACTCAGGAGCCAGCCTTTATCTTTGTCTTTAACAAGAGTTTATTCAGTGGAGCTAAATTTGAATTAGTAACAGATCAACACTGCCTTACATCTAATTATGGAGCCTGAGCATGGGGAAGAAATTTGCTCACAGTGGTGGAAATGGTAGCTCTGAAGAACACATTAAATGGTTAATGTGATGTCTGGGAACAATGCACTTTGTAACTGAGCGTTGTAGAAAAATGTTGTTAGACCAAACCCCTAATATTAGAAAGTTTCCCTGTATGACTTTAGAGACAGATGTTCCTTAACACCCTTTACCTACTTTTAACTATTGTGGTATCTTCTACTGTTAAGTTCAAGATTGATTTATACATGTAAACTAAGCTAATAAAATTGGGATTTTTATTGGATGAAATCTTGTTTCTGGTGATTCTCTTGAGCTCCATTCTGAGAAAAGACTCTGTAGTTGGATTATATGAGATTTCCTCAGTCGTATTCAGCAAGGATATGTTCAAGCCTGGGCTTGGAACACTGTTGTAAAATCTAGAAAACAAGTGGTATGATTTCTAATGCGCAGTTTATCATCTTATTCTTCATCACTGATTTTCAAGTAGAGAGATGAACAATTATCTCCTTCAATGTGGGGTCCCATTCAATAAGGGAACACCCATTTCAAAATTTTGCTTTAAAGGCAAAATATAATCATTTTATATTCCTGTAGAACATCTCAGAGTTTAACTCCATGTCAGACAATAGCAGATTTATTCAGGGGTAGGAATGAATTAAAACAGAAGGTTTTAGCCTATGACATCAAAATTAAACAGCTAAATTTTAAATTGACCTCCGTAGGAGACACAAAATGGACAATAAAAAGAAAAACACAAAAACAAATTGAACACTGCTGACCAAGTCACAGCACAATACCCAGAATGCATTGCATGAAGAATATTTGAATTCTTTTAATGACATAGGTACTATTATTTTGAAAGATAATTATATCCATGAAAAAATATTCTTTAAAAGCAATAGTCCTATTTTGTTTAGTACACAACTCTAAATGGGTTAAAGCAAACTCACCTTTTCAACAAAGACAGCTAGATAGATTTTGACAGCACCAAGCAAACTACTGGCCCTTCTGAGTACAAAACGTTGCTTGCATAGCCTTTCCTCCCAATAGATTATTTTGAAGATGATCAAACTGTGTCATATTATTTGTAATGCTCTTAAGAATAATATCTAAAGTACTTAAACTAATTATGCCTATTTTGTAAGATTAATTAGCGTTAATAATTTAACATATTTTATCATTTAAGTCAGTATCCGTTCTGATCTTTAACTTTAGAGAGCTCACTGTATATGTACCACATAATTAGGGCTTATATATCACATAATTAAGGCTAAATACTAGGAAATCAGACTAATGAGACCAAATCAAACTGAATTATTTAAGCTTTTTTTCTTTAATTTTAAAGGTAGAATATTTAGTAATTAAACACTGACTTCATTTTCTTGAACTTGCAAATGTTTCCTTTGTTTCTGAGGTCCTTGCTACAGAAGCGTTCAAAAACGTTTCCCTGAGATGTGGAGGAAAAGAACCACTCATTTGCTACAACCAGGGGCAAAGAAATGAATATAGGCAGGTGGTTTTAGTCTTTTTCTCTCTCTCCTTCTTTTCTTCACTCCTTAGGTTCCTGGAGTTCTGTTTTTCAGGGTCTCAAGGACCTTTCCTCAACTGGAACCTGCTCAGCTCTATCAATTTATATTTCATTCTCCCAGGGCCCATTTGCTGTGATAAGGAATTAACAGTCATTCAACAAACAATATTATTCAGGCTTTCAAGTTTTATGAAGAAATATTTTAGACAGAAGGACTTCTGTGCTCTTGTTGCCCCTCCACTCATTCATTCATTTATTCATTCATTTGTTTAATCCTCCTTAGAACAGATGTTTGTGAATGGCAAGTGTGTGCCAGACTCTGCTGTTAACACAGCACAACTGTTGAGATTTTGGACATGTGACTGATAAATCTGATTACATTTGGGGGTATCATTCCACAAGTATTCACCAAAATGTCTCCTCAGTTCCCAGGGGCTTAGTTAGGTGTGAAGAATAAAACTTGAGCTTTGTTCTCCATGTTGATAGCTTTGTTGGGGAGACTTAAACACATCATTAAATAAGATGCCTTTTGATAGAAGCAAAGTCATATGGGAGTTAATGGTTGGAGAATTTAATTTCAATTAGATATCTAAGAAGGCTTCCTGTAAGAGGTATCATTTGACCTAATGAGGCTGAGAAATTAGTTATGCATGTGTGTAGGTTGGGCAATGGGATAGCTGGTTAATATTGGATTATGAGTGTTCCAGACAGAGGACATATCATGTGTGAAGGCTGGAAGGGAAAAAGTACCATAACTTGATGCAGAAACAGCAACAAATTCAGTGTAACTGGGATGTAGTATTAAGTGAGGCTGGAGCAGTCAGTAAGACACAAATCAGCAACTGAGGTCCTATAACTAGATAAGTGCTTTAAGTGGACAAGCTTTAAACCTAATTTCTGTTTCCAAAATCTCCGACATACATGCTGAGGCTCTGCACCAAGAAAACATGAAGTTACTTAATCTGAAAAAAAACCCTACATTTTATTAAAAAAGAACGACTCCTTAAAAAATTCTCCTCTCAATGAATTTTTTAAAATTTACACTTTCAGAAACATAATTGATATATTTCCACACTTTCTCAGCTATGGTTATGAGGGGATGCATTTACCCTCATACTTCATTTCCAACTTGACTCTTCTCTGATAACCTATTTGCTTCTGGGCCTCACTTCCCTCTTCTTCTGTTGATATGGGCCAAGAGAACCGCATCCATGCAAAAGGTTCGTTAGATAGGAAACCAGAACCAAAGTGAAGGATGCCTTTCAGACTGAAATCAAAGCAGTAAGACACATTTAAGAGGCTATTCCTGGAGAAAGTTGCTAAGATTCTGATCTAAGAGATTCATCTTTATAGTGCTCTAGAAGTGTGATAAACTATCAGTTGAATCTGAATGACCATTTTCATGTTCTCACAGTTAAGTAGAGCAAATAGGTCACTTCTCAAGTAGGCAAATGACCAGCAAACAACTTGTTTTTACTAGTTGATCTAGACCTATTAGTTGATTCCTGACTCATGTCCCACGGTTACCTGGCATTATTCCCTCCTGGTGGAGGAAAGTGATTGCAGTGCAGTTCTTATCCCAAGTCCACTCATTCTGGGCAGCAGATCAGCCCTTCTGAGATGTCTTTGTCTCACCACTGCTGTTCTCCATTCGCTCAGTGATATCAAGTCTTTGATATCAAATTAAAAGTAACTTTTCTTCACAGAAGAGTCAGTAACTTTATAAGGGACAAGACACAGAACTTACTCCATTGGCAAGTCCTGAATCAGAACATGCTGTGGGTTAATCATGCAAATACTAGAAAGGGTAAAGAAGCATCATTTCTCCTTGATGTCAAGAATGACTTCAATCCAAACTGGCATAAGCTTTTTTTCCATCTCATTTATCATTGATGAAATTTTAAAGTAATTTTTGCAAACATATTTTTGACATGTACTGGCTATTTCTGATGGCCTCAAAACTGACCATTACCTGCAATTGTTTTTTCTTTCTCTACTGGGGAAAGAAAATAAGACCATAATTACCATGATATTCATCTTGGGTAGCACAAAATGACATACATAGTTTGGACCAGGAGACAAATATAATAATACTTTACAAATGAATCTCTTTTTTTTTTCCAAAGTAGATTTGGAAGAAATTATGAATAGAAAAGATCTTAAACCTGAGTCAAGGAAATAGAGTTTTTCATTTATCACAGAAACAAATAGTACAGTAATGACATAATTTCCCATAATGTCTCTTGATCGAGTCAACCTATTTCACTCATTTTATTACACAGGCCCTTCAATGTTTTAGATCTATCCCATCACCTGTCAATTCACGCTTCATTATCCTGCTCCTCGGTGTCATTCAAGGTTGACTGCTTCTTCAATAGTCATTCCTGACCAAACAGGAGTCATGCATACCATTTTCAACCCCAGTGTCAATCCAAAACATGGCTTCCCATGATTGTATTTCAGAAGTCATAGTGAGCTCAATTCTTTCTGCCAAAGGGAGGAAAGAACTCAAACTATCTAGGAAAAGTCAACCTCAGCCATTTAACATTTGCTGGGAGACTATGAATTTCATATACAGTGTTTGCTCCAGTGCTATATAAAGGGCCCTTAACAATCAGCAGTTGGCAACCTTGTCATGCAGTCCTTTTGGGGAACATGATTGTGGAAAGAACAACAAAAATATCAGTGAATTTCCTAGAGTAAGGCCCTTGCTTTAGCCTCTGGCAGTTTCTTCATGAACTCACAAGTCTGTCTGACACATGGTGCAAGCTCCCAAGTTGAGCATTTCGGTTTTAGAAAGGCACAGTCCATTCTCTCTGTTACATGTGTGACAGTGGCTGCTAGGACAGTCTTGCCAGGTGTAGCTGCTACAAACCTGTACATATTTTTCTAATCACATCCTCACTGGCTGTTGACATGGTTGGTGTCCCTTCTGCCACATTCATAGCCACGTAAAGAAGTAGTCATAATGAAACTAAATGAACAAACATTTCAACCTACTATGAGCCAAGGACTACTACCCTTTAATCTTGACTCCAGCTCTGTTTGATCAGTTTATCTCAAATGTACTCAAAGAAAAAGTGAGGATGGGAGAGGTTTTTCTTGAACAAAGTCACAGAGATAATAAATGATTAGACTGTAAACATGAACCTAGCTCATATTTTACTCCCTTCACAACATTATGTCCAATACATTAATTTTATGTGTCAACACCATCAGGTTTAACCTCCATGTTTTACAAATGCAGGAACGATGGCCCATATTGAGTAAATGACCTAATCAAGGTCACACACACATATTTGTGCTAGGGCTAGCACCAACATCTAAACTCATGATTCCCACATCAACTCTCTTCGGTATCATATTCAATGAAAAAGATAACATGACAATAACAATCATCAGTATTATTATCACTATTGCTAATTGAAAACCTGCTTCTAGTTAGCATGGGAACTTCTGTGAGACTACCACGTCATTCCCTACAGTCCCATTGTCCACGCTTCCCTGAATAATACATATTCAGCACAGGCCATTCATCAGCTCATTGAGTGGGTGGTATCATCAGAATCCGAGCTCCAGAAATCTTCACTTTCGGTATCTTGAGACTTAAAATTTTCAAACATAATTGTATGTCTAAGGATGGACAGGGTGGCCTGTTTGATCGTTTTACTTCTCTGTGCTTTGCTAGGACTAGGTTCCTCTCTAAACAAAAGGAAATAGAATACTTCCGTTTGGCTGTCTTGATAACATGCTGATGCTGTCTTTGTGCCTTTTTCTTTTTTCTTTTTTGAGAGAAGAGGAGAGATTCTGTACCATTCATCAAATTTTCAAAAGGTTAGACTTTGTACTGCTTGGGCAATGAATTAGTTCATGTTACATTGTATGATATCATCAGCCCCACATATATGGAATATATAGAAACTATATGTAAATAGGAGCATTCTACCCATGTTTGCTCACTCGGTACAGTAGGTGTAGTGCATATTCACCTAACCTTCCTCACATAGTGCTATGCAAACATTTCACTGAATTGATTTTTTTTTAAACCAGGCACTATTCCAACATTGAAGCTCCATTGGAAAATGGAAATGCCAGTGCAAATTTCTATTTTTTAATGTAACTATCCTCTGATCCATGTTTGAACTGGAAAAAAACACCCAGAATATTGCCATGCAATGGCAATGCTCACAATTATTGTTGCCTTATCACATCATTTGCAGATCAGGCACAAAGATTAATTTAGGACCCATTAATAGAAGACTTTTCAGAGGAACTTGAGCTCAAATTATACCAATCTGTTACTGTTCCAAAATAAACGCATCAGGTGGCATTTAAATGCAGGTGGTTAACCGCTTTATCAGTGCAGATATTTAAGCTATTAGAAATATAATTAGAAAAATTAAATTAAACACACTTAATGTAGATTCTAATTCCAGCAGCACTGTCCTTAGCATAATGCTATTTCTATTGTAAATTACAAAGTGTGTGTAAGTTGAACAGGTTTGCTTCTGAGCGATAGCTGAACTTAGATAATTATGTTGTTAACCATGAACTTCAGTGGTCAACATGGTTGTATATCTCTGTCTTATGCCTGCTCCTCCTTCTTGTTTCCACAAATCTCAGGGGATGCAGATGAATGGCACTTGACTCAACCCAGCTACACAGTCGACTGATTAGACATAGCCCTGTACCACAGGTACACTCAATTATATGCCTTTCAGAGAGTCAAGCATTTCCTGAAGCTAAAAGTGTTGAATCTGTTGATTTCACACATTTTAGAGTAGGAGAAAACTGTGATCAAACATATTTAAACCTTCAGTTTTATTTTATAACATACTTCCTCCTTCTGCTTAACACAGGAGGTAAGGAGTTTATTGAAATAACAAGGATAAATCAATTTGCTTCCAAATAATTAAGTCATTAAGAACTGGACAGTGACTTCATTTTTAGTAATCAAGTTATCTGTATGCGGGAAAAGGTGACATTCGATTTAAAGCACAACTCAGTGTCCATCATGAGTCAACCCTATATTTAATTTTTAGGATTTCAAATAGAACACATTCAGTAAAAAGGTAATGCCAAAACAATCATATTTGCTGTCATTATCTTCATAATAGGAAAGTATTTAGTAAGCACTGTTCCTAAGTGATTGTATAAGACAACTGCTCAGTGCTGAAGGTAAGCCAGAGCGCATTAATAGCTAATAGAAAATACTGCCATACATACAATAGCCATTTCTACAGATCAATATGTTTTCTTCTAAAATCTCTCTTTTTAAATATGTACAATGAGCTGGATATCTCTTGTACTTCTTTATCCACTAAGCATGGGCAAAGCAATATTAAGCTACCTAAATTTATGCCTAGTGTAAGACAAGCATATATAATTATTTAAATGTATAGTTATTTAATGCAACAAGACATAAACTGTTCCCTTTTTTAAACTTGAAAATGATTACATATTCTGCAGTTAGAAATCCAAAAGATAAGTCCCTCCATCAAAACACACACTAATCTTAATATCTTTAGTTTTAGCCAAAGCTCAAAGAAGAATTGTTGAAATCTCATTTTGGAGTAGTTCTAGAAATGGCAAAATAATATCCTTTAACAAAATATAAGAAAAGGCCTGGCAAGAATCAACAAACCGTAGAAACCAAGGGACCCTTTCCAGGAGTTATTTCCTGACCAACATGAATGGCAAGTGTTTTGATTCCCAAATTTTATCATAAGCTAACCACCAAATCCTTCATGTCTATTTTGGTTTTAATGAAGGTAGATGTGATTTCTGCACAAGTTCAGGGAAGTACTTCTTTCAAGCAGGGAAACTGCTTAAATTAATTAAGCTAATTATGTTAATGAATAATTAAGGTAATTTTTTTCACTCTTCCCCCACAATTCAATCTCTTCATCTCTTAGTCATAAGTCTCAAATGGTGGTGTTAGAACTAAATACAATCACACATGGTATTTCTGTTTAATATAATACATCAGAATTGAAAGAAATGGTTATTTTTAGTTTTTCTCTTAGTTTATACCTTAAATAAGAATGGGCCATCTGTCAAATATTATCTTTCTAGTCAGGAAATATAAACATCATAAAATAAAAATTGGTCTAGACTAGAGAAGATATTTAGATTTAAAAAATACTTTTAGTAATCACTCATTTCAAGTATAGTAATAGGTTCTTAAACATTTATTTTTCATATTCCAGGCTTTATAAAGTAGTATATCATATGATCCCTTAACTACCCACAGAGGCATGTAGGTATTTTCATAGTTAAGTAACTGAAGACTCAAAAATGTTCAGAGAGTTGCCCAAGGTTATACAGCCTGCTTAAGTGGAGTTTAGATTTACCTGTTTCAAGGAATTATGAAACCCTTTTAGCACATGGCTTATTTTTGGAATGTAAATGTGGAATTACTTCTCTAAACGTATAAAGCATATTTCTATAATCTGCATATTTTCAAAGACTTAGTCAACTGGTAAGAAATGAAAAATCCATTTAAACACTACAGCAAAGATTAAACTGACTCAGTCAAGTGGTAATTTGTGTCTTTTGTCTCCTGCACTCCTATTCTCCTGAACATTGTCAGTAGTTATCCACTATTGCACTTTAATTTAGACATAAGGTCATAAAAATTGGGTTTTAAAGAATAGAGATATTTTGCTATTTACTTCTATGATCACAGGCATAATTCTGTCACTCATCTAACTTCAACTAACCTCTGTCATCCCCCTCACCACTAAGGGGCAATACTGCAGCACACATGTCACTATAATTAGCGTGCAGCAGCAATTTTCATTAGACCAATGATCTCCAATAAGATTTTCCCAAGGGCTGCATTCAGTTATATGTAATAGTTAGGCGGGCCACACATGTATTAGCATATAATTTGCACATGATTTGCATACACATTTAAAGATTGCATCCTATTTCTCTGGATATTTCAAGTAAAAATGTAATTACTACAACACTGAAGGTTATGATTTCTATTTCTCTGTACTATCCCACCACATCTGACCCAAATGGCTCATGACAGAATAGCTCAGCAGAAAACTAGGAAAAGGAGAGAGGAATAGTCAGTAGAGGTGGTTAAGATCAATAGAAATCTTTCTGGGGGCACTAATGATGACTATTCTGAGACTTTATTGCATTAGACAATTTGTCTCTTTTATAAGGATAAAGGAATAAATGCACACTGGGTGGACCTTCTAAGGAATGTCTTCTAGTTACCGCTGATATCTTGTTGAGTGTATTTTTTCAAACCTCATTACAGGCTAAATGGCAAATTATCTGTTATCACTTGGGAAATCTCAGTTACCTCTTAATTCTAATAGTGTAGTCACATAACAACTTTAACTGAGTTTTCTTCTAAACCTAATTACTCTCTGTTTTGAACACTAATTTTAAGTGGAGAGATTTTTATTTTCCTTTAGTTTTCTTTCTTTTTCTTTAAATATACATGGACCAATCCCACACACTTGGAAAGCATACCTTTACCCCACTCTCCCCTCTTAAAGAGCTTTCTGGTGCATTAGTATTTGGTTAGGTAGAAAAAATGTCACAAGAAAGTGAGTAACAATTATACAGGAAAAAAAATTGGAAAAATTGGGACTAGATATATATATATAAACATATATAGACACATATTTACTCACATCTTTTAATACATATTTGCTTTTACATTTATGAAAAAAATAATTCTCTCCCTCTCTGTCTCTTTCTTTCTGAAATGTATTCAATATCTAAGTCCATTTATCTAAGGAAGATGTCATAGTGATGATTAGACAAATGGTTGATAGATTTAGCTAGATTCATAGATACATAGATACACAAATGGATGGGTGATGGATGGTTGAAAAACAAATGATTATAAAAACTGTAACTATTTCAAGCTGAAAACATGATGTTAGTAAGAAATAGTGTAGCCCTCTGTAATTCGCACCTGCATTGCCTCTGCTTTCTTGTTTCAGATGATGAGAACTATATGGAGACAGAAAAGAAGAATTTTTGTTTACTTACTCTAGAATCTTTTGAACTTTCAGAGTTAGACCAGTGAACACTGGAATGTCTTCAACCAATTCTCACTAATCAACTTGTCCAAAGCCACACAGCTTTTGGGTAATGGGGCCAAGACTTGAGCCTAAATATGTATAATTCCCTATTCTACCTTTAAGACTTTACTGAAGAATCTCATATATTATATATAATAAATAGACATCATCTTCTGTTTGGTAAACAGAACAAACTTAAGCAGTCTCAGTACCTTGGTCTTGCAGTTCACTGAACACATCCTAAACACTTAAATATCTTCAACAAAGACAAAACACAGACAAGATAAACATATTTATTTTTCCTTTGTCTTCTATTCAACGTGGTCTTTTGCACTAAATTCTAGTATGTAAAGATACCATCAACCACACATATCTTTGATATGTTTAATTGTATCCTTGGACAATGACTGTGCTTAGAGTGAATTTCCAGGAAGTATTTTTTTTATTTGATGAATAAACAAATGATGAATGTGCAAATGTTATACAAAATAACTATTACCATCAAAGCAGTTCATGATATATTCAGTTAAAATCTAGGTTACTGAACATTTTTTTAGTATGATTTTATTTTGAGGAAAAAAACATATATTTAGATGGAGGGATAAATATTAATGAATTTATGGTGTGGAGAATTTTAAAAATTTATTAATTTTGTTTTAATTTTGGAAAAAGAATATGTATTTCTGAAGCAGAAATAAATATTTTTATGTTTGTTTATTTTGTTTATTTCATAAGTGGTCCCTCCTACTACATTTGCATAGTACTTTCTGGAAAATAATTGGATAGCCTATATTATAATTAGTGTTCTAGGGTTCCAGTTGGAAATGTGGTCTTAACCTTATGTTTTATAATCTCATTTAATTTACCATCCCTTGTTTTTATTTCTGTACAGACTGTCTCTTCCTTTAAACTGAAAGTGTTTAATGACCAGAAGCCATGTTTTATTTATCTCTGAGTCATCCCATCCCCACACCAACCCTAGTAATAAGCTTGTACATAGCCAGTGCCCAAAAGATTTGTAATAAATATTTGTTAAATCACTTAATTAAAACAATGAGTGCCACAAAACTATATAGCTGTAGTAGTGAGGATATAAAATAAGTGTTCTTTTTGAAAATGAACTTAAAATGAAAAGGAGTGAACAGACTAATTTCTTAATGAACTCTGTTTCTATTGGTCATACCATTTCATAAATAGAAGTCATTGATCACAAAGCAAACCAGACTGAGTACATCAATCATGTCTAGGGGAAAGATAAAACACCTAGAGTAATATACTTATTGTTCCTTCTGTCCCTGATCACAAATAAATCATTAATTCAGGACTCATGAATGTAATCATTTCCCTAAATATAAGGCTTTCAAAGATCAAAGCAAAAAATTATAAGTAAAACATATGAATAAACTTGAAATCATGAAGTCTACATAAGAATGGGAAAATCTCACCAAGTCTAAAGAACTTATATGCTTTTCATTTTAGGTTAAGAAATATCTCCATCAAATTTTTTTTTCCCACAATCAATACTTGGGTTCAACAAGAAGCAAATCAGAATAATAATGGCTTTTTATATCAGAGCTAAGCCTTACATTGCTTATGCTTACAAAAAGATACCTTTTCCGGAATAGAACATGAACTGGGGTTTCCCCATTCCAATTTACTGATTTTTTTTTCTTTCAAAGTACTAAGCTCAATATTTGACACGATCATGTGTGTTCCTAGGCTGATGTGCAGTAACAGTTTAACCTTCCAAGTAACAATTGTGGTAATGCCTGAACCCAGAGGAATAGCTCTAATTATAGACATTTCAGACACCATAGAAGAGAATGGAAAAAATATTCTAAATTGGATCTGTAAGTACTTTGGGTTATACTTAGTGAGTAGATGCTTTTTTGTAGCAAGAGTTCAATCAATAGTCTTTATGATCCATTCTGTGTTTGCTATAGCCCTTGTGGCCTGACAACCTTGCATAATCATAGCAGTCAATCCAAAATTTTCCTTTAGTGGCAATGCTAGTCTAATATTCTAAATTCTTAAAATTATATAATAGTATAAAAATGAGTAGGAGTATCCTTCAACTGGAAAAACAGAATAACCCTTTAAACAAGATAAAAGTGTATCATTCTTTTTCAATCACATTTTTAGTATTTATCTTCATACTTTACCAGTAATTTATAATATACTACAAATTTCAGTTCAGTAAAGAACAAATATCAGTCAGTGGTCTTTGAGAATTTTTTGAGAAGTAGATTTTTCAATAAATCCATTTGGAAAAAATAAATTTTAAAATACAAACTTCAAAGCTCCATTTCTACTTGTGGCAGACTCTATTTTAAATACCTATAGGTCTAAATAATTTAAATAAATTTCTTCTCCTTCATTAATATTGAGCACCTGAGAAAATTCATATAATGCTCTCAGAATCCAGATTTTCACTAGATAAATAGCAAAATGAAATGATTATTATGCATGATACTAGTTGGCCTCTTTAGATACATAACTATGACTGTAGGTATGTAAATCCACCATGTTTAACTGAGTACATCAGCAATGAAGATTGAATTACCCACAACCCAGGGATAGAAATAATTATATTAGAGCTCATTTCAGACGATGTAGTTCTCTATTAGTAATTGTATTGGGCTATTGAGACACAATCATTAGAGACATAAAATGGTCATTTTGTATATTAGTAGTAAAAGGAAAAAATTGTAAACCTTAAAGGAGAATTCATAAAATATGTACTTTTGACTCACATTTAAAACATTGATTAAATTGCACACTATAAAAGAAGGCACTAATAGGGGGCATCACAAAGGAGGCTGTCTACCACCATCCACCTTAACTTTTTCCAAGCATCCAGTAATCAATAATGTAACAGGCATGGGACTTCAAAACATATGTTTTTCCCTAGAAAACAGAGATGCTTTCCATCAAATTGCTGAGTGATTCGTCTGAAAAACAACCTGACAGCCGAGGAGTAACCCTGAACTCAGAGATGGAGCGTTGCCCATATTGTGTGACTCAATTTTTTCTTGAGAAATTTCAAAGATTTCTAATTAACATTATCATGTTATGGACCTTGCCTAATAAATGTCCTCATTTAAATTATTCTGAGAAAAACTTATCACCTGAGCAATTATTTTTCAAACCCAACTATTCTTTTGTTTTATTGGAATTGTCCCTAAACCTTGCATTTTCAATGTATTATATTTATTACATTGTATTATTGTATTATATTGGGTCCTTGTAAACCTACAAATACAGATAGATGTTTCACATGCATTGTTTACTCCCAGCAACAAAGTGTTGTGAGTACTGTGTTTAGTCCCACTTAAAAGTAGAGAAAACCAAAGCACAAAAAGACATAGAAATATGCCTAAGTTCATACAGCTAGGAAGTAGCAATTTGGGGATTCAAATCCAGATATTCTGTCTCCAGGGCCCATATGCTTACTTTTATATGGTCCAAAGTCCATTTTGAACAGTATTAAGAAACATTACCACTTCTTCTACTTATGAAAGTTTAAATATTTAAATGTTTAATATTTTCTTTTGTTCTCAAAAGAAAATAGAGACAACATAAGATCAGTGGATAATTGCTTTAGAGATTACTTCAAGCCCCCAGTCTTTCTTCATCTAACCCCGTAAGTGGTGACTATGGTGAAGTGAGTTAGTAGGATTGGCTACTTCTTTTTTAAGCTAAAAATAAAAGGATACATGGTCTACTGGAAAATAAAGAATAAATGTATTTTTTTGCCAAGCATCCCCTAACACACATGGAAAGAGTTAAATGTGATCCCTGTAAAAATTTCCAGTGGCAATACAACTACAAAGATAAAAAGCAGTCATATTAATTATACCACATATCCTTTAGGCAAATTGGTTCTTAATATCAAGGACTTAATCGTATGAACTACCTACACAAACTGTAGACATATATCCTGGAGTTACAGCCAGACTTAGGCAGAACTTACCCCTCAGAAAGGGTGTCATTGAAAAATCTAAGTATAAACCAATATAAGCATGAACATGACAACTGACTAATAGAAGTATCTGCAGGAGCTGAGTCCTGTGCATATGGCAGTTTCCTACAATTAGTTCTAGAGTTCTCTACTCTGGAAACATAGAGACTAGGCAATCACATGTATCATATAATTTCTGAAATTCAGAGGAGTTTCCTGGGCCTATTGGCCCCTCTTAAATAAAATCATTGATGTTACCTTCAGGTTGATTTATCCAATTCCTGCTCTCATTCTGGCTAGGTTTAGAGTCAGTGAATTTTATTAAAAACCCACTATTTTTAATAAAAGACATTAGATCAGGAGTTTCACCAATATTATTTCATGATTATCCCCAATTTTACAAATGAGGAAACCGAGGCTCAAAGAAATTGAATGACCTAGCTATGTCAGAGATGGTACCTAGACTCACATCTGTTGATGTTACAGTATAAAAGAGGGTTTTAAAAGAGTACAGATTTCACATGATAATCCGAAATTAAACATGCTTCCAAAGGGCCACCATACTTAGGTCCAATCCTAACCCCAGCAAAGACAGCCTTATTTTTATAGTAGGGCTTGGGTCTTACTTTTTCTGCCATGAATTACTTGTTCTGAGCCTCAGCCGACTTAGCTAGGGCTCTAGGCCCTGTCTAGGTTCTGCCAGACTTCCTTTCAAAAGGGTACATTTCTGTTGTCTCTCTCCCCAGATAGTACCCAGGTCCTATTAAGTTCCTCCTGAGTTCAAAACTGCCTGTCACATGGACTAATCCTCTCTAACCCTATTCCCTGGAGAAGGGGCAGTGAGATCGATGTTTAGGAATAGAATGGGGAGGAAGGAACAGAATTTAACTATTTCACAGTTAAATCATACTAAATCTATACCAGAAAATAAAAATAGTTGCTACTTGGGTAGAACTTGATAGTTTACCAAACACATTCCTTATAAGAGTTTAGTTTTACAATAATTACCCCCACTGTATAGATAAGGAAACTTAACCTCTTGGAGAATTAATGCCTTAATTTAAGATTGTTTGGCATATAAAAGCAGAAAATTCTGGACTATTCTTAGCCATTGCCATCCAATCTGAAATCTTAGACCATAAATCCACTTTTTTTAGTAGATTATCTTAATCTTAGTTTGTATCTAAATATTCTTATTGGTACCTTCTATCAGACTAAATTAATAAAAATTGCAATTTTTAAAAATGATGCCCTAAAAAGCCATCAGTTATGTTCTCAGTGTCTACTATTTATAGAAAAACACTTAAAATGCAAAAATACTCCCATTGGCTTTTTATTTTCAGAAAATACGTGCATCTCAAATAGGCTGCTTTGGAGTAAATTTTAGTCAAGTTCTACTGCATTTAACAAAACTGATCTTGTTCTCTCTTCTTCACTACAGAGGGCAGCACCGGACAGCAGAGCTCCGCAGCATCACAGAGGAAATGTTAAAAGTCCCTCGTAAACAAGAGGGTTAAAGGCAAAGTCATGCTTTAATCACATCAAATTTTCCTTTGCCTTTATGCCGTTTCAAATTACTCGCAACTATAAGCTCTCATATAAGTCAGCAAGCCAATGGTATGGAAAGTATCAAGAAAGACTAGATTATTTCAAAAGTTCCATCTAAGACATTTTGCAATTACACCAAAAGCAGCATTAAACAAAAAATATAAACTACATGTCATATGATACTGTGACAAGTGAAAATTTCGTCTGTTTTTTTTCTAATTATTTTTCTTACTCATAGTTATTTTTTCCTGAAATTTATATCTCAGCAAGTGAAAGTACTTTAAATAAAACATTTATCATTATTATAAATACTATTTTTAATCTATCCAAATTTGTTTTCCGTAGGTAAGAACTTTAGAAACCATGAATGTACAATAGGAAGATTTACCTGCAAAGTGGCTTCGGGCCAGAAATGATTGTGAATAGCAGTTTGCCAGCTTGAGGATGGCACTCCCTTCTTAGATGGGTTGCATAGGCCTAAGACTGATTGTACATGCAAAGGAGGGCAGCAAAGTCTTATGATCAAAAGGGAAGAAATGACTGACAACACAGAGCTAGTTCAAAGGAACTAATGGAATAATTAGTCCCAAAAAGACCAAAAAGACTGAAGAATTCATGATGTCATAAAAAGCAGAGCTACTTAAATTGGATTAGAAAATAAAAATGACATGAACATTGTAAATATTCACAGATCACATCATTGACGTGTAATGTGCCGTTAAATGATGTCAAATTAAAGGGGAAATTACATGTGTTAGAACTAGTATGAATAAAAAGAAGACATTTAAAGATACATGGTCCTTCAAGTGAAAATTCCTAACATATATTACATAGATGATCATCATCCAGACAGTGAAACTGGGTGAATGAAATGTAAAATAAAATATGGGGCTAAAGATACTGGCTAAAAACAACTCATTTTCATATGTCATAAATGGTAGTGAACTGCAGACTTTAGAGGAGTTATTTTGGGTATCTGTTTTACACAAAGCAAACCCAAACATCATTATAATAAATAACTGACAATTTGATTTAACGTTTAAAATCTGCCCTACGGTCAGCTGTTAAGTACTGAATTAGTATGTGCGTTTGTCAGAAAAGGAAGGAATCTCCAGGTCTATTTAAATTTGTATATGTTTAATTTCTTTTTCTAATCATATATGCTATTTGAACCATTTCAGTGATTTTGGATTTGTTTTGAAACTTACATAAGTGATAAAAAGAGAAACAAGAATACTGTATGGGTCAAGTGTAATATTGGCCCACTGCCTGGGTCTTGCTAATATCTCTTGCTGATAGTCAATTGTACTATTCACACCTAACTAATCTGAACTTAACACAATTCAAATACTTCCAAAATTCACACAGATATTTAAATAACTTTGGAATGTTCAGTAAAGCAAAATTTCCCTTCTGCACACACCTCAGTTTTGAAAAATACTTTAGAAACTATTATAATAAAAATCATTCACCTTTTAACTGACTTATTTTTTACACTTATCTTTAATTTACTGTCAGTAAGTTCAACTTCACATGACTTTTGTTATGTTAATTTACAAGAAAACAAGTGCTTTTCAGAATTGAATCTTCTTCTTAATAGCATTCAGTATATTGTGCTTCTAGCCTTAGTCCCTTGAGATGACATAAGAAGCAGTCTAGATAAACAGCAGATATTATATTCCTGCAAAATAAACATATATTTATTAATACACAAAATGTACTCCCAGTGCCCGCCAGGACTTTGTCCATTCTCAAAAATTCCTTAGATTTCTTTATGGTATATCTGAAAAGGCAAAGGAATTAAGGAAAAAAATATATAATCCAAGTTTCAATGAAATATTCACAAGAGTGTTTTATCAATAGACATAAATATTGTTTTAAATGAGTTTAAGCATTTCACAAAGCACATGGAACTCAATGCAGCTACTTATATTCCCCACAAAGGAAGAACAAACTTCCACAAAATATGATTTGGCAAGGAGTGGATGTTTGTCACATGGTGGAGAGTGTTTCTCCCTCTTTCCTGTGTAGTTCTAGTGAAATCTGTTAAATACATGCTCTTCCTCTAAAGGCAAAGTAAACACTGTAAAACAGAGGAGGTAGAGTTCTTCTACTGTGACACAAGCTAATTAATGCATAGACAGAAAAATAACATGCTTAAATATTACAGATCAGTATATAAAATGCCTTGTTCTTTTTCAGCCTAGACCAAAGGATATTAATCATTTACTACTTTCACCTATAAGCAATAGCAAAGATAAAAGAAAACAGGTTATTTTCTTATTATTATAGGAAAAAGGGAGGATATCTACTATGAACCAAGTTTTGTGCTAGTCACTTTGTATATGTAACTACCTTAATCCTCATAATAGGAATGCAATCAGAAAAATTAAGAAAAATATTCAAGATCAGCTATACAACAAGCTAATTATGAAATAAGACTCCAAACAAATTTTACCTGACTTCAAAGTTGATGATCTTTCTCTAAAAGACTTCTCAATATCTCATATTCTATAAACACTACATAAAGAATGAATTTTACAAAAAGATAGAATAAATGGTCTGATTTGGGAATAAAGTTTTGGCCCTGGTCCCAGAAACTCCTGCCATATATAAATCCAGTAAAGTCTATGCTTAAGAGTATGGAAACTGGGAGCTGCATGACTAAAAATTTGTTTCTTTACCATCAACCATATTCTTGATATACAGCAACTCATATGTCCTCTGCATAGTTTCTCATCAGTAAAAATGGAATAATAATATTAATACTGCATAGAGTTGTTCTGACACTTAAAGAACTTATTTGTACAAATTACTTAGAGAAATCTTTAGCACACAGTAAGTGTATCTTAGGTCATTTTAAGCAATATCAAACCACAATTTGAAGAATTTATGACATCTCAGAAGTATAAGGGAAACTAAAGATTGCAATAGCTGTGTAGACTTTAAAGATCTTTATTTTGGGTGAGATATATTCAAAAGACCATTGATAAGAGAGGTAGAGAAGAAATATAGGGAAAATAATAAATATGTGAGAAAATGTAAATCACATGAATGATGGAATTGTTATAACAATATAACACATATTATTTAGAATTAATTATGGATACTTAAGCATGCATTCAATTACCAGTACTCTAAAGGAGAGAAAAAAATCAGATTAGATTTGTAGGTCTTAAAGAAAAAGTAAAGCACAATCCTAATAGTATTCCAGAACAAGCTTAAAGTTTCTGGGTATATTTGTTTGATTTTTTTTTTGAAGGTAGAAGCATAAAATTATCCATTTGCTCTTCATCTTTGCCTAGGAAGGGGAAAGACAGTAGAGGAAATTCACTCTAGTAATGGTTAATTTTTTTCAGTGTTCTGAACAATGTAGGTATCAGTATACACTATACCAGTGTGAAGGCTTTTGAACGATTAATAAATCTGTTCTGAAGATTCCTACTGGATATGTGGCAGGTGGGAAGGGTATATATGGCCTAAGGTAAAACCGTTGACAAGACAGAGGGTATCCGGATTCTGAATTGGCCCAGGCTATGACAAGTGATTGTAAATTTCCTTTTGCAGTCTATAATCTTGTCAGAAACTAATGCAATTCTCTCTGTCGCGATTTTCATTAATATTTAGACTAACTTTAATGTAGAAAATGGACTGAACACTGGATATAAACTATTTTATCGACTCAACCAGTAGATAGCTTTGAGTTTACCAACACTCCCAATACAGTTGCAATGATTTCAAAGCTAATGTTATGCAAAGAATTATTATATACATACTCTTATTGACATTCTTGAAGATTATTTTCTGAGTTACACTAAATCTCAAAGAAAAACAGCTCTATAATATACTAGAATATTCCCAGCTTTTATCATGTGTATTGATAACTAATGAATCTAAATGGTGGTCAATAAAGAAAACAATCTATGAAGAATAAAATCATATTGTTTAAGTAAATTAACCTTTTCTAACTATGGTGTGAGGAATGTAACTTAAAGAATAATATTTTTTTAATTAATAAAAGCACTCACAGTAGGGGAAATGGTCATAAACATGTGGACTTACTTGATAACATTGGGAAAAAGCTGGTAAAGGCAGGATATCAACCATAAAAAAGTGATTTTCCAGTTATTTTCTTATCTTCTAGAAAAATGCAATGTGAACAAGAAATACCTACTTATGCTCTAAAATATCCAAAACCTATCCCAGGGAGAAATTTACTCATTGAATATTAATATGCAATCTATTCCATCACAATATCAAGAATAAAAATTCAAAATAATTTTAAAATTTTGAATATTTTCTCAAGGTCTTTTTAAATCTTATTCTTGATTCCTGGCCTTCATGTTATCCTCATTATACTATATATTCAGATGTGCTAGTATGAATTCATCTAAATTGATAGACTAGAGTTCCATCAAAGCAAAATAATTGTCATATAAATATGCACAAAACTGGAAAGTAAGTTAATAGATCTTTTATTTGTAAGGAGTCATATTATTATTTGAGCTAAGTTATTTCTAAATACATGTGCAGTTCTCTGAGGCAAAATAATGTATTTGTTTCTTTCATTGATGATGAATGAAATTAAATGATATCAGAAATTATTTAACAAACTTGTTTAGTCTGGAGTCTTGAAAGCAAAGAAGGATGTAATAGCTTTTGACAATAACTCCTAATGAGGGAGCAGGTTTTTTTCTGATTGATTAGCACCACAGCTACTTTTCAGTCTATCCTGAAAATGTTTACAAATATAGCTCAGGATGGCTTCAGAAACATTAATCCTGACAGAATGTTAACAACGTTATTATAAAGATAAACACCCAGAAATGGAGGCGCCGAAAAAAAAATTATAACCCCGCTCTAATAAAGCATTTGGAAAATAGAAATGTAAAATAATCTATCAAACCATAGTCAGGCTTCCACTACTTCTCAGGATTCCTTTTACACAGTTTTTGTGATTTTGCTATTTTTCGCAGTTGTAACTCTGTGACACAGTCTCCACTTTGGTAGAGAGAATAGCCTCCTAACTTTGCGCAGATTGCCTTGGCTGCTATTTCACGAGAAGGCGGAGCTTACCTGCTGTGAGCACCTTCTTCTACTTCAGCACCTTAACTTCTTTCCCTTGTCTTCAACCTTTCTTTAGTCAAGAAAGTGATGCTTCTTTCACGTGAACTTGCCCTTCACTCCCCAAAAGCCTTTAAACCCAGATATGATTTCTCTGCCCTAGGAAATGTCTTCCTTTTTCCTCCTCAAAGACATAACTTTTTCTTTGGTTCTCCCTTTATTGCCAAACACCTACAACTGTCTAGCATCTCTGCTGCACATCTCACCATCCACCCATTTTTATTCTCCTGAAATGTGGATTTCTTTCCACCACTGTGCCCAAACTACTCTCATAAAGTTAGGAAACCTGCTTTATTATTTATACATGCTCTCCTTCTGATTTCCTAATTTTGTGAATAACATTCCCATCCTCCCACTCAGAATTATTTAGAATTTCTCATTTTCCCTTAATACTTCTTCCTTGACCAGGTCCCATGACAAACCTTATGACCAAAATGAGTAGATTCCACCTCCTTTCATTGTGGGATGAGTTTATTGCCCTGAGGAAGTACAGCAAATCTGGGAGAGAAACTTCAAGAATTACAATAAGGTAGTCAAGGAATTAAATCCACAACTGCCAAAAAACCTTGAGACTTAACTGAAATGAGAAAGAACTACAGATAAAGGATGCAGTCCTTTGCATTCCAAAAAGGTTTGAAAGTTTGCCATACCAGTCTTAGGGAATATTGATCAGTAGAAGCTTGAGACTATGTTTTGCTCTGCACAATGAAGACTTAAGACTTTCTGCAAAAAATGAGGAGTAGACTCTAAAGTAATGAACTTTAATGCTTACTTTTTATGGCACTTTTCTTAGGGCAAACTTAGTTTCGGTAAGTTGCCCTTAACTTTTGTGTTAAATTTGTTTTTTTAGTTTTATTTATTTTTATTTTTTTAATTGAAGTATCATTGATATACAACCTTATATTGGGTATACAACACAGTGTTTCAACAGTTACCCATATTATTAAATCCTCACCCCTACTAGTGCAGTTACTATCTATCAACATAGGAAAATGTTACAGAACCATTGGCTATATTCTCCATGCTGTACTGCTATCCCTGTGATCAGCCTACATTATGATTGAGAATTTTTGTGTCCTTTTATCCCCCTCTGCTTCCCCACCCACCAATCCTAATCCATCCTACATGGTATCCACCAGTCTATGCTTATTGTCTATAAGTCTACTGCTATTTTGCTTTGTTTTGTTTTGTTCTAAGATTCCACAGATAAGTGAAATTATATGCTATTTGTCTTTCTCCACCTGGCTTATTTCATTGAGCTAATACCCTCTAGGGACCATCCATGTTGTTGCAAATGGCAGGATTTCTTTTTTTTAATGGCTGAATAATAGTCCATTATGTGTATGTACTCTGTCTTCTTTATCCATTCATCTGTTGATGGAGACTTAGGTAGTTTCCATACTTGGCTATTGTAAGTAATGTGGCACTAAACATAGGGGTCATATATCTTTTCAATCATGGATTTTGTTTTCTTCAGGTAAATTCCTAGAAGTAGAATTGCTGGGTTGTATGGTATTTCTATTTTTAGTGTTTTGAGGGACTTCCATACTTCTTTCCACAGTGGCTGTACCAATTTAATTTAATTCCCAACTTTGCTGTTAACTTCAATCCCCAAATCTCTCTCTATAGGAGGGCTACCTACTATATTGCACACCTTTTATTACAAGGCAAAATATGTGGAACGGAATTTGAACTTTCAACTTTTAGCTGGAGGAATTTGGGTGAGATGACGTGAAGATAAAACTGCTGATCAACCAAGTTGTATGATATTAAAAAGGCTGATTGGTTAGGGCAATTGAGCTTTCTCTTAAATTCCATCTTTTGTTTTTAGAAACATAGTCAATTGAATTTCTAGGATAGAGTCAAAGTCCAGTGTTCTGGTAAAGTAATATGCTAAAATGTCATGCCAACTCCATCATAGTTGCATACAATATAGATAAAACATTCTTGTAAATATCTAAATATTCTGAGCATTGGAGAGCTGGGCTTATCCCATCATTAGTCAGATCAGCTACTTTGTTGCTAATGGAAGTATTTTACTATTTATGTTAGTTCCTGGGGTTCTATGCTCCTAGTATTGTACTTTTGCAGAGCCCCCAAAAGAAGGGACATACAATTGAGTAGTACAATAACAAGTAGTATGTCCCAACATAATAGTTCTGGAGTCACTGCTTTATCTAGTTCTATGATTAAGATATGCTTCACAAATTTTCTGAGTAATAAAAAGGCATTGCTTTAAATTTAGAAATACCTTCAGTATAAACATGAAGTGCATTTAGAGTGGATATCATTCTTTTAAATATTTTTAAATTTTGGCACATTTTTATTGATTTTAGAATCTTAGTAAAGAATCTTAGTAAAGAAAAGCTCATTTGCAAAAGAAACAAAATACAGAGTATTTTTAAGAATATAAACTGGGGTGAAATTAATTTCATTGCTTCAGTTTCTCCTTATGGACATACAGAGAATGCATAGAATTTGATACTTGTCATCTGGTTTGTTTAATATTATGTAAACAGACCCGATGGAACAGGACAGCTCTTAAAAAAGGAATCTACTTGCTTCCTACTCACTAAAGGTTTGTTTATGGAGTAAAGCAGAGAAGAGGCTGAGCAATAACCCAGAAATTTAATTTACCTTACAGTCAATTTGCATAACCTGGGAATAGAAAGGTGTTGATTTTCTTAGCTATGCGGACTGTTGTTTAAATTTCTCACTTCTGATCTCTACTTTGTATTACTGTCTTATTAAATGGAAACCAAGTAAGGAACATACTAAAAATTCCTAAACACAGCATATTACCAGGAACATACTATTAAGAAGTTAAGATTGATCTCAGCCTATCTACAGCAGTTGACTTTACCTCAATCTGAAGTGAAATTTCTCAATTTTTCTCTTCCCTTGTACTCTAATTGAACTCTTACAAAACTGTCTTCTTGAAAGAGAGAGAAAAAATAGAGAAGAAAAGAAAAAAGGTGAAAAGAGAAAGAAGAAAAGAAATCCGGGCAGATGTTGTCACTCCATTACTCAGACACCCAAGGGTTTCAAGCTCTGTTCCCATTCTTGTTTCATCAGTGATCTCAGGGCTCTCGCGTCCCATGATTCAGCCACACTGGAGCTCTCTCATCTTTGCTGAAGGCACATGCCCTTTCACACTCTGAGACCTTTTCTTCTCCTCTCTTTTCTTTTCTTTTCTTTTCTTATGCTTTCAGTTCATCCCAGAATACCTCCTGCTCCCCTGACTTATCTCTTAATTAAGAATTTGGTCAAATGTGACTTCTTTCAGGAGGCGTTTCATAATAGTTCAGATAGAATTTGTTGTCCCTTCCAATATGTCCTCATTGCAATTAGATTATGAGCTCCTTCAGAGCAGAGATCATATCATGTTTGATGACAATAAATAGTTCTTGGGTTTAATTGAGTTGAATTTCAGCCTCATCTAAAATAAAGCTTTCTCTGCGTAGCACTTCTGACCCTCTATTAAGTAGGACTTCTTTCCTGAAGTGTTGCTGTTCATTCATTAATGCCACTAATTTTTTTTTATTTTATAATTAATATGTAAAAATATCACTCTCAATATACATCATAAAATACTCGTTGGCAAGAAGATTGTGTTTTCTGACAGGTACTCTAGAGTGAACTATATTATAGGGACTCAAATATTACACGGGTTTCAAATTTTTTCAGAAATTTTCAGATATGTGTCAATATTAAGAAACCCTACTCTCAAATCTTATGGTTAAATTAAGCATCACGTTTACAACATTATGTGATCTTTATAGGATCCTCAATATCAAAAATATAAAAAAAGTTTGACAGTGGGTATATTTAGATGTCACTGTAAAAATTTATTTTATTGTCTTCTGTTATTTTTGAATGTGAATTCTTGAATTACAAATTACTTCATAATTAAAAATGTAAACATTTCAAAAATCAGATATATGGTATTTACAACAGGATTGCTATGAGGTCTTTTGAGTCTTAAAAAACCTCTGCCCTAAATGTAGAATATTAATGATATGATTAGATACAAAAAACATGACTAATTTATGATCAAGAAAGAAAATTTTTACCTGCCTTTGAACGTTTAAATGATCTCCCCCTCTCAATATAATGCTATTCACAAAGAATTAAATCTTTCTTGAATACTTTTTGAGGTAAAAAAATAATGAACCAATTTTATTTTACTCAACAGAGAAATAGTACAATGTGTTACTGTAATCTGACTTATATCCTACTTGTAAAACACTGTAAATTATTGTTTTAAATTTTGATGCTAGATTAGTTTTTCTACAGCCTTGTATATTATAATGTAATATAATTTCTAAATGCAAATGAGATACTGTTCAGCTTTTCCATAGAGTTATTCATGAAAGCCAAACATTTTATAATTTAGAGTGAAATGCATGCTATTAAGAAAGAAATTATAATGAAGCTTGATTTAGTATTAAGACAAGATATTGCGGCTTTATAATGGGTGAAATACGGTAGGGTATATATATGGCAAATATGCCATTGCCAAAAATTTCAACTCCCCAGAGAATTAAATAAGTAGGAGTGATAACACTGTACTTTTAAAGATTCTACTTGCTCCCATTACTTCATGTCAGTGTTACACTTGAAAGTTACTTTAGCTTCTAAACACCGACCAATGTCTTTTTTTTTTCTTTAATCAAATATATAGCCTAGGAATCATCCAGTAATACTCCAATACTCCAGGGAGATCTGAAAGAGGTAAATTATGCCCCTCAACTTTCAGGGTAAGAAGTTCGTATTTCCTTCATCTGTAGATAGTAATAATTTCTCATTACTTCTTTACATGTGGATGTCTTGCCTTTTGACTGTTTTTTAAGAGGATAAAGACTTCCTAGCCCAGAGTCGTCTTGAAATCAAACCCACATCTGTCCATACTAGCTGTACATGACGAGGAATTAATTTAACATCCTTGCAGATAATTTTCTTTCACCCCCAAAATAGCTTGCACCAGATGATCTCTAAAGTTTCTTAAAAATAAACAGTTCTATGAAATACCTAATTATATCCTCAGAAATATAACTGTAAACTGTTGAGTAATAAAATTGTTAGACACCAAGTCTCTATGGAGGAAAAGTATTTAAATACACAAACAATGGAATCTTGAACAATGGCACTATTTAAGATCATAGTGTTCTATGAACTCCCAAGAACATCCTTACACTTGGTGAGGATAAACCATGAAACTGCCATCCAGTCATGCTGGAGCATTCGGCCCTGCCTAACACATCCCACCTATATACAGACTGTAGGGACAAAGTCCTGTAGGAAGGTGAAACCAAAACAATTAGTACCACAAATAGCAAAGTGGCCTACATATAATAAAATGAAACTCCTCAAAGATATGTTTCTTACTATTTCTAATCACATTTATTAAATCAAGCACTATCAAAAAAAGCAAAAAAGGGAAGAGCAGAGACACCAATGGGTTTGTTGTGTGCAGAAAAAACCAGCTCAAAAGCAATTCATTATTAATGCCTGAATATTCTTGCTAAACAGTTCTGATTATTTCACAAGAAAGAGGTCAAGGTAGTGGAGAAAGGGATTTAATCAAATAAACTCTCAATCTCTCTCCAAATAGCATTTTCATCCAGCTGCATGTAAATTCATCAGATGACTAGGCTCCAAAGGCACAGGCAAGGTTAATCTGCTATGACTGTTAAAACTTCTGTGGTATGCCTATTGAATAAAGATTTAAAATGGGCTGAACTGTGCAAGTTACCCCAAATTAGAGGTTTTTTTTTTGCTCTTAAATACATGAAATTTCCACTGTTAAAAACAAATAAGCCAAATTTCTTCCACCTAAATTTGATTTTATTATTCATTTCTTAAAAAGGACTCTTTGTGATGTGTAGTTGTTATTTATTGGGATTTTTAAAACTTCTCACCTTTAGATTCCAGAAATCCAAAATGTTTCTCCTCTGGCTAGAATTAGTTTAAAAACCTTAAGACCTCAGAAATCATATAAAAGAAAAAGGTCATAATAATTTTTACAGTATTTTTTAAATCATGATTTACTTTTGCATATATAAGCAAGATTATAAAATTCATCACATAAAATTTTTATCCAAAGGTAATATTGCTAGCAAACATTACTAAATGCCTTGGTGATTTATTACTTAATAGATAAATGTAATTTCAATTTCCAATTTTCAAAATGTAAAAATGGATGTAGGTAACATCAGTAAAAGGGTATATTATGTATATTTTTACAGATAAGAAAATGCGTATAAAGCTTAAATAACTGCACAGACATAATCTTACTCATATAGTTTTATCTACTTCATTCTCCATGAAACTTTATAATTGTGCATAAATATAAAAGTGAAAATCATTGTTGAAAATATGGTAAGTTGTTCAATATATTTTTACTTTTAGGATGAAGAAACCTGAATTCATTTTCTTTAAAAAATACAGAATAATGCTGCATAAAAGTTTCTAGAATTCAAAGAAAGATAAAATCATAATCTTTAACAAAATACATAATTTACTCTCAGTAACGTAATTTAAATGGAATTTTCAAATGAAGCCAATTTCACTATTGTAAACTTATATAAAGATTTTTAAAACATCTATGATCACTGTTTGAATGCTCATTTTATGGATTTTTTTAATTTATAATTTCAAAATCCATTTGACAACATGCTATGCCATGGTAGTGTTTCATTTAGTCTATCGCTAATTCTATAATCCTTATTATGCCTTTCTTTCCTGGTACATTTATACAATTCCTTTTATGTTGTATATTTGATTTCTATACTTAAGAAATCATGAGCAGTTAATAAATCTACTTAAAAAAATTAAAGTGTTTTTCTGCTGCCATTCTTTGGCCTCTTAACTCTCAGCACCTTTCTCAAATCTTAGACACCATTTTACATTAGGGCAATTTCTAAAAAGCAAAGTATAACTGTCTAATTAAGAGCTGTGTGATTGGCTAGTTCACAGTGTCTGTGACAGTCATGACAAATACATATATTGGCACAGCCCTAACCTCACTTCACAGTTTGCAACACAAAGATGGTATTTTCAGAAATGTGGAGAACACTCTGATACAAAGCGTCACCTTGTCTAGTGCTATTCCATTTAATTTTTTATTAACTGCCTGAACATATGCCATTCTAGAAGAGGGTAATAGTTACAAAATGTCAGCAGAAACATTTAAACTGCTAAAATGTAAATGATTTTATAAATTTGTAATGAAAGGTAATTGTCATGTAGGAAAAGTAACAGAAAAACAGATATGTAAAAATGCAAAACTGGTAAAAAATACATCTTATTGGTTGAAGGTAGGAAAACCTAAGTATATTTTAATGAGTACTGTAAGTAGTATTTAAATAAAATTAGATTCATAAGCAGAAAATGTGAATTCTATAATATTTTATTTTCTAACATTAGGAAAGTTCATAACAATGACAAGAACTCATAGAACTTTAATGTGCTAAATTCAATAAACAGTAGAACATTAGGATGCGTTACCTAGTTTAAAAAAACAAATAAATCAAAGTAGGATAATATAAATAGTGTCTTTGTATGAGCGACATAGCTTTAAAAGCACAATATTCAAACATGATTAGTTTGTTTCTTTACTTTCCACTCTGATGGAGAACAGTTTAGTGATTAATCCCTTCGGCTACATACTACAGGGTCAGTACTTCCAGATACATCAAGAAGACGATTCCGGCAAGGAACTATTTCCTCAGCCACCACATAGAGCAACCACCTTCCAGTTAGGTTGCGGGCAACCATCTTTAAACGCTTGAGCTGTTCTGCTTGGCCATGACAAGATTTGCAATTCTCTACGTTTATTTACACACCATCACCCCAACTAGACATCACATGGAAGTGGCATGGTCACAGCTGACCCCGGGGTAGTCCCTGTCTCTGCCGATCCAATTTCATCGTGCTCTGCAATTGAACTGCAGTCATACTGTAGAGGATGTATGCACAGGGCTCCATGCCACAATAAAATTAGCAAAAGCTTGTCAGGGGCATTTTCCTGTTTTACAGTGACAGACTCTGGACACATAGGTCTGCTTTCTAGAAATCCATAGAGGTCTGGATCTCTTGAAATGTATATGAGCCCAGCATATTTATGTCACAGTGTTCTATATGGTAAGCTTGTTATGGGATAGCTTGAGAACAATGTTAAGCCTTCCCTGTATTTTCTGCTTCCTCTTCACAGTTTTCAGGGGCTTTAAATTGCCTATGAATAGACTACTTATTTTTGATTTGTAGAAAACAGCTTCTGTTTAGTCGTAGTAACTGAGAGAAATTTACTCCTCCTTCAGAGGGAAAATGCAGCACAGATCCATTGTACTTTGAAAGCAAAAGTTCACAAAGAATTTTTTCGTGTGCAGTTTGATAAATCAAGCTTCAAAAGTCTCCTTCCTGAACTCTCATTTTACCTGTAAAAATTAATTATATCACAAGTAAAATCCCTGTAAGAAGACATGTTTAAAATATACTTGCAAATAAATTTAAAAGAGCCTTTGCTTAAGATACAATGTTAAAAGAATAACATGGTAAATAGATAAATTTTACCCACTTGAAGACAGAGCATTTTAAAACATAATATGTTTTGTAATCTAGCCTAAAGTAATTTTCTTAGATATTCTATGCAGTTCTTACATCAAACATTCTCAGAAACCCCTAAGATCATTTTATATTCACTAGAAGACAGAAAGAAATCCAAAACCTAGTTAAATAAATTGTTCATTTATTCCTTCCCTTTTATGCACCAAGATCTACATGTGGTCATTAATTATAAAGAGACTATTATAGCACCATATTTTCATTCAATACGATGTCCTGGTATATATCAAAGAAGTCCCATAATTAAAACAGAAGGGCCACAATGACAATTAAAATTACAATCTATATGGGGAAAGAAAGTACAGTTCTGCAATTTTTCACCCTGTCACTGTCAGCTGCGTGGAATATTCTGGTCACGTCTCTTGTAAAGCAGCCTAAATTCTTCTTCACCAATGCAACCTCAAAAGCATTATCAGCACCTAAGCAAAAGCCTATGCAAGTATAATTTAATACGAAGCCACAGTTTGCAAGTAATAGCGTATAAAGTGATATTTAAGTGGTGTTTTAAGCACACTTCTGATGGCTACAGCCGCTTTTCCCTGGTAAATGCATTTCCCTTTGAGTAGTGATTATGAGTCCTAGGTGAAGAGGTCCTGTGTGCAGGTCTGTCTGTAAGCCTTACTTCCAGCTGCCAATCTTTACTTCACAGTGAAGAAAAAGCCACATAGCACCTTGTTCTTACTCTTGTATGCTGTCATCCCCTGAGCCTGATAACACAAAATCATTTCCACATAACACTTCCCTGCTTCTGCCTCTTAAACCTTGAGACCTACACATTGTGCATGCATTTGCACCCTTGGCAACCGGCTCCCTGGAAGCCCCTGCCTTTGAACCATCAGAATCTTCTAGCGGACTATTTTTAACAGTTATCTTGGTAAATATCTGCATTAATGGAGTACAAAGCTTTTTGGTAGTAATATGTATTTGCTACAATTTACCGTCTATAAAAGTCACAAACAGTGAATTATTACTGTTAAAATTGTGTTTTTCTTTATAATAACTTTAAACCGAGCACTCATATATGAAGCATGCAATGAAGATTGAGAAGGTTTTGTATAATAAAACTGTGACATGGTCATTTTTCCCAGTTTTGCATTACAGAGACACACTCATGCATGGTGCTTTTTAAATTCTTATTATGTGTGAGGTCAGGGGGTCGAATGTCAGAAAGTACTGTTAATTTCACGGGGTTAGGGGAAAGTAAATTCAGAGGGAATACAGATCACTTAGCACAGAAAACCAGCTCCTCTGAAGTTTGGTTTTACATTTGTTAACCATATCCTTCAGCTGACGAACCATTGAGACCATGGTGACATTCTGGTCCCAGATATAATGGCTTGACATGCTGCAGTGAGAGTGTGATTCCGTCGCCCTGCTCCCCGTGCCAGCCCCAGACTTCCTCTGAATCAGTGAAGCACTAAAACTCCACACAACTGGAACTGAACAAAGCATGTTGCCATTTTGGCTGTGATGTTTAAATTATAGAGAAAGCAGTCAGGATGTCTTAAAGTTCAATCTGACAAGAAATGTAAAATATATTTCTGTCTTCATTCTCTGGGAAGGTAGCATCTTACACTGCACAGTATCACTACCCAGAGTCCTTTTAACGTGGCTCATAATAGAACATCAAAGACCAAAATCTTGCGTTTCAGGGCTATTTCCCTAACCAAAGACACCTTAGCACTGAGCAAAGTTTCTGAGGGAAAATAATAACCTAGATAATTTTGTTTTATTACAGTTGGCAGTGTAGGGATCTGAACTTCTTTATTTGCTATTTATTCTGAAAGACAAACTACCATGCTGTCATAGATACTCACGGCCCTGGTTATACAGGTCACCCCCTCAGGGGTGAGAGAAAACAATGGACCATTTTGCAGTTCTGAAGCAGGAGTAATAATTAAAATGTTTTTATGTGAGGATTGTGATCCTACTGAACTCTGTTCAAACCTGCCAGTGGATTTAAATATAGCTCACTGCGCTGGTATAGACAGATGCTGATCGGTTTGGTAGGTCGTTTTGTTTATATTAGCTTTTTTTCTTTAAACAAGATTTTTCAGATTCAAAACTCAGACTGGGCTCAGCTGCCCCCTTATAATTAAATTTTAATGACGGAGGCTGAGTGTTTGTGTTTTGGCAGCATGCTTAATAGTGTTAGCATTTAAATGGTTACAACTGGACTTTGAGGGGAGCAACCCATTGCAAGTCATAGGTAAAGTTCCTTCAAAGATGTTCTGGTTTATGGGATACCGTGGGATTCAGGACACCTAGCCACAGGTCATTCAGTTGAAGTAACTCGTTAAACAATAAATTAGAATAAAATGCTACGTACTTTAAATTCCACAGTAGCCTGAGGGTTAATGCTTTTCAATTTTAGCACTATTTCTTCAACAGTAGCAGTTCTGTATGTTTTTGTATGCCAAACAGTCTATTGGTAAATAAAGCTCTCTGTGGTACTGTTCATAAAATCACCCTTTGTCACAAAATGGCAAGAACAGTCCAGGGTACACATTTTAATCAGTTCATTTTTTAAAAATTATTACTAACTTTGCCGTGGTGTCTTTCATTTGCTTCCTTTCATAATTAAAAACTTTTTCCCCTCAAATCTCCTTTCCAACAAGCAGCCTGTTGCCTGAAGTTTTAATCCTTCATTACTAGTTAAAACAAAATCACCAATTAGGCACATGAACACGTCTGTATTAATCTCATTAAGGTGATGGCACCAAATAAATTGGAACTATTTTTGTGCTTTTACTGTGTTCCTATGGCTTTATCAGGCCCTGTGGTCATATACAAAGACCTCGAAGCTTAGTCATTTAGAGTCATTCGGTTGTAGACTGAATGTGGCATTACCATCTATGGCTGAAAATTGCTTTCAGCTTTTAAACTGCACTGACTAGTCTGTAGTTAATCTTAGATCATTCACTCGCAAAATTAAATGAGCCAGAACGATGGTCTTTTTTTTTTTATAAAATAATACATCACAAAACACTTATTTGCCCTGCCCAAAAGAGAGATCAAATTCATTTAAAATCCCATAAACCAGAGTTGTGAATTTTTAATTTTATTTAGTATTAGAGAAATAGAGGGTAAGCTATCTTTCTATGGCACATCATTGCTATAAATTTACATGTGGAACATGGTTTGATGCTTAACCAACCTTTAATCTACCTTTGATGTATACTTCTACTTCTATGTGGTCATGTGACACTCTTATTAATGCAAATGTAAAAAAGACTGTTTTGGATCTCTGATGTAATTAGCCATAAACCATGTTTAAAAAAAGTGCCTACTTGAGTCACTAGAGTTGCATGTAAAGTTCACAGTTATCAACACAGAAGAATAACCATAAGAAACTAAGTTTAAAATTGTACTTCATTCATTCTATATTTTCTGTCCAAATAACTATTTAAGACCATTTTACTATATCAGTGATCGTTAACTAAGAGTTGATGGCTAAATAGTTTGTTTCATAGAAGTAAAACATTTCAATTTTCACAAGATCTGTATCCTGCTTCTTGCACAAGTAAAGTCACATTGAGAGAAAAATGCTAAACATGACAAGGGGAAATGCATTATTTCTTTTCCTGATTAATATGTTGGAATCATTTCACAGTCTCATCTTTTAAATGAAAACATTGGGTGTATTTGCTGTTTCTTGCTTCCCTTCCCACTGCCCTACCCCACACTGTGGACCAAATATCTGTGCTTTGACTTTTGGTGGTCACTAATTTTAGGCTCCAAAAATCTTGAGTCACCTCAAGTGAGGTGAGGTCAGCTTGTAATGCCAGATGGAGGCAAAAAGTTTGGATATCTCAGGGGCTGACCCAGTGAATCCTCTGGGGGATGACAGGACGCTAAGGTTACATATTGGAAAATAAGGTTCATGCTACTCTGTCAGTGGGGCTGGTGCAAGCTGACTGTTTGACAGAGAAGGTGGTGTGTGGTCTGGACCTCAAGAAAAGGAAGTCAGCCACCCAGATCAAAAATTACCCTGTCCGCCATCCAAAAATGATTCTGACATCAGCTTGGGGAAACAGGCAGAAAATGGTTAAAAAAGTAAAAAAAAGAATTAAGATTGTACTTTATTCTGAGGTAGTCTGAGGAAATTCATGGATCCATCTCAGTATTATGAAAGTTCCTGAATTAAGACTATAATTGATAAAGCCACATTAGTGACCTCTCTTTATATTTACTATATGTGGAAAGTGTGCATGAATCGGTTGTACAATTTCAAAAATTAAGCATTCATCATTTTTTCACAATGTATAAGTATGGTAAAATAAAATGCAGTTATATTTGAATGTTTTTTTAATTTAAATGAAAGCAAAATTGACTGAAATTAATAGACGCCATCATAGGTTATAAAATTATTTTACTAACTATGGGCATGTTTTTCATTTGTAATAACTCAGAGAAAAAAGACTTTGTGACCAAAATGTCATACTTATGTGTATAGAGTCTGTCCTGTCTTTAAAACTTTCTTGAGATTCCTCGCCTGATTCTAAATATAACTGTTTTCCTTAAATCTTATTGTTTTGCTGCTTTAAAAGAGATACTGAGTGCATATTTTTCAAAAACATTTAATGATTTAAAAGGACCTAAATCTATTTAAGATTTGTCCCTTTCCTAAGAATATGGATGAAGCGAAAGATATGTATATATTTTAAAATATCATCCAAATAGAAAGTGACCAATCTGAATACTGCGCAGCATGAGCTTTTCTATTTCAAGAAAAATATCTGCATATTGTTGTTTATTCTGTAAAATATTCCTTTTTCTAATAGCCTGAACCAAATAATTTCTCATTTTTACAGGCTTCACTTCACTTTTCTCACAGTGAATAAATTGCAACTTATTTCCATGAAATTCGCAGATGACACAGATCTTTATTTTGCATAAAGGCATAAAGAAGTGTCTAATATCTTCAATATTCATCTGCTAAGTGGACATTTGCATTGGGTTAAAATGGAAAAGGAGCCCCAACCCTCCCGCAGTGACAGCTGTACAAAGCGATGACATCTGACAGCTGTGGCAGTGCTGAAGGGAAACTCAGATGACTCGCAGCATCCATGATCCAATTACAGCACACATCCCTCTGACAGACCCAGCAGCTTGACTCCAGCGTTTGGAAGGACAGTATTGATCTCTTGTCAGAAACCAGTTGCCTGCCTGCAATTGTGTGCTGCTGAACTTTGAAAAGCTATAGTACCCTCTTAAATGATAGGGGCAGTCAGGTTATAGTATTCAGGTACAAAGAGAGGTGCAAAGGGTATCTGCTAAATGCTCTAAACTTGAACAAATCATAACAATATGACAGTCCAATCATACTCAAGGAGCCCAGCTGATCTAGCTGGCTACTGTCTGTGCTAATGGAAAGACAGCTCTTTGTGTTTAGTGGGATGATCTTACTTGATGAAAAGGCCACTGCAATTAGCGCATGCTGGTTGGCTGTGCTGGGTGACAGCAGCATGGATGGTATAATGGCAGCTGCCAATAACCCTAACTTCAAGAAAACAATTAGGCCTTTGATCCTAACACTGTTAGTCCCTCTCCTCCAGACCTCTGCTTGGCTTTTACTGTAAACCTCACAAGGACAATGTGGTACAACCTCACCAGACAGAACAACTTGGTCAAGAGGCCAATTACCTTTCTTCTCTTGCTTTCTGTTCTTGCCTTCCTTATGGAGAGAAAGAGAGGGAGGAAAAAAGATCATCCAAAATATAACAAACATCAGTTAAAGGAAACTAACATGTGAGTATCTGTGTTTTAAGATGCAAATTTTTTAAAATACATTTTTAAAACTAGGGTGGTAAAAACAAGATGTTAAACTTCATAATAGAGCTATCTAATGGCAAGTAATCTAATTGTTAAGATACATATAGCATTGAATATCACAACAATATCGAAAATCCCAGGGTAAAACTCCAGTTTCCCCTTATTTTTAGGATTGAATAAAGATAGATGAAATATTCTGGACACTTAGAGCATACACAAAACTTACCTAGTAAACTATGTTACTATCTCATCAAGTGCAGCTCCAGAACAGGTAAACCACTAAGATAGAAATAAAACAAGTTAAAATAAATACTGGAGCACACATACTTGTACTCATACATACACAAATTATACCAGCACAGAGAAATCTATACTCAGAAAATTAAATCTAGTGCTCACTTTGACAGCATACATACTAATATTAGAACAATACAGAGAAGATTAGCATGGCTCCTGTGCAGGGATGACAAAAATTTGGGAAATGTTACATAGTTTTAAATAAATACTCTTTATACATCTCATATTTAGAACTTTTATGGGCTTTGAAAGTTTATTTCTGTAATTGTTGAATAGATAATAAGTATTGTTAACTCTAGTTAAGCAAGTATTAGAAACCAAAACCATGGGAAATGTTTGTTGTTGGAATTCCATTATATTGTAAGTACAGAAAAAAAATGGAAAAGGAAAATCAAAGTCTGTGTGAGTCTTACATACCTTCTAACAGAATAGATATAATGGCAAAACAAGAAAGCTGACATTACATCAAGCATAAATGTATGTTTCAAACAGTCAAGTGCTGGAGAACAGTTTGATATTATTTTTTGGTATTTTTGAAATATAAAATGGGGAATTCAGAAATGAACAAAGAACTAGAAATTAAAAGTATGAAAAAAACTTTGGGAGAGTCTTAGAGCAGAGATAAACTGAAATATAACAGTGTATAAAAATGAAAATGACTCAGGACCAATTTGCTTCAGAAATACAGATCTTTAATATACGTGCAAAGATGATCCTGTTCATTCATATGTAAATAAATGTTAATTAAAACACATGAAATCACCCAAATATAAATTGGATAATGCAAAATTAGTGGAGGGTATGGAGAAACAGACATTCTCTTCTTTTGGATGGAAGTATAAACTGTAACAGTCTTTCTTGAGGTTAATTCAGAAATATCTATTCAAAATCCAAATACACAGAAATCTGTTGTGTTCCTATACACTAACAATGAACTAGCAGAAAGAGAAATTAAGAAAACAATTCCAATTAAAATCATATCAAAGAGAATAAAATACCAAGGAATAAACCTAAGCAAGGAGGTGAAAGATCTGTACTCTGAAACTTATCATGAGAGAAGTTAAAGAAGATACAAATAAATGATGGAAATCTATCTGTGCTTATGGATAAAAAGAATCAGTATTGTCAAAATGGCCACCCTTCCCAAAGCAATTTACAGATTCAATGCAATCGCTATCAAAATACCAATGGAATTTTTCAATGAAGCAGAGAAAATAATCCTAAAATTAATATGGAACCACAAAAGACCCCAAACTAAAGCCATCCTGAGAAAAAAGAACAAAGCTGGAGGTATTAAAATAAACTCCCTGACTTCAAGCTGTACTACGAAGCTATAGTAATCAAAACAGTATGGTATTGGCACAAGAACAGACCCATAAATCAGTGGAACAAATAGAATGCATATATGGCCAATTAATATGAGCTTAAGGAGCCATGAATATACAATGGAGAAAAGATAATCTCTTCAGTAAATGGTACTGGGAAAACTGGAGAGCTACACACAAGAGAATGAAACTGGATTACTATCTAACACCATACACAAAAGCAAACTCAAAATGAATTAAAGACCTACATGTAAGATATGAAACCATAAAACTCTAAGAAGAAAACATAGGCAAAAATTTCTTGAACATAAGCATGAGAAATTTTTTTCTGGACAAATTTCCTCAGGCAAGGGAAAAACAAAACAAAAAAATGAACAAGTGGGACTACATCAAGTTAAAAAGCTCCCATACAGCAGAGGACACTGTCAACAGAACAAAAAGGTAACCTATAGAACAGAAGAACATATTTGTAAATGATATCCAATAAGGACTTAATTCCAAAACATATAAGGAACTCATACAACTCAGCACACACAAAAACAAACAAATAACCAAATTAAAAAATGGGCACAGGACCTGAACAGACTTTTCTCCAAAGAAGAAATACTGAAACCAATATAATATTGTATATCAACTATACTTCAATAAAAAAATCTGTATTAATAGGAAAAATTCTTTGCTACACAAGGATTTTTATTCAAAAACATTCATTGCAGTATTTTTTGTAATGAGAAAAACTGAATACAAACCGAATATCCAGTAGGAGGGGATTAATTAACTGTCATGATATACACATAAAATAGAATAATATACAGCCAATAAAAAGAATGAGGTGGATTTATATGATATAAAATTTTCTCTAAGATATTAATATAATTATTTATATAAAAGTATACTAAAAAATGTATGGCTTAATGTGTATTTGTGCATGTGTGAATATATATAAGACTATATGTACATATGTATTCTATGTATATTAATATTTCTAGAAACACAAACAAAATGTTGGTAATAGATTATGTCTGTCATGAGTTGGAGATGGTAATGAAGGCTTACTTTAAATTTTATTACCTTCTCTATTTGCACGTATAAATATTACTTTGATTTTTTGTTTAACTAGTTAAGTGTTTTTGTATAATGACTTCTTGCTAATAATATAAAGCTAGCCATAGTAGTTGTTTATGTAGATGGAAGACACACTAAGAAGATAAAAAGGCACATGCCCTAATAGTACATTTGTTTAGAGATTTAAAAATTAAAGAGAGATGCACCCCTATGTTTATCGCAGCACTATTTACAATAGCCAAGAAATGGAAGCAACCTAAGTGTCCATCAGTAGATGAATGGATAAAGAAGATGTGGTACATATACACAATGGAATATTATTCAGCCATAAGAAGAAAACAAATCCTACCATTTGCAACAACATGGATGGAGCTAGAGGGTATTATGCTCAGTGAAATAAGCCAAGCCGAAAAAGACAAGTATCAAATGATTTCACTCATATGTGGAGTATAAGAACAAAGAAAAAATACTGAAGGAACAAAACAGCAGCAGACTCACAGAACCCAAGAACGGACTAATAGTTACCAAAGGGAAAGGGACTGGGGAAAATGGGCGGGAAGGGAGGGATAAGAGGGAAAAAGGGGCATTACGATTAGCAGATGTAATGTTGGGGGGGCACGGGAGGGCAGTACAACTCAGAGAAGACAAGTAGTGATTCTATAGCATCTCACTACGCTGATGGACAGTGACTGTAAATGGGGTTGGTGGGGGGGACCTGATGAAGGGGTAGTTTAATAATCGTAATATTGCACATGTAATTGTAAATTAACGATAATAAAATAAATTATATTTAAAAAAAAATTAAAGAGAGAACCCAATCATTCTACACTCTTCATTCCTTTAGTAAGCATTTATTCACTACCTAAGGCTGGTCAGATTTATGCTAGTCTGGGAACATGAACAGTAATTTATAGTGTGCCTGCCAGAGAGTCTCATGCTCTAGTTGGGAACATTTAAAAGAGAAAAGAGAATAATGAAGAATGCTGAGTATCATGGTAGACATAGGCTCAGACGATTTAAGGTACAATAGGGAGAGACAGCTCAGGTACAGGACATCAATGAACCATTCCTGGAGGACAGTAGACTTAAGTCTCAGATGGCAAATGTGGTCAGCCAAGTGAAGGGAACACATAGGCCACAGGATTGGAAGTTCAGGTACCAGCATGGGCAAAGTAAAAGGGAGCATGTAGGTAGTTTGATATGATTAATCCCTAGAAAACTGATTAGTGGTGAGAAATGGATCTGGACAGCAAAGTAAATATTTCAAGGGTAAAAAAGGTGATTCATGGCCAAAAAGACCAGCAAATATTCCAAGTTTTTCATTCATTTAAAATGTGTAGAGAGGCAGTTGCATATGTTGAAAAATAAGAATCACTTGAATTCCACACTGAAAGAAACAGATTCTTGGGGCTCAACACAAATTCATCAACTTGAACTGATAATCTGCATGCATAACAAGTGCCCTGGGTGATCATTATTATCTAAGAAACCTAAAAATATTGATAGAAGTTTGCAATACCCATGATGCTATTTAGCCAAAATTTCATCCAGCTGAGAAAAAACTAGCAGCCCAAATCACAAATTCCATCTTTGAATTTATTTCAATAGTGACAAATATTAAGTGAAACATGACATAAATTCTTAATTTCACCAAGCCTATTATGAATACATTGTTTACTTCTTGTCAAATAAGTAAAAAACAATCCTATTTCCTTGAAAACAATCTATCAGAAACAAAGAAATTCCAGAACTCCATACATCTGATTTTTCTATAGTTTATCAATAATTCAAAGTATAAGATTGTATGAGTTTATAAATATTTTAAATTGAATGATTCTACTACAAAACTCATAGATATTATGAAATTCCTTCAAAATAGTTTACATTTTAAATTATTTTTATCTTGCTATATTTTCTTAAGTTTTTTATTTTTTTCTGACTCTAAAAGACTAAATTTCATTAATATTAGTTTTACCTCCTTCACTAAACAGGTGAATAATTTCACCAATAATAATTGCCTATATTTTAATAGTGTCTGTTTCCTGTAAGTCTGGAAATACAGATCTCTTAAGGACAGACCTCAGCAAAGAAAGAGAAAATAAATTTCTAGCTTCATTACAGCCCTCAAGATGGTAAGCTTGTTGGTTTGAGTATTATGCTTCTATGGTTTAATTCTAGACATTGATCTCCTTGTGGATCATTTAACTTTGTTCTGCTCCATTTCAAAAGACTGCCCTTAAACCTGTCCATCTCTCAAATACTTGCCATTGATCAGAAGGAAAATGAAGGAAGAATGTGGATGGTTTCATAGAAAAATACACAACTATTCAATTTAATTAAATTCAGCTCGATTCAATTTAACAAAAACTTAAGGAATTCTATGCCAGGAACGCAAAACCATAAACCATGAACTGGAGTTCAAAGGTGTCACAGTGTATTAACAGAGATAGATATGTAAAGAGAAATAATAACAGCTTATTGTGTTATTATATAATTACACTTATTACAGAAACATAATAACAGAAATAAATCCAAGGCACAGAAGAGTGAGAATTATATGATGGGAAAGTAAGAAAGAAGAATATATTTATGAGTTTAAGATTATTCTAAACTATAGTTAAGAGTTAATTAGATTTATAGGGTATAAGATGAGATTAATTCTGAGCAGAAAGAGTAGCGTGCCCAAAAGTGAATGGATGTGTGCACTAATATGGATACAATGTATGTTTTGAGGAAGAGAGGGAAAGATACTCAATCCTACAGAATCTTTTTTCAATTTGTGATGTATCTCATTCTGCTATGTTCAAACTTCCAATGAAAGTCTCCCCAGAATCCCCATCTACCTATGTACTCTCAGGCTCCCAGAAAAAAATATGTAGGGAAATCATGCTGAGTAAAATTTGTAACTGTAAGATTCCTTGGATAACTGTGTTAGATCAGAAATATCCTAACAAAGACCTATTATAAAAACAGTCCTGATGCAACCCTAATCTTCAATTATAAGCTTTTTTGAATTAAACAATAATAGTAATGGTTAGAGAAAATTACACAGTGTTTTTCCCCCTAACTCTGAACAGCTTGTCTAAGGTATCCACTCCTTATGACTTCTCACCTGCACCAGACCTTGGTTCTTGCCTGGATTAACTAAAGTAAAGACTATAATGCATGTGAATTAACAAAGGCCATGTAAAAATCATCTTCATCCTTTAGGCCCTCTGAAAACACCACCTCTTAACACTGTCCCCAGAATATTGTTGTGTTTGTAACAATGGAGATCTAACTTGGGAGTCTGAAACAGGTCAATAATGTCCTCAACTTTTGGTTCTCTTCTTAATCTAATTGTCTTTGTAGGGAAATAGGTCTTCTATGGTAACCTGGAGTCTTTGCATGTCACCACATAGACCACATAGGCAGTGCTTGACCACAATTTTGGTGGAATGCCCCATAATCCCTACAAGAGCAATGGTAGACATCCCGATAAATGGCTATTTCATGCAGTTTCTCATCTATATTTTTATGGGAGATTTCCTCAAGACCATTTCTCATCCATATTCCTAGTTTCAGTAGCATGCAGGTCTACCTTGCCCCAATTTAGGGTATGGATGCAGATTTCTGTGTCAGTCTACAAAACTGCTGTGTAAGTAATAAACTTCGTGGGTTAACTTGGGCTCATTGTCTCCTCATTGGCTGAGTCTATGGTATAGTCTATGCACTACTTGATCACTTTTATAGACTTAATAGTCCTAAGGCCCATAGGAAATACTGCTTCCACTTGATGCAGAAATTATGTTTGGAGACACAATTAATATTAATTTCCAATTAATATCTATGAAAATCTTCTCTACAGTGAGCATATAAACATTCTATTCTATTGTATGTTAAATCTCATTTAACATACTAACATCTACTGGACTCTTATATATGCCAGCCACTATTCTAAGAATTTTATACACACAATCTATTTTAATCCTCACACCAACCCCTTTGTTGGTTCAAATTTACAGGTGAGGAAATAAGAGTTTGAAGGATTTAAGTAACTTCCCTAATGTTGGGAGAAAGCTAGAATGAGCCAGAGCCAAAGTTGGAAGAGAGACAGTTATTCATTCCAATGCTCTCATTTTTAATGAGGAGAGTATTCACCCTCCCTACTAGCAGTGGTCACGCCAAGTCTGTGCACACAGCAGTCTTTTTCACTGTGGATCCTTATACCAAATGAAACTGATCACTCTATGTGATCAAATGTGGTCACCCATTTCCTCAGAACAGCATTTTCTTTCATATCGGCTACTTAAACAATTATTTTCTACAAGTTTAGTTAAGTGCTAATATAAGAGGCACCAATACTCCATCTCTGATTATGTGATCATCTTCTCTGTGATATTTGAACATTTAAATAGGAATATTTTTAGACTGGATTTTCAAAAATTCTAGTCATTTAAACACATCACACTTATTTAAGCCACATATAAACCTATCCTTATGCACAAACAAGGAACATGGCAATAACCAATCCCTAGTATAGATGTCCTCTCTGCCCCAAATCCAACATCGAATGTTGACCTGTGGTATCACATATATAGCATGAAGATTGTGCATTATTTGCTGTGGGCTGTTACTTACACTCAGCTTTTCAAGAACAAAATTCCAAGGAAAGCTATTCTTTCAATGTCCTCTGAATAGTAGGGCCATGTTAGAAATAGGTACTCTTATCATTTTCAGCCCCCTTTTATGTCTCCAATTTGATTAGACTAGGATATGCAATCATCATTTTTTGAAATGACCCTGTGTTTCATATCAATTCAACTTCCATCAAAATCAAGCTGAAGAAAAGACAAGTGAAAAAACATTTTGAGAATTAATTCAATCTTTTATTTTATAATATTTATAAGAGCATTGATTTAATTAATTCTTATTTAGTGGATAAAAGCTTACCTTTATAGTTTTTATTAGTAATATTTTCTCTTAAACTATATTTATATGCTCTGCTTTTATAGGTATCAAGAATTTAACTAAGTCTAAAACAAAATTTGCTAAAGAAACTGCAGGAAATTCAATATAGGGTTTATGTCTGTCAATCAAGCAGATAAGACATTTGGCCCCAAAAACGTCTTGGCAAAATAACCAATAATAAATTTGATAAATAGTAGATGAAACCTAAGACAGGCACAGTAGCAAAGGACCTCAGGTGAGCAACCTGGGGGCCAACGGAGGTGAGGCATAAAACCTCACCCCTCCAGACGAGAGAGACATTGCCTGTGACAAGCTATGTCACAGGCCGAGCCCAACTAATCATTATTCTGGCACTTTCCACATGCATATGCATTTGCGTCAATTAAAACAAAAAAGGGGGAAATGTGGGATTCACTTATAATTCAAGTATAAAAATCATATGAATAATCATAGTTGACTTGATTGATTATAGTAACTGAATAAGTTTCTCTGATATGACTGGCTTTGCAATGTTCACCTTGTGGGAACTTGTTCACTATGTTCCTTGCATTGTTCACCGTGTGGGAGCTTGTTCACTGTACTGGAACTTGTTCGTTGCATGGTGAGCAATGATGTCTTGTGTATTGAAAAGTTGTTAAGAGAAAAAACCTCAAAAGTTCACATCGCAAGAAAAAATAATTTGTAACTATGTATGTTGAAGGATGTTACCTAAACTTACTGTGATAATCATTTCACAATAAAAATATATATATCAATTCATGGAGAAAAAAAAGAATTTACAAAACTGTATGATGATTAACTATCACAGCATCTGACAGTTAAGTGACCAATAAATATTTGAAGAGTGAAATATTAAAAAAATATAAATAAATAAATAAATAAATAAAAATAGTAGATGAAGACTTGCCAATGAAAAATCTAGAAACTACTATTCAAGGTAAAATATAACAAGAGATAAAATAATTGTTTAAATACCTGACCCTAAGAAATAAAAAGAAATAGTGATGAGCAATTGTGAAAATTTTCAATGAAAGGAGTTAGTCTTTATATTTGTAGTGACTTTTGTAATTTTTAACCAATGTCCTTTTTATAAATATTAATATCTGAAAATTCATAAGGGGGCATGGACAGGATGATATTTTGTTATTGCCCACCTCTGCTTTAGAGTCACTGCATAAAGTCATACTAATTTAAATGAATATAACAAATATCTTAGTGCTTTGAAAATTGACAGAATTAGTTTTACAGATTTTTATTAATTTGTTCAATTTATGAACTATAACCCCTGGCCTCTGAGTACATGTACATGACAAAATTATCAGAAAATAAATTATAAATAGTAGTCACTGACCTTTTTCTTAGCTACTGAACTTTATCAATGGCCTGACCTAGAACCCCTTATGAACTGGTATTGTATAAAAATGATTGACCCAGGAATCCCACTCCTAGAAATTTATCCTAAGAATGCAGCAGCCCAATTTGAAAAAGACAGATGCATCCCTATGTTTATCGCAGCACTATTTACAATAGCCAAGAAATGGAAGCAACCTAAGTGTCCATCAGTAGATGAATGGATAAAGAAGATGTGGTACATATACACAATGGAATATTATTCAGGCATAAGAAGAAAACAAATCCTACCATTTGCAACAACATGGATGGAGCTAGAGGGTATTATGCTCAGTGAAATAAGCCAAGCCGAAAAAGACAAATATCAAATGATCTCACTCATATGTGGAGTATAAGAACAAAGAAAAAAACTGAAGGAACAAAACAGCAGCAAACTTACAGAACCCAAGAACGGACTAATAGTTACCAAAGGGAAAGGAACTGAGGAGGATGTGTGGGAAGGAAGGGACAAGGGAGAAAAAGGGGCAGTACGATTAGCAGACGTAATGTTGGGGGGGCACGGGGAGGCTGTCAGAGAAGATAAGTAATGATACTATAGCATCTCACTACTCTGATGGACAGTGACTGTAATGGGGTTGGTGGGGGGGGGACCTGATGAAGGGGGTAGTTTAATAATCATAATATTGCACATGCAATTGTAGATTAATGATACCAAAATAAATTATTAAAAAAAAGAAGGTGGATGGATAAATTAACTGTGTCCCATCCAGACAATGGAATATTATCCAGTGCAAAGAAGAAATGAGCCATCAAACAACAAAAAGGAAGTGGAGGAAACTTATATGCATATTACTAAGCAGAAGAAGCCAAAGGCTACACATGGTATGATTCCAAAAAATGACATTCTGAAGAAGACAAAACTATGGAGACAGTAAAGATCAGTGTAGGGGAAACTATCTGCAGTATATTTAGTAATATGGCACAGAAATATTCAGAAGTAACTTGACTTTGAAGTTACATCAAAGCGAGGGAACAATGCCAGTATCCAGTTTCAACTTTTGTTAGAAATTAAGATATTTCATGAAGATCTTAGTGCAATTAACCCATCTGAAAGTGGTACATAACATTCTCTTTCCTCCTGGTTTCATTATCCACTCAAATCTAGACAGGTGAATTGCTACTGATCACTCTAGTCAAGTGAACTGTTTCATCTGGAATATACCATATTTGCATGGAAATTTAATAATATTTATACCTATTTAAGTCTATATTTGCATAATATAGTTTTCTTTTCCCAGACTAAAGACTTTATCCCTTCACCATTATTATTGAAAAATTGGAGCATGTGTGATCTATCTTAATATAACTGTTTAAAAGAAGCAAAGGAGAGATATGTTAGTATGATATTGTGACTTATTATAAGAAATATATATTTGGTCTTTGTCTCATTTTGCCACAGAGCTCCTAAAACTCTTGGAATTTCTTACATGATGAGAAAAAAGTTGTCTTTTGTTATGTTAATGAGGTGACATTTGGACCCCCACCTACTGAGGAAGGGTGGTTGACAGGAGAATCAACCATATGATTAGATGTTTAGAACTTTCAGTCTCATCCCCTAATCTCTGGGAAGAGGAAGGTGCCTAAAGGTTGAATAAATTACCAATGGCCAATAATTTAATCAGTCCATGCCTATGTAATGAAGACTCCATAGACACCCTGAAGGACTGGATTCAGAGAGCTTCCAGTTTGGTGAATATGTGGAGGTGCTGAGAAAGTCACATTCCTGGAGAGGGCAGGGAGCTCATTCTCCTTTCCACATACCTTGCCCTATGCATCTCTTCCACCTAATTGTTCCTGAGTTCTTTCTTTTACAGTAAACTGGTGATCTAGTAAGTAAAATGGTTCTCTGAGTTTTGTAAGCTGTCTTAGCAAATCAATCAGATCCAAAGAGAAGGTAATTTATAACCAATTGGTCAGTGTGGGTAAAACTGCAATATTTCCAGAATCTCTCATCTTGCCTTAGTTCATCTCCATAGCAATAGGTGTTTCCAAGGGGTGGAGAGAAGTAGTCCATCTCTATATCAATAGGTGATTACAAGGGTTGGGGGAGCAAGGACAGATCTGGACTGGTGAGTTTGGGTGGGGTCCCTTTTTTGCAGCCAGGTCGTGAGAGACATGGGTGAGCAGAAGTGGACAATGGCTTGTAAACAATAAATGGGTTTCTCCCACTTTATTTCTCCCTTTGACTGATTTCAGCTTCAAAGGTTATTTGCCCCAGGCTGGGAATATATTTCCCCCCTGGAGTTTGAGTTGGAACTACAAGTAACAATCTAGACTTGTAACCAGAGTCTGAAGTCAAGGAGTGGGTCATCAGAGCCTCCAATCTGTAACTGGTTATTCAGAAACACAAGCAAAAATCTAGGCTTGCAACTGGCATCTGAAGTGTGTGTTTATGGGGAGGAAAGGTGGGCAGACTGAATCTTTAACCTGTGGAATCCGATGCAATCTCTGGATAGATAAGTGTCAGAACTAAGTTAAATTGTAGGACACCCAGCTGATGTCTGGAGACTTATTGGTGATGTGGAGGAAGAGTCCCCCTCAAGACACAAAGGAATTGGGTCCAGAAACCCAAAAGAGCTTGTTATTGTAAAAACAGTCAATTTTAAAACTAGGAGGGGAAAGCTTGCTTGAAGAATGTATTAGGTCCCAAAGACAACGAAGCTAAGATTTTTCTCATACCATACCTCATAAAGATGACTTGAACTCCAGACATCATCTGATTGGCAAGGCCCTTGCTGGTAGATTATAATTGTTGATATTAAAATGGAAGGGACTTAAAATGTTGAGACAAGATATAGCATTTTTGTTCAAGTATATACATACTTTCCTTCTCTTCTCCAAATATTGGCATAGCTGTCACAGTAGAATAACAACTTCTCTCCAGAATCACCATTCGGCCCCAAGTGTCATTAGAAATGTAATAATTTAAATCTTGGCAAATGGGAAAATCTGTAACCTTAGGATCAGATACACAGATACTGACAATCTTTGATAGGAATATTTAGCAAAAAAGAAATGGACCCATTTATTCAGAAGATCCATTATTCCAAATATGTTTAATTCTTAGTGGGAATACTTTCAAAACTGAACAGATGGTTATTCCTTGAAAATTATACATACTAACCTCATTTTAAGATGTCTCCATTAAAAAATATATATTTTCCTGTAATCACAAATCTTTATTAAAAAGTAAAATAAGTAGTTTAGTAATAATTAATAATATTGATTGAAAATAATAATGTTGAATCTAAACATAACAGTAATACCAATAAACCTATAAATTTAAATTTTTAAATCCCCCTTAAAATCTTGCTTCTTATTTAATTCAGGCTCTTCTCACCCCAAATGTTTGTGATGATATAAAATCAACTTATTAACATACTAAGTAATTCTTTGTTAGCACTGAGAAGTCTAGTAAAGAAAAGGTAACATAGTGTGTAACAGGATAGAGATCAGAACACCACAAAGAAGGAATACAAAGCAAAATTTTTTCACTTGGAGCAAAAACCTATACACTTACAATGACCCCTTATTCCTCTTGAATGGGAAAATAGAAATAGTTATTTTATCAGCAGGACTCAAGCTGAAAATATATACACAGAATTGGACAACTACTGCTGAGTATTATTCAATCATTACTAACTTACTTCACTTAACTGAGAGCCAATAATAAACTGAGTACTGTCAAAGTTTCATTTTAGTATACAAAAAGGTTTTACATTAGTCAAAATGTAGTAAAAAACACAGATAGGGAAAATTAGTGAGATATTGCCAAGGTGTTACTGACAATTTTATCAGTTATCTATTGTGTAACAGAACACTTCAAAATTTAGTGTCTTAAAAGATTAATAATTTATTTTTCTCACCAGTCTGAGGGCTGACTTTATAGTTCCTCTGCTGGGTTTGCTGTCACTGTAGGGACAGGTGGGATGAAAGCTTCAAGATAACAACTAGTCTGGAAGTTGGTTCTGACTCAGTTTTCCCCCATTTGGCTCTCAACTCTTTCAGCTAAAATGGCTTTTTTACATGTCAGCCATAAGACAACACTCAAAAGGAACAAAGCAGAAGCTGCAAGACCCCTTGAGAACTAGTCTGGGTGATTCACACAATGTGATTTCCACATTTTATCACTCAAAGATTAGACCAGGTCGAAAGGATTAGAGAATAGGCCATGTCTTTTGATAAGAAGTGGCAAAATATCCTGACTGTTTTTCAGTCTGCCACAGAAATGAACAGGGTATTTTTATAAGTACATAGTAGATAATAAAATCTTGGTTGATTAATAAAGATAAGAACTGTATGGTGTAGGACGACAGCTGTTTTTGCTTGCTTCCTCTTTGATTATTATTTTTTGACATCATTTGTTTTCTGACAATGAAACTCTGGAATATGGATAGTCTTTCAATATTCCTTCACATTCTTATGAAATTGAGACAAAAGAAAATAGAGTAGAAAATATTAAATCACTTAAACAGAAAATGAATGAACACAATATAAAGGAATATGTTAAAAATGACTATATCTACAAATAATTTTATATATAGCTTGCAGTTTAGAAAGCACTTTAAAGTATAAAACTATATGAATTTGATCTGGCAATAACTCTGTGAGGGAGAGGAAAGGTATCATTATCCCTATTTTATGGATTTAGTTCAAGTATTTAAGCAATTGTTCTGAGAACACATTCCTGGTAGGTGGCAGACAGATTTAGAATTCAGGCTTCTAAGATTAATAATCAATCCATTATGCTTCAATACTAAGCAAAGTTTTATCTTTTATCTAACAAAAAATTACTTAGAATATGCATCTTTAGAATATTTTCTGAACTTTTCTTGCAGTTTATGGCCATGTTTTATGCTTTAAAAAAATTCTCTGAGGATAGAGTCTGAATTTTGTTTGATTAACCATTGGACTCAAGCACAGTGATGAATTCCCTTTGGATGAACATAACTAATAATTATGACATACTGAATACCAAAGGTCTATGGACATTAATTTAATTACCTTACTTAATCCAATATTACCTATATCATCTTTGTGTTACTGTTTGAGTACTGTATTTTACAGATTAAAAAAATAGTATATCCTTACCTAATTCCCAATTCAAAATAAATACAAAAATGTTATGCTTCATTTGTTTCAGAAATTTTGTTTATTTATTTAAGTATATACAAATATTCTGAAAGAAATCATATCCTAACTAAAGTATCTATCATATTTCATCATTTATTATATAAAGTAAGATTATGCATCAAGACTATTAACTTGGTGGTATCTTTTTAATGTTTAATTTAGCATCAACTGTGCTTTTAAAACTCTAATTTGTCACTAGACATTAAAATTAATTCAGGGAAAAATGTGCCAAAGATTATTAAATTATAGCATACTTAAGGAAAACTGACATAAAGGAGCTTTATTTATCACTAAGGAGCTTCTTGACAATTTTTTAATATAAATTTGTATGTAATTTAGTTTTTGATAACTTGTTTAGGACTAAAATATGCTGATATTCAAGAGTGTGGACAATCTCTATTTCCCACTTTTGATTATAAAAATTACTGAATTGTAAACTGCTACAAAGCATCAGTATCCCTGCTCATTTTTTAAAATTACGTTAAACAAAATAACTCATGGAGAGTTAGACTTACAGCAACATATTAAACAAATAGAGGATTTTATTATAATGTAATGAATGGTAATGGAGTCCCTATATTTTGAGCTAATCAGTAGAATCATAAAGAAATATTATACATTGACTTGACACTAACACATTTGGAAATTAAAGACAGCTAATATTTGGGCATAGTGAAAACTTTCAAGCGAATAATTTACATTACCTGCTCTTATGCAAAATCCACATCTGTTACTGTGAGTGTTTAACCAACAGCTAAGCAATAGATTACCACTATCATGCAATCTCATAAGTTTAGAAAATGTGAACCTATCAACATGTTATAAAGTATTTGTCTTCAGGAAATAGTACATTCTCAGAAAAGTTAAGTGACAAGAATGATCAATGGTAAATCATGTAATAAGTTAAATGATGCAAAGGTAGGATTCAAGAATATAATAAGCAGAAAAATAGTGTTATGTTAAATTAGAATAAGTATAACATTTATGTACCTTTACGCACTGAATAATGTAGCAATTAATTGTATAATAAAGAAAAGGAAAATGTAAAATACAAAGAAAACATACGGAAAAAAACAGAATAGAAAATCTAAGAATCACTCCATCCAAAAGAATATATGACAAAATAAAAATGATAAGGATTTAATTAACAAAATTAAGTAGTATGAGTATGCATGAATATGCTTGTATACATATATCATGTGATTTACCCCAGAAAAGTATAACAGTGTGTATCTTCCATATATTAGGAAGTTTGTATCAATTTCAGTAATGGCAGAGTTTCTACTGTCAAACTGATCCTTTTAGAAATAACAATTACAAGCTCTGCTCAAAATATAAAGAATATCTAAAAACACTGAAAAGTAACCAAATGCAGCTAGAAATAAGAGGGGAACCTGATCCTTAAAAGAAAGGCACTATACTGATTATATGCAAAGCAAAAGTGACCAAATAAAAAAAACCTCAAAACTGTGGGAAATTTTCCATTTTTTCCCCATCTCTGTGCTTTGAAAGCATCATTGGATATGGAGTTATATAGCAAGATGACAGTGATGGAGCATATTGAGAGAAAATCCACTTTTCTAGCCAGGGAAACTAGAAAAAGCAGAACTTATGGTCCAAATAGTTGGAGGGCATCCCTCTTAATATTTTTGTTCTTTGTTCTCTTGCTGCCTCTCTGTGAGGTTATCCAGGAGCGTGGAAATTAGTAGTAATGAGAAACTAAGTTTCTGGAAAAAACTTATTTTTTCTAGCCAGAGAACCAAAAGGAAAGCTCCCTGGGAGCTGGACAGTGCAAGGGAAATTTCAGAGAAATGATCTGGAGAAAAGGATGTCCTAATTCTGTATAAGAACTGATAAAAAGTCTTGGACTCATTTTCAAACTGGATATGCATAAAACTAACTAAAGCAACACAGAACATACTGGGAACTAAATCAGCAAATAAACTACGGCCCAATTCCCGGTCTAAACCCCTGAGAAGAACATGGGCAAGGCAAAACTGAGACATTAAGGAGAGGCTATGAAAACTGAACTGACATTAGGACAACTGGCCACAGAATGTGACAATGACTTGAGGTCTAAACCTAACCAAGCTGATTGCTAAAACAAACAAAAATCAATTCTCTCCACATGATAGTAGGAGCAATAAACTTACAATTAGTTTTTAAATTTCCGAGATGAATCCAAATAACCAGAAAAATATGCAAATTGCAAAGGGAAAAAAATAATTAATTGAATTAATCAATAAATTAATAAATAATTGAATCAAATTCAAAATGGCTCAAATGTTGGAATTACCAGTCAACAACTTCAAAGCACCTGAATGCTTCTTGTGGTAAAAGTAAATTCTCTTGAAATGGAAAGGTAGAAGCACTTAACAGACAAATAGTAACTGTATTTAAAGACTGTATTTAAAATTTTAGTGCTGAAAAATACAGTATCTGCTTTTAAGTATATTCACAAGATTAGATCAAGATGACAGAAGACAGAGTCCATTTATCAGAGTCTATTATCTCAGAAAGCAAGATATTAATGCAGAAAATATATTTGATGAAATGGTGACCAAAGCTTTTCCAAATTTTGTGAAAGGAATAAATTTATAAATTTAACAAACTCAGTAAACCTAAATAGAATAAACTCAAAAAAACTATGCCCAGATACATCATAGTCAAAATACTGAAAACAAGGCCAAAATTCAAATAGCACGAAATATAGCAAAAAAGAATAATAGAAAATTCAAACTGAAAGAAACAAACTGGAAGAAACAAATTAAAAATAATTATACAGTGTAGATCAAAATACAAATATAGCAATGATTATATTTATGTTCACAAAATTCAACACCAGTTAAGAAGCAGAAACTGCCATAAAGACATAACACTGCAGTGTATGGAGTTAACCACAGAGTTTCAAAACATGGGAAGCAAAACCTGACTTTACTGACAGGAGAAATACATAAATCCATAATTAAACATGGAGATGTTAACTCTCTTCTATCTATAACAATAAAAATGCAGACAGAAAATAAGCAAGATAATGAGGATCTGAGAAATATAGTCAACCTCCTTGACTTTATTGACATCTATGCAACACTACATAAAAATAAAATCAGAATATAGGTCTTTAAGTGTGCATGAACAATGAGTACATTGCACTATTAATAATACATTATTAGTAAATCAGGGAAACAAAAACTATAATAATAGATTCCATAGCTTACCAATTATAGTAGATAAAATTTTAAAAGCTTGACATCAAATGTAAGCAAGGATATGGGGCAAGGAACGTGCATACATTGAGAATTGGAATATAAATTGGAACAATAAGTTGCAAAAAACATTTCGCAGATTCTTATAAAATTGGAAATATACCTATGTATAATAAAATAATTCTACTCCTAGGTATTTATCCAAAATAAATGAAAATAAGCCTTCAGAAAAAGTCTTGCACAAGAAAAGCTGTAGAAGCTTTGTTCATAATAGCCCCAAATTGGAAATAATTCAAATATCCACAACAGGAAAATGTAAAAAAAGATTGTAATATATTTATGAAAAAAAATGAAGAAAGTTGCATGGAATGAGAAAACAACTAGAAAGAACCCTGAAAAAAATCTCTCAGGTACCAAAAATGTTCTATATCTTGATAAGGATGGAGCTTACATACTTTTATTTTTTGGAAAATGTTTATTTTTTGGAAAAATGAATGCTTAAGTACTAGGAAGTAATGCAAAACATAATGACTATAGCTAACACTGCTGTGTAATATAAAGGAAAACTGTTAATAGAGTAAATCCTAAGAGTACTATCATAAGGAGAATTTTTTTCTTTCTTTTCTTTTTCTTTTTGTATCTATATGAGACGATAGGTGTTGACTGGATCTACTTTGGTAATCATTTCACAATATATGTAAATCAAACCATCATATTTTATGCTTTATGCAGTGACATATGTCAATTATTTCTCAATAAAACTGGGGAAGAAAGCATATATTCCATAAAGAGAGAACAGTAAACAAATATTGAATTCCTTTTTATAGTAATATGAGTTAGCAATTTTGAAACTACTTTCTGTGTGTTCTACATTTGGGGAAGTGAGTAAACATAGTGACAGTAATGAAAGCCCAGTTTCTCACTTTTGGGAATTTGAAATATCAATATGAGTTCATGGTTTTTAATAAAGAGAAAAATTAATGGATGGGTATGAAAATGATAATATAATGTCATATTCCCTTTCTCTGCCCACTAAGTGGGCCTAGAAACAATGATTGACACAGGTAGCAATGAGCATACCTAACACCCTGATCTTGGTTTCTAAATACCATATTACACTAAAGTTTGTGAGGCATTATGGGAGAAAATGCTGATTCTGGAGCTGGGATATGGAAATAAATAAGCCTGAAATATCTTTACTGTCTTCAATAAGAAAGTATTAAAACAGTTATGGAGGCAAGTCAAAATAACAAAAAAGCCAAATTTAAGAGGGTCCCACTAAACAAATCTGATATAAATTGAGCATCAGAAATGAATAACAATATTAATGGAATATAATGTATTGCATAGAATAAAACTCCATGAACCATCCTAATGTAAACAAGTAAATAAATGGACAACTCTTTATAATTTATCAAACATTCATAGCTGTTTTTAGTAGGAGATATTTATTCATGTTGGTGAAAATGGAATTATATACAATCTGTTTTATATCTCTAAAATATACACCACTGTACCTTCCATATAGCATGAACTTAATAAATATTTGTAGAGCCTAAGAATGAAATACAGTAGGAAAAACAGTGGTATTATATTCATTCAATGGTCTTATTTTCAATACAATATGCTCTTATAAATTTTGCAATAAATGTTGAAACAATTATCCAAACTACTTGTTTTTATCACCTCTTGAGTAACAGATTGCCTAGTCAAACATATAAAAAACTACCCCTCCAAGCAGCATCCTTCCCTTCCTGATGCGTTTCATGATAGAGTTCCCAAATATTTCACAAGGGAATATCATACAGAGAAAATGAGACACACACACTGCCAGAAATGGGACACCAGGGAGCTTACAAGGTATTAATACATATGAGTTACACTAAATTAAACTAAATGAAGAGCTGTCTTATAAGGCATCATGTCTACTGATTGCATATGAATGATTCTGGATGAACTGCCAGTTATCAACTATTCACTTGACATCAAACCAGGAAACAGTACTCTTTGCTTCTAGCTCTGCTGGCAATAAAGAACAGAATCTGAGAGGTTTTGTAATTTATTACACGCTCAAATACTGAATATTCATTATATCCTGTTGATTACTTTCATTTTAAAGATAAGTTCCCCAAAATTGCATCACAGTCTCACAATGTTGTTAACCTAGATGTTCTTTTTAAAATTGGTGTATTTTTCTTATTTCATTTTGTAATGATTATTTTTTCAATATAATCTTTTTATTCTTCCTGATTCCCATATTTTTCAAATAATTATATATTCTCTTAATTAAAACATTGGAATTTTATATGTCCTTTCAGAAAAATAAATGACACAAGGCAGCCACTATGGTAGGATTATTAGCCTGGTTATCCAAAACAAGCTAAAGCATTACTGTACTAAATCTAAGTTCAGCTGATCTTTCTCTGGTATAAGGAAGATCTTTGACAATTCAGTCTAAGGAAGTAGTTTCTTCGACAGAACTGGTTTCGTCTGTTAACTTTAAAATCAACATTACAATTTTACCTTTTATTCTGAATACCTTATTCAGTTCAAGTTCTGTTATATTAGATAACATGTTCAGAAAACAAAAGTAAATAGCTGAACTTATGTGCCATTTGAAACCTTACATCTTCTCATGCTACATCTCATGTTATCTTTTATGGCTAAAACCTCATAGAGCATAGACAAGAAATAATGAGAATTTCTTTGAATTTTACAATGAGTTAAGGACCAAATTCCAAGGCTCAGCAAATTAAGTAAATCAAACTCCTTAGTATCAATGAATTAAGCAAGTAATATCACCTCTTTGTGCCTGAGTTTTCTCACTTTCAAACGAGAGTGTTAAACTAGAAAATCCCGAGAGTTTATTGTATGTCTAAGTGTGAAATATGTTCACTCCATAAAATGAAAATAAGGATAAATGAAAATAAAATGTCTATATATAGGACTTCCAGTTAAAATAGTCCTCTGAGTTCAGGTATTAAATTCCCACTTTCCCTATTATATAGGACACATACCTTAAGGATATCCTCAAATTTACAGTGTGACTCATTTCCTATAATGCACTGCCATATACAATTCCTGGAAGTACCAGTCACCCATCTTTGGCCACTTGCATATCTCAGCCAACCAGCTACTCACCTGGAGTTCCTGGTACTAGTGACAGTTCTAGACTTGGATGAAACTCTGTACCTATGAGCATGGGATATGACATCCTGGGATGTCGTCCAAGGAATGATGCTCACTTTAAGTGTTGGGAAATGAATACCTAGTGAGATGAACTTTAATCTATAGATTAAAAAGAGAGATGGGAGCCTGGAAGATTCCCCTGTGTTTAGCCTATTTGTCAGGCTTACCCTATATGTTAACCTATTTTTCCCTTATCCCCAAACTCCTGGCAACCACTGTCCTTTTCACTGTCTCTATAGCATTGTTTTTTCTATAGTTTTGTATGGTTGGAATCATACAGCATATAGCCTTTTCTGACTTCCTTCACTTAATGATGTGCATTAAAAGTTCCTCTATGTGTTTTTGTGACTTTACAGTTCATTTCTTTTATCACTGAATAATAGGTTATTGTATGGATGTCCGGAGATTGCTTGTCCTCTCACCTACTGAAGAACATCTTGGTTGCTCCCAGTTTTTGACATTATGGATAAAACTGCTATAAACATTTATTTTCAGATGGAGAAATAGTTTAATATTTATCATTATCTCTCACTGTAATGGAAAAATAGATTTTCAACTCAATTGGATAAATCCTTAGTAGCATGATTACTAGGTTGCATGGTAACACTATGCATAGCTTTATAAGGAACTTCCAAAATGGCTGTGCCATTTTAAATTCCCACTTGCAATAAATGCAAGTTCCTTTGTTTTACACCCTTGGTGTGTTTTTGGATAATGGCAGTCTTCTTTTTTCCCTTCTTTTCCAGTACTTTGTTGGCTCTTGTAAGTTTCTTTTCCTTTCTCTGTAAATTTTAGAATTAGTTTGTCAATAGCTTATTGGTATTTTTATTGGGATTGTGATAAATGTGTAGATCAAGTTAGGAAACACCAACATCTTAACAATATTGAGTCTTTCAATCTATGAATACAAAGCATCTCTCCATTTATTTAGATCTTTGATTAATTTCTTCAGAGTTTTGTACTTTTCTGTATATAGATACTATAAATATTTAGTAAGATTTATATCCATGCATTTCATTTTTATGCTCATGTAAATGACATTCTGCATTTTACTTCAGATTCAAATTCTTCTTTGCTTGATTTAAGCTTAAATTAGTCTTCTTTCTTTAGGACCCTAATGTGGAAACTTAGATTATTGATATTAGATATTTGTTCTTTTCTAATACATGAGTTCAGTGCTATAAATTTCCCTCCAAGTTCTCTTTTTGCTGCATTATATAAATTTGAATGTTATATTTTCACTTTTATTTATTGCAAAACATCTTCTTAATTAGCCTTGAGACATCTTTGAGCCATGCAATATGTTGTTTAATCTAATTTAATTTAACATTCAATTAATTTCTAGTTTAATTCTGTGGTAGTCCAAAAACATATTTTTCTATTCTTGAATTTTGTAAAGTGGGTTTAAGGCCCAGAATGCAGTGTATCTTAATGAGTGTTTTGTGTGAGCTTGAGAAGACTGTATGTTTTGCTGTTTTTGAACAAAGCACTTTTTAAATATCAATTAGATTCATTTGCTTAATGGTGCTAGCCAGTTCAAATATTTTATTACTGATTTTCTACCTTTTGATCTCCAATTATTGAAAAAGAGGTTTTAATTCTGCAACTATAATAGTGGATTTATCTATTTCTTCTTGTAGTTTTTTAGCTTTTACCTCATATAGTTGATGCTCTGTTGTTAGATACATATATGGTAAAGACAGTCATGCCTTCTTGGAGAATTGACTCCTTTATCATTTTCTAATGCTCCTTTTTATTCTTAATAATTTCCTAGTTCTGACATCTCTTTTTTCTGAAATCACTATAGCTACTTGCACTTGATTAGCATTATCATGGTGTATCTTCTACCATTTATTTACTTTTAATCTATCTTACTTTTTGTTTCTTGAAGACAACATATAATTAGGTCTTATTTCTTTATCTTCTCTAATAGTCTCTGTCTTTACTTTGATGTCTGTTGACCACTTAAAGTAATTACTGATACAGTTAGATAAATATCTACGTCTGTAGCTTTTGTAGTTTTCGCAGTTTTTCTTTGTTTTGTTGTTGTTATTCTCTTTTCCTGTCTCCTCTGGTTTCAACTGACAATTTTGTACGATTTTTTTTCTCTCCTTTCTTAATATAATATCAAGTATATTTTTAAATATTTTTGTGGTTTCTCTAGAATTGAAATATACATTTGAAGATAAACTAAGTCCATTTTCAAATAACACTTCCCTGGTAGTTCAGATACTCTGTAATAGAGTATTCTTAATTTCTCTCTCCCATCCTTTAAAATATTGCATTTATTAATTTCATTTATCCATATTCTGTATTCACACAATGTATTGCTATTATTTTACTTTGAAGGAATAATTATCTATTTGATCAATTAAGGATAAGAAAACAACAGATGTATTTTACTTTTATTTATTTATTATCCAATATTTTTCCTTTCTTTACATAAATCCAAGTTTCTGAAGTATATCTTTTTATAAAAAACTCATGTTTCCCATCCTTTGACAATGACTAGAGGAACTTTTTATTGGCTCTTCATGGTAAGTACCTGGTCATGTTTCTGGAAGTAAAACCCATGAATGTGGGAGGGACCTCCCCAAGACTAGACCCTCCGAGAGTTTTTCACTCTTAGGCCAATCTGCAGTCAGCCTCCAGCACTTCATCAAAATTACTAGTTAAGTAGTCCAGTGGCTTCGGCTCAACTGAAGTAATCTCAGTGGTGCTTCTCTGTACTCACCTCTTTCCATATTCCAGGGTAGTGATTTGCTCTATGACCTTACTTTTTGCTGGATCCAAGAAAATCATTGATTTTCTGTTTGCTCAGCTTTCCTCTTGTTATAATATTAGAAGTGATGGTTGTCAATCTCTTTTCATTTAGATTCTTAAACCAGAAGTCTCTGCTTTTTTAAAAATAAAAAAGTACCATGAATAGCTGTATCCAGATAAATTTGTAAGCTTACATGTTACAGATATTTTTCTAAAACAATACAAATTGCCATAAATAAGAAAATGTAAAATACAAGTATACTGAAACTAATAAATTTACTTAGTGATTTAAAGTTCCCTACAAGAAGACACTAGACACAAGGAATTTTAACCTGATGAAGTTTATTTAACAGAAAACTACAGCAAGCATACTAGAGAATGGTGAAACTTAGAAACATTTCTATTAAGGTAAAATATAAGACAATGATACCACATATCACCAAAACATTTTACCAGTGTTCCTAGTTAGGTAATAAGACAAGAAAAATAAATATAATATAGACAACTCATTTCTTTATTCCTTAATGTTTTTGGCAGAATTCAGTTCCTTTATGGTTGTAGGATAAAGTCTCCATGTTTTTGCTGTCTTTCAGCCAGAAATGTATCTCAAGTCCAAAAGGCCACTTTAAAGGACTCTCCATCTCAGTAACACAAAATCTCCCTCCCACTGACCCCCCTCAAATGTCAAATCTCTCTGGATTTTCTTTTTTGGCTGGCCGCCCAAGAAGATTCTCTGCTTTTAAAGAACTCATATGATTCAGTCAGACCTACTGGGATAATCTCAGGAGCTTAATGTCAACAAATTAATAACCTCAATTACATCTGGAAAAATCCCTTTTGTTATGTAACATAATCATGACAGTAATACCAGGGGTTGGAAATCATGGGGACCATCTGAGAATCCTGAAAACCATTTTACTTATCCTACTGTCAACCATGTTAGACTGATATTTAGTGAAGGCACAATGCTCCTTATTACTCCATTACAGCAATAATGAATTCATGAATGAGCTGACAACTTAGTCACTCACCTACAATAACCCTGTAACTTAAATCTACCACCCCAAAACAAGTGGATGTATTTTAAGAGGCATTATCAGTAATCATCTTCATTATCTTTGTTACATTACACTAGGCTGTAATAGTTGTGAAAATGGTCTTTTCATAACTGTTTTTTAAAAAGAATTTTGTAGCAGGTAAGTGGTAGTGAGGAGGGTATAAAATTCAATTCCTTTCTTTTTTGATAGAGCTTGTTTTTTCACTTCATTTTTGTTCTTCTCTACAGGATCTCTATTCTTTTCTATTGATTTATTTGTGTGTCTTTTCACACAATATCAAACTTTCTTAATTACTGTAAATGTATAGGATGATTTGAAGTCAGGTAGCGTCAGTGTTCAAACTTTGTTTTTCTCCTCCAGTATTGTATTGCCTCTCCACATAAATTCTAGAATCAGTTGTTTGATATCTACAAAATACCTTGCTGGAATTTTGCTTAAGATTGCAAAGAATCTGTAGATCAAGTTGGGAAGTTGAAATTTTGACAGCATCAAGTCTTCTTATCATGAGCATGGGTAGCTCTGAGGGCCTAGCCCAGGGCAAATTACCTTTGAAGCTGAAATCAGTCAAAGGGAAAAGTAAAGTGGGAGAAATGGAGAAAGTCATTTACTGCTTACAAATGGTCATCCACTTCTGCTCACCCATGACTCTTGAGACCCAGCTGCAAAAAGGGACCCCACCCAACCTCTCTGGTCCAGATATGCCCTTGCTCCCCCTTGTAATCACCTGTTCATATGGAGACATTGAACTACTTCTCTCCTCCCCTTGGAAATACCTATTGATATGGAAATACACCAAAGCCAGGCGAGAGATTCTGGAAATACTGCAGTATTACTCACAGCATGGAATATCTATATACTTCCTTGATTTCTTTCACCAGGAGCTTTGTAATTTTCATCATGCAGATCTCGTACATATTTTGTGTACATTTTTTGAAATACCTAAGTATTTCATTTTGGGGTGTTGTTTTTAAATTTCTAATTCTACTTACTTATTGCTGATATGAATATTGACTTTTAACCCACTTCTTAAACATTGGGAATTATTTGGTTATTTTTAAATTAACTTAATAACACTTAACAAAGAAGATATATGATAGTTCCAGTTGTTCATTTCAATTCATTTTACTTTTCCTTCTTTTCATTCCCTTTCTTAGGTAGCATCAAACCTAAGAAAAGTGTACACTATGTGTCATGTCCTGAGCTGGTGGCCTAGTAAAATTCACAGTAATATAACATGAGAGTATTCTCTTGGTCTAGATAAGGCTTACAGAGGTTAGGTAACTTAATTTGGATCACATCAACAAAACATTCTGGTCATAAACCTTCCATGAGCACTTCTGCAATTTACAGCCTTCAGTGATCCCAGTATGCAGTAATCTACAGACAGACCCCAAAAGTTTAATGGAATTACCGGTATTGCACAATTATAGTGATGTGGACAACTTCAGTTCCTAGAATTCTTCATGAACATGATTTAATATAAAATGGTTATTGATAACCTGTTTGTAGGCTCCATTCACCCGTTCATCTTCCCTGAGATGAACTGGCCCATTCAAAAAAGTCAAGTTCTAAAGTCCCTAAGCATTTCACATATTTTGAAAAGGAAGAAACTCATTTCATATTCTCCCAGTCCTCTCTTCTTTAACCTCAGAATATGACTGCACCAACAAAATATTCCAGAGAAGAATTCAAGATGGCTTTGCTTTCCCCAAACAGCACTAAAATCAAGACAGTATCAGTGAATTTTCAAAGATGAAGCAATACTTTTTTTCAGCAGTACTATTTTTCTTACCTGTTGTGACATTTAGAAATTATGTAAACTCTAATGATAAATATTCTGCTGGAAGTATACAATGGTTATTTTGAAATGTTCTAAAAGTTTTACATATAAGTAAGAGATTTTTATTGTGCACTTCCCTTGCACTTGCCTTCTTGTCTCATTCCATTAGTCTAATATTTGGCTATGTAAGTCATGAAATTGCAAAATGTAAGTATTATTTTACATTTTTTTTTTACTTCAGAAGTATTTGTACAAGAATAAAAGTTGAAGTAGTGAATCATCCACCTTATACCATCCACTATAGTATTCCCATTACAGTAGGAAAAGCACCTGTGTATTTTCACACTTGTCTTAAACACCTTCATCTCTTTATATAAGTGAAACTTTGTTTTTGCAACTTTTCTTTTCACATTATATACACCTTACCCAGACCTTCATCATATCCATGGCTTCAATTATCTAAAATTTAGATTCTAAATACTGATCATTGCAAATACACATCTCCAGCACATAAATCAAAAGATAATATATTTTCCAGTGTGATCTACTTTTGCTTTCCTTGGCTTTATTTTAAAATTTCTCTTTGGTCATATTTATTCTTTTTTCTTCCTAGTTCTCAGAGGATTCTACACTATGACTTTCATGGGTATTCCCTCTATAGGTTCAGTTGATCTCTTATTGTCTCAATCTTCCCAGGAACTAAGCCGTTGTGTAGTTTCTTTATTTTAGCTTGCATTTACTCTTTTCTCAATAGGTGCCTTTACTTCTAAAACTAAAAGTCTTCTTCTCAAAGATTAATAGAATAATGGCCATGAAAGTCTGAAGAAAAGGATTGTAAATCCATATTTTTATAATTAATAAACTTACCTTTAAATATGGGTACAATCTTCAGAAATGCAAAGTCAGCAATTATGTAATCTATGTATACCTAGAAACCGTTTGGATGAAGTGATTGTACCAGTGGGTGACAACAAAATAAAAAAGAATACACCACACTGGACACATAACAAGCAAAACTGATTAACAAATACTAAAGAAATTTATAATTAAGATAAAATACTTGTTACTCTTGTGATTGCATAATTTTGCTTTCAAATGGAAATTTGTAAAGTAGAAAAAGCATAAAATGAAAACATTTATTAGCAATGTTAAAAAAATTAAAAGAAGGCATGGGAAACTTGAAGAAGATCTTGCCTCATATGAAGGAAAGTTTCATTTGTTGTTTATAACATGACCTTAACTTTTTATGTATCTTTATACCACTAGAGGAAAAAGAAAAATTTTTTAAAGTAGAAGCAAAACTGGAAGAAAACAGTAGAAGGAAAATAAAACAATGAGAAAATATAAATATAAAACATTGTCTATAATGGCAGATATAAAACCAAACATGCCAGTGACCAAGTATAATATCAGATATTAGACAAAACATATCAATAATTATACATGTGGACATTTAAAACTCCCTCCACCCGGCCACATCTAAGACATTCAGAATGGAACGGAGCACTTCCCAAGGGTGAATTGCCCAGTGTGGGATGCCAGACCTGAAATGTGGGAAAAAGGACATAGCTGTGGATGACAGTAAATAGCTGGAGCTTGGACTTCCAGGTCTGTGGTGTCTGCACACATGCATGCAAGGCCTATCACCGAGCAGCCTGATATAGAAAGAGAAGCACAGAACACAGTCCAGAGACACAATATTTACATGAGTTTGAGTTCTAAACCCAGAAGGCCAGTCAATTCAGGGGAGGAGTTTAAGTCATATTTTATTTAACAGCTTGTTACCTTGATATGTAACTTTTAAATATTTAAACATATGGTATCAAGGCCTCCATCTGTATGTCTACTCAATGCCCTGCTCATGTCATAGGTGAGCCTATATTTAGATTTACAATTGGGTTTGACAATTTTTTGGACATCATTTCTTATTACTTTCACTCTTTCCTTCTAAGATTAATTTCTCTTTAATGATGCATATATTTAATATTTCCTTTATTGGGATATGTAAATTGGAAATTTTCTCTGCCTTGGTCTCAGAATGCTTTCATTTTGTCCTATATCTGAATCATAAGTGGGAAATTCTGGATTGAAATATTTACCTTTAGCATGTCCAAGATACAATTTTAGTGCTTCTATTATTTACTTTGATGGTATGAAATCTGCCAACTGTCCTCATAGTTTATCTTTCCTCATAGTATTGTTCATTTATTCCTAGTTCTTGTATGATTTTCTCTGTATCTGAGATTTTCTGCCGTTTATTGTATTGTGACTATCAGTTTATTTTTATTTGTCATACTTAGCACAAAGTGTCTTTCTTTAAATTGAAGATTGATATATTTTTAATTTCTGATGGCCCTCTTTATACAAGTAACTCAATTTACCTCCCCAAATACAGCAAACCTTGAGTATTTAATTCTTCTCCAGTACAGGCATCATAACATAAGCTCTCAAAATCATCCAGAAGCAAACATTCCTAAGATCTTTCTAGCTTTAGCACATTCACTTCTCTTCCTTTTAGGCCCCTCTTCTCTTAAGGCATCCTAGAATTTTCTTTTCTGGGGTGCAAGTTCAGCTAAGTATTTATTTATATTTTAGTTCTAGTAGACTACATATGCAGGCAGAGTACTCAGATCCTTCCTCATCAGTTTGACTAGTCTGCACATTACTAGTTCAAAAGTTTATCTTTCCTTTTTTATTTTCTTTCCAGAGTAATTTCACTTTGGAATAAAAAATATTGTTGGTATGAAAAAAAAAACCTCTGGAAATTTGTTTTCACTTATCTTCTATTTTTTCTATAAAGTAGGGGAACGATGTATATTTATGCCATCCCTTCATTCTTCCACCCGCTTTGTAATAATAAACCAAGCAAATATTATTTTCGAGTCAGTCTAAGTGTTATAGTCCCATCCAATAACATGTCCTCCTCTCTTTGTATATTCCCAAAGCACAAACTGTCTATGAAATGTCTTGACCACAAGGGTTTTTAGTACCCATCATTAGCAACAACAAGTGAGACTGGCATATTGGAAACAGGGGAAGGAGACCTGTCTAGGAATAGGGTTAATTTTGTACTTGATCTTGGCAGCTCTATGCTTATTTCCAGGAATACCTGGAAGTCTGAAACTGACCTTTGGTTAAAAAAATAATTATGAGATGCACCAGCTATGATTTATAATATCCTTTTTAAAATGTTAAACTGTCCTGGAGGCCCCAGCTGGTCTCCATTCTCCAGATTTTTTTTTATTTTTGGAAGGGTAGTTTCAATTTATAAATGAAGAAAATACCACAAATGACTGTGAAAGGCCAAAAAAGTCAGATAGGGTTTCGTTCTGCCCAACTCATCACTGCATGCCGTAGTAAACCCTCCCTGTGCCTCACAGACAGCGTCCCTTAGATGGGGAAATGTTGGCCCTGCAGGAGGAGCAGGGTTCTCTGCTTCCGCGTCAAGGGTGGGAAACTCTGCACCCTTCCTGGGAAGTTTCCTTCTGTAGGATCGTAAAACTGCACAACTAAGAAATAAAAACACAGCTCTTGAAAAACATTTTTCCAGTTTGCAGTTATGCCTTTTTACACCTTTGGATTCATTTTTGTTTTGTTTAAAACAGCACAACCAAAGACAGACTGCAAACTCAGCCCATGAGATGCCATTGTTATTTTCTTCTTTGCTGCTTAATAGTCTAGATCCAGGTCCATCCTTCTCATGCTCCAAATGGAGAATAAGAAGGCCTTCCACTGAAGTTTTCAAAAGCACAAATATATTTCTCCCGGGATCTTCACAGCAGCTCTGGGAAGGAGGCAGCCAGGCATCATGATTACATGGAGGATGGAGTCACAGCTGGTGGAGCTGGCAATGACTCCATGGTTTGGATCTGGAAAAGGATGCTTTGTATTTGGTAAAATGGTTATCCAGCCTGGTTGCAGCTGTGAGGTCAGTGGGGCAAAAAGTAGCACTTGAAACCTGGGCTACCGTGCGTAACTCTTGGTTTTCATAATCCAAATCTAAAGCCTCTCCTGTGTTGCAGAGAAGGACCCACATAGCTATGCCTGGACATTCGCTGACCTCTCTCCAGTTGCCTGCTATTTTTCTCCTGTTGTGTTGTATACTTTACCTTTCTTAGGGCCTTTCATGAGCACACCCTGTAAAGCCTGTGAGTCCTTTCAATTAATTGACCCCGTGTAAATTGATGCAGATGAAAATAAATATGAGAAAGTCACCCTATCCATTGTAGATATTTTTTAAGTAGTGTAACTCTACCTCATTTTACAGATAGAGAATCTAAACCAGAGATGATACATGGTTTATTCAGTATCACTCAAAAATTCCCAATTATTGTATTAGTAAAGTTTATATAGGGAAATGGTCACTGAGTTAAGAATAATAATTAGGTTTTCACTTCAGCTCTGCCCTGAGCAAGCTATGCAACCAGAAGTAAATTGCTTAATCATCACATTCTTCATATGGTAAATTGAAGTAATACCACATCCTGTATCTGTCTCAGTGTGATTCAGCAAAAACAGAAACATTTTCACAATAGACAGATAATGTCTCTCTTTCAAGATGACAGATGGCAGACACTGTTCAGAATCAGATGATGAAAAACTCATCAAGAACATACAGAATAAAGTACATAACTTTATTAAAAAATATATACTTCTTTTGCAGATAGTTTGCTTATAAAACAACATATAAGAAGCAAGAGCATTGTGCTGACAAGTGAAAAAATTCAACTATTTGCTACAAATGGAGGCTTGAAAAGGAAATGGTTGTGTGTTAAGTCATAAAAAGTTTTTGAGCAAACTAACCACGATGCTCCTTATAAAACTATTTAAATAGCACCTAACGTTAAGCAAGTACAAAGAGTTGATACTAGTTTTATTCCTATATTAATAGTATAAGAGAGAGTAGCACACCAGAGGTCACTAAGTGTTGAAGTGGGGTATAATGTCACAATTAAAAACTAGCAAAGACCTAGAACTAGAAACATCACTGTGTTGTGATTAATTGCCTACTTTATGAGGGGACCAATAGACCTGTGTACACAATTATTTTATAATGTATTATATGCAATCAAATTAAATGCAAGTGTGGCTTTATAGTAAACTATAGGAAAAAGCAAACTTTCATATATTTATACTTTTGTCTTTGTTATAACTATTATTGCAAAGAACATTTGTAAAACCACATTTGCCTACTTACCTATTGCCTTGGGATGAAATACAAGGGACTGTATTGCTTGGTTAAAGTTATAAGGACATTATTACTTCATATAAACTAGAATAAATATTGCTAAAAAAGAATAGTTCAAAATATGATTATGCCTTGCTCAAAATAGAAATCTGATTAAGAAATCTAAATTGATTCCAGCTTTGCATTTCTTTTAGAGAAGGATTAAGCTTATTTAACAGGCTGTTTACAGGTCCTAGGACACTCAGTTTTTTGAGCTTACACTGCTTTTAGGTGGGAAGTCCAAATTTGAAATTTTTCACTATATTTTATGATATTCTGTTACATTCACTCTAATTTAGTCATTTTGCCTCACAGTGCCTTACAATCAGCTATTACATCCCTTGGAGAAATGTAAAATTTAAAGAGACGTTAAACTCAAATACCTTCCCTGCCTATCAGAGAGTTGACAGGGAAATACTGTTACACATCATGTCATTTTATGACACTTGTGATTAAGATCATATATATTTGTTGAATGCTAAAGAACTAGTAAGGTGTACATATTCTCAAATTTTTAGAGGGAGAAAGGATAGTTAAAATAAATTGTATGATAAAAATTAAGTTGTAGGTGGTTATCAACTTAAACTTGACTGTGCTTCCAAAGTTAAGAGAACCCTTCAAACTTTAAAATGTACTCTACATAGAATAATTTTATAGTTGTAGATAAGACCAGGATGTCCTGCAGTAGATTATTTGTATGAAAAAAGAACTAGTTTATAAATCCTGTAGGACTCATCTGAAATCTGGATATTACAGGCAAAAGAGTATGAGAGAGGAACCAAAGGAGGCCTGCATACCATTCTAAGGAAAAAATTAAAAGGTGTAACATTTTTTGGTAAGTATCTATTCTGCACCATTTTCCATTTCAAAATGTCATTTTCTTTACGTTCTCAAGTACCTAATATGGTCACATGCCCTCTCCCATCTTTTCCTCCCAATTTGCAAACTTCTCTCAGAGCAGCTAAGTCTCAATTATATTTCAGATGAAAGTTAATCTTATTAAACTAATTGATGTTTTCCAAACTTGACTGATGATAATAATTGTCTGAGTTACATATTAAATATTAGAAGTTTTAGAAACTCTTAGGCCCAGATCAGTTGATTAATCGGTTTGAATTAATGCATGCCTATCAGTATATGTGTGTATATTCTGTGTGTGTGTATATATATATATATACACACACACACACCATGTTATATATATTATATATAGTATATATATATACAGTAATATATTATCTTTGATTACATATAACATAATATATATTAAATAGTATATAATGTAATTATAACAAGGCATAAAATGTGCCTATTTATTAAATGGAGGATATTTAGATTACTTTATATTTTAAAATATATTACAAACAGTGTGATAAAAAACACTTTGATGAATATTTTAAATAATATAGCTGCATTTGTGTCTTTTGCTTTAGCATAGTTTTCTATGTAGAAGCAATAAGAAAAAAAATGTTATTAAATATTTGACAATAAATCCTGACACTGCATCTGTCTTTCATATTTTGGAAAGTGTATCATTTATATTAAAATATTTGACTCTTTGTTAGGAGAAGGTTCCTTGGAAGGTCATATCTGTTTAAAGGGAAAGTTTTAGAAGGAGAGGGCAGAAGATAAAGGAAGACTGAAACATACTGCATTAAAAAGTTAGAGGAATTCAAAGTATGTATCCAATAGCTGGAGGAAAACAGAAAGAGAGAGGAAAATGAAAGAGAGGTTGTGAGGAGATAGTGAGGGAGTGGACTGAAAAATGGGAAGTGGTTGTCATCCGAAAGAGAAGAACAGAAGAGAAAGAGTAGAGCAACATAGCAAGGAAAGAATGACCAGGTACTCATCTGGAACAGGGGGCTGGAGCAGGGACTGTTCTGTGCCGGAGTTTGTGTATATGTACAATACATGCTATCTTCCTGATTCTTATTAACTGTAAGACAAATTCTATGGGGTATTTTGGTGAAAATATACTGTTGGAATTTCCCAAGATTTTAAAGCTTCTTATAATGACTACATTGAATTGCTGCATAGTATCCCTTTGTAGACTTTCCACAGCATATTTAACCAATATATTGTTTGACCATAGAAATGTAATTTTAGCTTTTATAAATTATGCCTTGGTGAGCATTTTCATAAATGGATCTTGTCATATATCTTGGTCATTCCTAAAATTGGAATTACTGTAACATATGTTGCAATTTTGTTTTCCTTAATTGAAATTGGTCAATGAGATAGGGATATTTTAAAGACTCTAGTTTTCACTTCCAAATTTTCCTCTGACCTAGTAATGCTGCATTTTTTTACATTCCATCTGGTTTGCCTCCCAACTTACTCAAACTTCACTAGGTAGGAGAAGTTTTTCTTTTTTTCTTTAACAGTTAATTTGAGATGAGAAAACATATCTCAGTGTGAATTTGGGATGTAATCCTGTAAATACTTTTTGCATGTCATAGATTATCTGTATCTCTCTATTCATTCTTTCATGAATTACCTGCACATAGAAAATGTTTTACTCCTGTTGATGATGGTGTAAAAGCTTTTTAATATTGATATGATTAATAGTTTATGTGTAAAATCTGCAGCAACATCTCCCAATATTATCACTGTTCTTTTAATTTAGGTATGCACACACACTTTCATTTTTATGTTTATGTCATCAAAGACACCAGTATTTTTTTACTGATGATTTTTACTTCTCCTTGTATATTTTAAAAGGTTGTTCATCCTTCTGAATAAGAGACATTTTATTCTCCTAATGCCAAATGGTTTCTCCTATTGATGTCATGACTTAATTTTCATTTTCTCAATATATTTTTTACATACCTGGGACTTATTTGGACAAAAGGTATAACAGTGAAACTACATCACTTTCCAAATCTCTAAATCAACTGTCCCAATACTGTTTATTAGGAAAGAGCCCTCTTAGTGATTTTAAACTTCCTTGATCATATATAAAATTTTAATATTACAGTATCAGTATTTTACTATTCCTATACCAGTATCAAACTATTTAAATTATTTTAACTCTCCTTTATCTAACAATACTAGAAGATAGTGAACATAATGGAGAAACTTAGAGGCTATCCAAATAGAAGACAAATCAATATTCTTGGAAAGTTTAGCACAAGATTTGGGGCAGGGAGGAGTTTCTGTGATAAAATGATATTTTGAAAAATTTATGAGTATATGCTAAATAAACCCAAAATGCCACTTTGGTATTTCTGAAGAGGATAATGTGGTTTATCTCCTCTAAGTAATTAGTACATTGTATCACATTAATAGATTTTCTAATACAATACTCATATTTTCAAAATGAATATGTTTGGTTATTTTGGACTATTTAAACTATTTACACTAAATTAGCTAGTGTTCTATATTTCATAAATGATAATGGCATGCATTTTTCTGTATTACTATCTTTTAGAAGAACAGTCATTACCTAATAAAATAAAGTTGGGTTTTTTTTAGTTTTTCTATCCTGAGTATATGTAGCATAGAAATCAATATATTATTTTAAACATTCTTATTCAGCTACCTTTTAAATATTTTATTTTTAACCAAATGGGTTTCCTTTTAGACATCTAAAATTGTATAGGTATATAATCATATTTTAATCTTTTGTTTTAAATTCACTATGCCTCAGAGCAACAAACAAATTGTGCATAAGAAGGTCAAGTTAGTATGACGGTAGTTCTCTGCACTTAGTTTATTACTTTAATTAGAATGTCTCTATCACCTTGTTACTACCTTAATATTAGTATTTAAATAATATATTATTTATATATTAATAATAAACAATATGAATTGGATGTTTTTAATTGTTAGCAACTATCTCACTTTATCTGTAGTTTATCAAGGATTTTTAAAGACATTTAAAATACATCAACATCTACTGATATTTCAGTTTCTCCAGTATACAACAGCCATCCAGTCTGCTCAGGCTGTCATAAAAAAATTCCATAGGCCTGACGGCTTAAGCAACAGACATTTATTTCTCACAGTTCTTGAGGGTGGGGAGTCCAAGATCAAGGTGCTGACAAGATGCTGAGACCTTTTCTCTTGGCTTGGATGGGGCTGCCATCTTGCTGTGTACTCACGTGACCTCTTTGGGCACAAGTAGAGAGAGACCTCTGGCTCTATTCCTCTTCTTACAAAGACATCATTTCTAACATATTAAAGCTCTACCTTTATGAAATCATTAAACTTTAATTCCTCCTTAAATACTCTAAGTACAGTCACATTGGGGGTAAGTTCTCAACATACGGATTTTGGGGGAACACAATTCTGTCTATAATATTCTTCCATCTTTAAAAGCAGTCTAGAGTCTTTAAATTCTCATAATATGCAACTAGACAATGTTAGGACCCTTCCCCTACAATCCCCTTCTGATCATGCTAACTTGTTATTTTATTTCTTACACCAATTCTATCTCATACTTTTCTGACCTTCATTTCATTCATCCTCTATTTATTTGATCTTTTTCTTTTGTTCTTCTTCTATTATCCGAATATAATTGCTTAACTTACTCATATTTACCTTTCTTCTTTTGTGATATAAATGCAATAACGCTTCAAATTCTCCATTATGGACACCTGTAGCTACATCTGCCAAGTATTGAAAAATGGATTCTTAATTCATTCTAAGTATTGTTTAATTTCTTTGTAGACATTAGCATTTTAGGTGTTCCTTTTAGATTATTTTTATTTTTTCTCTAAAATACATATTTTTGTTTAACTGGGTTTTAAAATTATTAGATTTTTTTTTTCTCAGACAAGAAGAGGAATGCACAATTCCAGCAGTGATTAAGAATCCTGGAAGAACAGCATAGTTGGAAGAACACAGATCAGAATCAGATATGGTGACTTTGAGATGTCAGAATCATAGACTCATGTGGAAATGTAAAGCAAGCAGATGAAACTCAAAGGAAAGTCCAAGTCAGAGATACAATATTGAGAATTGTTGGCACAGAGATTGATTTGAAAGTCATAGGAATCAACATTATTCTCTAGGGAGAAACTGAATACCTAGAACATAAGTGGGCCAAGGACCAAGAGATAAGGAATTCCAGCATCTCAAGCCAGGAAGATTCAAGTGAAAAAAGCAGAGGCAGCCTAGCTGATAAAGTGGAGAAGCTTAGTTGCCAGAGAAAGTAGGGAAGTAATTTGGTAGCTGGCAGGAGACATTTGGTCAAAATTCTTGTTTTGCTTTGTTTTTCAAGGAGGAAAATATCAGAGCAAGTTTGAAGGCTGATTGAAAAAGTCCTGAATGGAGCAAGTGATTGAAGACACAGAAAAGGAAAGGGAAAACCAGAGAAGTAAAAATGAAAGGCAGCCTGCAATAAAAAGCCCTACACTGCCATATGTTGTCAAACAGGTTAAACAACAAAAACTTTTACTTACAATTGATGGGAATATAAAGTAGCACCATGATTTTATAAAAAAACTCTATCAGTTTTTGTTATAACAACAATACACCTTATGAGCCAGCTATTCTACTCATAGATAGTTATACAAAAAAAATAAAAACCTATACCCATAAAAAGAACACCCACAGTGGGTTTATTCATACCCCAATACTAGAAATAACCCAACTGGCCCCTAATACAATAGATTGATGACCTGCAGCATATGCTATTCAGCCTTAAAAACTACAGATACATTTAACAACATGGATGCATCTCAAAAATGTTTGCAAAGTGAAAGAAGCCAGACACAAAGTAGTACACACTGTATAATTCCATGTCATATGAAGTTGTAAAACAGGCAAAACTGGTATTTGCTGAAAAAATTCAGAGCAGATGCATTGATGATGGATGGTTCGATATGTGACAAAATCTAGTATAGTACAGTATAGTAAAATGATAGAATCAAGGTAGTGGCTACATGGATATTCACTTTCTGTGATTTGAAAATTTTTGCAACAAAGTATTAGGAAGATAGGAATTGGGGAGAAGGTGTCTGGAGCTCTGTGGTTGGATTTCCTTTTGACAGGAGGAATGCTACTGCAGGGATCCGGAGGGGAAAAGGCAGTTGGAGAAATGCTGCTTCTGTAATCAAGCAACGCTGATAGGAAGAGAAGTGAACGTAATTAAATCATTTTAGTATGACAAAATTCGTCCTAAATCTCAGTCTGCAGAATTACAAGACATGTTTGGACATTTTCTATGGCCCAAATGCTCATCAGTTTGTAAGACTGTTAAGGGCATAACCAACATTTTTTTTTCTTTATATGCTTGGCACACAATGACCAACCACTGACATTCCAATTAATCATGTGTTCCTCTTTTCCCTCTGTCATAATCTTGAATCTGCAAAGAGCCAAAAATCATGGTCTAGCCACTGCATACAGCATCTCTTTTCCCATGATGTAAGTTCACTTAAAATCGTTTCCTCAGTATTTTACTTAGGAATCTTTTCTTTTGCTCTCAATATTTTGGAGTCAATGACATCTTCATTTCATTTTTGCAACTCCCTCTGACAGCTGATGTAAGCTGGCAGAAGTCGAAAAGTATTTAAAGTGTGGCCGAAGGGCTCAGTTCACAGAAAACAGCTACTCTCGGCCCCAGAACATTCTTGATCACTCAGAACTGTGCGAGGTCCAAGTTCAATCTCCCAATTGCACCTCCTACGGGATTTGAATTTTCCTTAGAGGGGCATGCCTTCAGCCATTTGTTTGGATGTTTATATTTTCTGTGGCAAGCAAAAACAAAAGAAAAGTGAAAGGTGAGGGCCATCTCTAATGGAGAAATGCTGGAGGAAACTGACTTGACCTGCACGGTTAAGCACATCCGGGGAAACCAAAGCTTCCCTGGCGGACAAGGAAGGCACCACGCAGAAGCGGCAGCCGAGATGTCCCCAAACGCAGCGTGCCAGATGAAGACTGCACCTGCGATTAAAAGAAAAACATTCTCTTTGTTTTCTATTTTCAGTGACAGATAGATTCAGTAAAATTTGACGACCCAGGCTGAGGAGAAAAAAAATGAAAGCAAAATGAGGTAAAAAGTAGCATGTACGTTCAAGATTCAAATTTCTTGCCAGTTCAGCAGTGTAAGATGTCATGGGTAACACAGGGAATACTTATTTAAATTTTTCATATACTCTCAGAATGAATCAAGATTAACATGACGAGGTGCACATAACAGTGAAAAAGGAGCAAAATGTGAAGCTTTGTGCCAGGTGGAAGATTGGTCGTTTAGGGCCTTCTTATCTAAAAATCAAAACATCAACTCTTTATTTACTTTAGAAATAAGCTTGTCAAAAATAAGTTAGACATGTCCACTCTGCTAGACAACTAGCATACGCTGTTTAAAAAACAATTCCTGTTTTTAATCCTTGTTTTAAAAAATGATAATAGCAAATACATTTGATCTAAGAGGCTGATCTTCCATGAAGAGAGAGGTATACTCTGGCTTAAGCAGCCTGACACAAACAGACATTTTCAAATGCATTTGGATTTTTCAGTGTACCCCATAGAGGAGAGATTTTTGTTTTTTTTTAGAATTGTTAGTGTTGTGTACAAAGTAGGTTAGTGCATGCTCTAATTATCAAAACACACAAAGAAACTTGAGAAAACGTCATTATTTCAAATTTTAACTTGGTCTTCCCCAGTCCATTTGCAACTGGTATTAGATGCAGTGACATACAGACAGAGAAAGGACATAACATAGATAAAGCAAACAAAAAACTGAACAAAACACAGGAAGATGACATTTATAATGCCACTGACAAAGGCAGTCACTTCACTTTAAGTAATGTGGCAGGCTGCAAAACTATAGTAATTACTAGAATTTCATTTTCATTAACTAATAAACCAAGGAAAACAATTTAAGTATCTGAATGTCATTTTTCAAATGAAAATAAACTGTAAACATTTGAATAACATCACAGCAGGGATAATATACCTAAGGAAATCTATTGAAATATGCTAGTGGATTCATCCTCTTCTATCACATTAAAGCTGCAATTGACTGTACACCTCCCACCATTCTCCACTGAGACCTTAATTGTAAAGATTCCTGTTACATATCATATTAGAATTTAGTTAAAATTGTAGAACACATTATTTCCAATCAGACAGCCAACCATCACTCACAAAGATTTTTAAAAAGGTGATTAATAATTCATCTCAGATAAGGAAAAGATCTATATTTATACCATCTTCTCAGCCACCATAAACTACCTGACAATTGTTCAGTAATGATGCCCAGTAAATTCTTTAAAATGGTAATTTGTCATTCTGTCACTTCATTTGTGACCTAAAATTCCTCACTTGAGGCATCATCAAATAAATTAATCACTTTCCAGGATCCATTGCTCTGTTCTGCACGTTATTATGCCCCGGCTCTCGTGTGTTCCTCTTCATTTACATATATTTAATGGCTGAGCCGTGGTTCACGATGGCACATAACGCACACATCTCATTACAGGTGAAATATTCTAACTGCCACTATCACTGGGAAAGAAAATAACTCTCCCAATTTAATTTTCCTGATGTAACAAAACCATGATTCTTCACTATGAAATGTTGATGCCATGCATCACTCACGATCAATAAAATCATCCTAGAAGTACGCCTTCTTCAGTATCCTTCCTTCATACTGGTATTATTTGAGGAAGGTAATTAAACTCATAATATGTAATGAATGTAAATGAAGTAAAAATCCTCATGTTAGCTCTCTAACTATGCTTACTTTATGGCTTTGATTTAAAATATTTCCCTCACAACTCCCAAATACAAAAGGCCCAAAGAGCAAGATAGCCACTGCAAAGATCATAGTCATCAACAAATACAATAAATTATTCAAAGAGCATTTTTAATAGAGAAGTACCAAGTAGTACTATTTACAGGCTTTTCACTTAGATGATAGATTCTCCTTGACTTTACATATTTTCAGACTCTCTTCAAATGTAGCTATTGGTTTCAGTGCAGGCCCTATCATAGGACAAATCGGTGACTTTTTTTTTTTCAGTAACCTGGTCTATGTGATTCCTGCCATTTTGGGGCTGCAGGTACCCGTCTGTTCTCGAGTAAGAAATTGCCTTGTTGAACTTTGCAATCTTGCTTGGTTCTGCTTGAGGAAGCCTGTGAAAATATAGATCCAAGAAACAGGACATTTCACAAACAGTGGTTGGGGAATTAGCACTTCAGACCTATGTCCACCTACGGTGAATATTCATCTCCAGTTGCTATTGTGTTATTTTTGTAAAGGTCAGTAGGGAGTGTTTTAAAGTAAACTAGTGTCACATAAACATGGACCATGTCTCTACGTTATAATTGAACATTCATTAACTGGTTCTCCCACCTGCTTAGGAGCATTAGTTTCAGGCGAATGGTGCTTTACAGAAGTCCATTTGGAAAGAGAATTCCCTTCATTATGAGTTCATCCTCAAAGAATGGTGACTTTCTTTATCCTGTAGGCTTGTTTAAAATAATGCTTGAGAGAGTGTCTAAAATAAGAAGTGAAATATGAACTCTACATCTCTGAAACAAAGGAGAAGGTAGGTGAATATCACTGCTCCACAGATGAGTGACCTAACTCCAATATTGACAAACCATCCACACTGTCCTATCTTCCTTCCTCATTAATTATCAGATAGTTATTTTTAATGGGCACTTATTTAAGAAAAAAAAAGCCTGCATGTGCAGTTTTGCATATGTTTTCATGAACACTGCACAGTCTGTTAACCTAAAGCAAACTCTCCCTCACACAAACCCCATAGACTTAGCTGGAAAATAGTGTCTAACCACTTTCTGAATCTCTTAGAGGACAGTGTGAGGTGCATGAGAATTTGAGAGTGTCATCCGCTCAGAGTGAAGCAAGAGATGAGAGCTTTGATAGGCATTCCAACCTGAGGCTGAATTGTTGTCCCAGATGACGTTCTGGGGTGGGACATGGCTAAATGAATCTTCAAACAGACACCACAGCGACTGGGAATGGTTTGTTATGGTGATAGCAGCAAGGAATAGAAAGTGAGCTTCTATCATAATTAAATGAAACAGACAAAACTCTCATGGAAAATAAGATTGAGAGGCAGTGGTATGGATCAGAACACTTCAGCTGTAAGGCTGTTAGAAAATCTCCAGAAAACTATAGCTGAGTGACACTAAATATGGGTATTAAAAACATTAGGCAAAATAGATCAAACTACAGACAGTAAGAAAAAGATAACGAAAAAATGCTATTTATGATGAAATGAGTTTTGTGCATTTTAGGAAATGTGATGCTCTGAATATGCAATGAGCTAAAGTATATTTTAAGGACAGACGTTGTTAGTTGCCAATAAAGAAAACAGGTATCAAGGTGAGAATGGTTTGTGTTGAACAAAGAAGAAAGAGAAAGGATCCTTGCAAATAAAACAAACGCATACATTAATTATGTTAAATGTACCACGGAAACTAGTGATTGCCCACATTGTGGAAGAGTGCACTTAACAAGACCAAACTCTAATGGGAGTGGGGGAAATTTCCCTATTATTTAAACAATCATCTCTACTTCAGAAAAAGAATTCACTCCCCCAGTCATACTTACAATTCTACTAACGTTAACTGTCCAAACTGAGATCCCTGGATATTCCACTCAGAGACCTGGCCATTAACATGGGTCCCCTAATAATAGCACTGGAAAATATTGTTGCTATAATTAATTGCCTCAAATACCATTTTCCAAGACAACAGAAAATTTGAAAACATAGTTAAACTCCAGGCAGCAGTTGCTTAAATAAGTGCTGCATTGGAATATCCAATTAAATTGAAGTTTTCATGGGGCAAATCATAATAAACCTAAGGTAGCAAGCTTCGTTCACATATCCTTTTATGGCCAACGGCCAATGTTTATAGGCTTCTTAAGTAACCAGTTTTGCCTGTGAGAACCTATTACTGAAAATTTGAATCACCCCAAAATACAACGTAAAATACTGTACTAAGTTTGAAACACTAGCTAACTAGATAACTTCGTGTAAATTACATTTCCTCTTAGAGCTTCCTCCTCCTGATCTGTAGAATGGAAATTAAAAACCAAGCAAATAATTCACAGGATGGCTACCCATATCAATAAGCAAATGGGTGGAAGCAGGCTATAAAGCTTTAAATATTACACAAATTATATTTCTTTTTCTTTTGTGTTTATTAGTTTGCTGGAGCTGCCAAAACAATACCATAGACTAGGTGACTTAAACAATAGAAATGTACTTCTCACAGTTCTGGAGACTGGAAGTCCAAGATCAAGGTGACAACAAAGTTTGTTTCTCCTGAGACCTCCCTCTCATTGGCTGGCAGATGGATGCTTTCTGGCTATGTCCTCACACCGTCTTTCCTCTATGTTTGTGCATCCCTGGTGCCTCCTCTTCTTTAAAGGACACCAGTCACTAGGGCTCCACCCTTATGACTCATTCTCTCACAGTTAACCTCTTTAAAAGCCTATCTCCTAGAGTCACATAGTGGGTTAAAGCCTTAATGTGAATTTCGAGGACACACAATTCAGTCTGTAGCGAGTATATTTACATAAAATAAATTCATACATGTATCTTCGAATATTTAAGGAAATTATTAGGACAACTGTGGTAGGTTATGTACCAATTCACTTTCCTCTAGGACATTTGGAAAGATTACATATCCTGTCCTTTTGCAGCTAGGTGGGGACTTTGACTAGTTTGGACCAACCCGTTATAAGTAAATGTGATCATCTGAACTCTTGGTGTAAGCCTGTCCAGCACTGTTTGCTCACCATGATCATGATCTTGAGCTGAGATGAAAGTGTTACAAGATTGAGGTAGCCTGGATGGCAAGTCTCTACCTGGAGGAAAGCTGCTCTGCACAGTTACTCAAACTGCCACAGACTTTGTAGGCATAGCATATAAACCCTAGGTTTGTTAAACCACTGTGGCGGGCAGGAGGTGCTCCCTTTCTGTCCCTGAAGATGGAAGTTGCTATGACATTAGCTGCCTAAGAAAAGGACGCTATGGTAAGAAACTATGTGGGATCTCTAGGTCCTAAGGGTATCCACTTACCAGCACCTCGAGAAAAAGCTGGGCCTCCCGTGTTACAATCTTGGGAACTGAATTACACTAACAACCACGTGAACTTGGAAGAGGGCTCCAACTCTAGAAAGAATTGCAGCCTTATTGATATCTTGTCTGCAGCCTCGTGAGATCCTCAGCCAAAGTCTCTGGTCAACTAAGTCCATACTTCTGATTCAATAAAACTGTAGATAATCAATGTTATAAGCCACAGAATTTGTAGTCAACTGCAGGCAGCAATAGAAAAATGACACAGCTACTGAGACTTTAGGGTTGTTAGTCATCACAGCATAAATCTACCTGATCCTCACTGATACTGAACAACTGGTAGGGCAGAAACAAGAAGAGCAATTAGGAGAATAGTCAGTTGAACAATCATACCTCAACATAAATACAGAAAAATGGACTGACAACATTCAGAGGAGAATTCTGCTACTCTATTAACCTCTCACTCACATTTTTGTCCATTTCATGATGTGAAGGAGACATATTTCTTGGATTTCAAGATGTCACAAAGTTTACAGGGTTATCAAACATGCTGGATTTCAGAACAGAATCTTGGGATATCTGTAAAGGATATCTAACAAATACTAATAAAAGGAAAAAACTGGTAGAGTCTTTGTCATCATATCCAGCCCTGACCCTTAGCAACTACAACTACTTGACCTGCATGCCGTGATCTTCCCAGTTGCTTCTCCTACATAACATACGAGGAGCAAAAGCTGAAGCAAGCCTCTTCAATTCTGAAACTATTTGGCCACATTTAATTTGGTATCATGCTCCTCCCCCTCCTTAGCATCATTATCAGAAGACGTATCTTAAGAACTGTACTGTCTTCTGTACAGAATAAATAATAGACACGATCCCTATGTACAGGAAGTTTCACATCAAGATAGTCATACATACTCATTAAAAAGAGAGAGAGTTGAAATAGTAAAATACACAATCCTGAGACATACAAAGAACTAAATCCTCTAATGTTTAGAAAAGTTCGGCCAATGAGTCACAGAATGGCATCTTAAAGTGTGGCAAATTCAAAAGAGGATTCTCTAAGAGGCTTTGTTTGCTTGGGGGTTTGAACAGTAGGTAAAACATCAGAGACAGATCTAGTTCCTTCAAAATGGCAGCATCTCAGTAGAAATGATAAAGTAAAATATTCTCTCTACAGTTTGTAAAACTATGGAACATCAATAAATACATTAAGTAAATAATACGTCTCTTATAATCTTGCCACTGGAATTTATAAGAGAGCTTCTGGAACCTCTTTGTGCAAAGGTTTAATAATTGGTCATATTTCCACTGTCCCATAAAACATAAACACAAACATGATGGAAAGCAAAGTACTGTCTCTTCTGGTCTTTGAGTCTACTAGAGAGTTTTTTTTTTCCTGAAGGATTTCTTAACACCTTATTGTAAATGCTAAAGTTGCCTCTTGTTTTTCTTTCCTTTGACATTTGGCTGCCTTAGGTGTGTTGAGCTCTATACCAGAGGTTCCGTTATCATTACAGAATCATGTCAAAGGGAGAAGTTGTCCATTGTGAATAATGTTGTTTCAGTTCAGATGGGCAACTTCAGCACTTTCTGTGGAACAGTGTCCAGTAGATATATGAGACTTGTACCACCTCTGTACATTTCGCAAAATGAGGTAGAATGGAACTGACGAGTACAATTAACTCATTCCAAACTTTCTTCCCTTTCAGCAGTCTCAGTTCTGGGGAAGCAAACTGAAACCCTGAAATATGTTTTCCCTGTTTTTCCTAGTGTACAATACAGTGAGATGGTGGGTTTTTAAAAGATATATTAACATGTCCATTCGTCGTTTTTGTTTTCTGTGGTGGTCAATTTCAATGACAACAATTAGTGCAGGTGTGCATTTGCTCCTCAATGCTGGGAATTGGATTTTTTTTTTAATGGGCCCATCCCGTTTTCAGTAATTGGATGTACCACCAAGGAGTAAAACAAAAGATGAAACATCCTTCAAAGGAAAACAGATGGAATTAATATTCAATTAGGTAATTACAACCCACCAGCCTAAAAACAGTCCAGTCCTTTCTTTTTCAATTGCAGACTATTGGGCACCATAGCTGTTATACTTCAACTCTACTTTCTTACACCACACACAAGAGTACTTTTCACATTTGGGTTAAAATCATGTTTTCTCAGGTTTAGAGGGGCTGAATTCTGGCTTCTTTGGAATTTTCTGACACAATAGAGCAAATGAACTGATTTTTCTCAGTGTTTTGCAGCCTCCACCTAAATTTAAGGAGTAAATAATATGGATCATTTACATGACACAGTATAACAGGTTAGATTTCTTTTACAGAAAGGAAGTATGGAATTAATGTTAGAAGGAACTCAAGAGTCAGTGCACCTTGGTTCCAATCTTGGTAATGTTACACTCACTGTGTGGCATTAGGGAACTTAGGTAACTCTCAGTGCCTCAGGTTATCTCCGATGTACAATATTAATAAATCTCACCTTCTTGTATATAATAATAGGAGTTAATATGTATGAGCATTTAATATGCACCAAACATCTTTCTAAACACTTTATACATATATTGAGTATACATATGTATAAGCCACCTGGAATAGTTTCTGGCATAATTTGAACACTCAATAAATACTAGTTCAATAATGGTTGTTATTAACATTAGTAGTAGTCCTAATAATAGAAACAAATGTGGTAGAGTTCTTACCTACTTTTTCCAACTCCCATTTGTTGTTACAGTTCTCAAATCTGTCTCCTTAATCTAAAAGGCATTTCAAAGGTCCTCTTCAAATCTAGTAAGGAGTTAAGGGAATATGAGTGTCTATGAAATTTCACATTAAATTCTTCCTATCTTAAAGTTGTCTTAAGACTAGTTTGCATTGGCATAAAGTAAGTTTCATCTATATAAGAGCAGAATAGCAATATGGAGAAAACGTGCATTATAATACCAGTTTCCTAAACCAAATAGAGCCTTATTGCAATACTGACAACGTGTCAACTTTCCCTATTAAAAGTACTGCTTTTAGACTCACAGAACCCAAGAATGGACTAACAGTTACTAAAGGGAAAGGAACTGGGGAGGATGGGTGGGAAGGGAGGGATAAGGGGAAAAAGGGCTATTACGATCAGCACACATATGTAGTTGGGGGGGGACACAGGGAAGGCAGTACAACACAGAGAGACAAGTAGTGACTCTATAGCATCTCACTACGCTGATGGACAGTGACTGTCATGGAGTAGGTGGTGGGGACGTGATAATGGGGGATGTCTAGGAACCAAAATGTTGCTCATGTAATTGTATATTAATGATACCAAAATAAAAAAATTTTTTAAAAATTTAAATAAATAAATACTGCTTTTATGGTGATGGCAGACAGGAGACTGGACTGGTTGTAGGAATAAAAAATTGAAAAATTAGGATGCTCCTTTCCCCTCCACATTCCTCTCTGTCTGAACCCCAAATGCTCCATGCTTCTAAGTGGGAATAGAGGGAAAGGCATCTTCTCACATACAAATACATTTTTGGGTACTCACACACCCTCTCACGTGCCATGTGCTCCCCCATTCATTGATTCTCCAGAAAGAAAATGTAATGGAATAAAATTATAATACAAAATACCAACCCCAAGGTGAAATTATTGAAGGATATCAGGAATTATAAGTTTTGTTCTCTGTTTTAAAGGTAAGATCAACATTTTGTTGTTCTTGGTTATTTTAAAGTATCAGGTAAAGACATGCTCCTTATTAAAAAAATTAATCAAACACTTCTGTGTGGTATAAAGCGAAAGTCCCCCACTCTACTCTTCTGAGTCCATTGTTCATAGATTGGTTTATATTCTTACAGGTAGCTATGATTTTTTTTTCTGTTAACAGCATATTATGACTACCATTTCGTGAAAGTATTGATAGATATAATAGATATCTTTTAATAAATGTTCCTCACACATTGAGAAACAAAACAAAAACTAGAGCATACATTAGGTAGTGTGATCAAGAAAATGGGAGAGAGTATTTGAACAGAGGCCTGAATAACTATGCCAGTGTGTTGTTCCAGGAAATGGATTCATCATTTGGACATTTAAGTTGGTTTCATGTCTCCATTATTTCAAAGAACAAGATGGACTTATGCCGTGGAAGTGCTGCGCACTTGTGTGAGTTTTTCACTCATAAAGATTTCTAAAAGTGCAAGAGAAGAACCTTTAAAATGTTATTAAATGTTTCCTATTTTCTTCCAATCTAGTTTACCAAAATGTCCTGACGCCAGGACTGTATGAGTGTTCTTACTCTCCTACCCTTGTTAAGCCTGCTGACAGTTAATTTTTTTTTTAATGTCCCCTAATCTTACTGGTGAGAAATGGTTTTTCTATTTCCATTTTACTGATTACTAGTGAGTTGCAGATCTTATCATATTTTTTTTTACCATCATCATTGCTTTTTCTCTGAATTTCCTAGTTTTGTATGTATTTTTGGTCTTCTCCTAAGGGATATACAACCTTTGTGTATTAAATCCCCCTTGCTTATCACAGAGGTTGAAAAGAATTTACCTGATTTAATGTTGGTCTTTCAATTTGCTTATGCTGCTTTTATAAAAATTTTTAAAGTTGTATATAGTTAAAAATTATTACTTGATTATTAAAGTATTATTCTTTAATCTATTCATCATTAAGTACCTATACTGTGCCAATCAATCCCTCTTCTAGCAGCTGGAGATAACAAAGGATTAGAAATATTTACAATCTAGTGGACGGGAATTGACAAAAATTTGTGTACATGTGAGGTGATTCCTATGTTCTGCAAAGGATAAGCAGCAGAAAGAGTAAAAATATACTAGGTAGTACGGGGCCACCTGTTTCCATAAAGGATCGAGGAAGGTCTCTCTGAAAAGGTGACATTTAATCTGATTCCAGAGGAAGTGAGGGAATGGCCATCCAATCAGGGAAACAGAAAGTCAGTCAGAACTACGCTGTTTGAACAATGGCAAAGAGGTCAAAGGTCTAGCAGAGAGTGAAGGGTAAGTGGTATCAGATGAGGTCACAGAAGTGACAGGTATTAAACCAGGTAGATCCTGGTAGGCTGTAATGGGAAAAGCCACTGGGACGTTTTGGGCAGTAAATCTGACTCAATTTTAAAGGCCTAGTCTGCCTTCACTGCAGAGAATAGGCTCCAGAGGATGACAATGAATGCTGAAATAGAAAGAACCTTTATGAGACTATTGAAATAGACCAAGTAAGAGATGATCGTTTTTGGCATTTTGATATGTTACCTTCCTGAAGAGGATAAAAACAAAATGTACATATATTTTCTTCTTGAAATTAGAAAAGTCTTTGTATATAATTGTCTTTTATCATGGGTAATTCATTTTTTTACATTTATTTTTTATTGAGATTTAATTGACATATAATATTGTGTAAGTTTAAGATGTACAACATGTTGACTTGATATATTTATATATTGTAATACAATTACCATTCTAGATTTAGCTAACATCTCTATCATGGCACATAGTTATCATTTCTTTTTTGTGGTGAGAACATTCAGCATCTAGTCCCTTAGCAACTTTGAAGTATACAATATAGTATTGTTGACAATAATCACTGTGCTGTGCATTAGATCTCCAGAACTTACTTATCTCCTCGTTGCAACTTTGTACCCTATAATAACTCCTCAATGTCCCATCCTCCAGCCCCTGGTAACCAGCATTTCACTTTAAGTTTCTATAAGTTTGGTTTTATTAGATTCCACATATAAGTGAAAACATGTGGTATTTGTCTTTGTCTGGCTTGTCTCACTTAGCATAATGTCCTCAAGGTTCATCCATATTGTCACAAAGGTTAGTATTTCTATCTTTTTTTATAGCTGAATAATGATCTATTGTATCTATACACCATATTTTCTTCATCCATTCATCCACTGACAGACACTTAGGTTGTTTCCATATCTTGGTTATTGTGAATAATGCTGCAGTGAATATGGGAATGCAGAGAGCTCTTCGATATCCTGTTTTAATTTCCTTTGTGTATATACCCAGAAGTGAGGTTTCTGAATTATATGGTAGTTCTATTTTTAATTTTTTGAGGAGCCCTCATACTGTTTTCCATAGTGGCTTAACCAATTTACATTCACACCAACAGTGCAAAGCAGTTCCCTTTTTCCACATCCTTACTGATACCTACCTCTTGCCTACTTAATGATAACCATTCTAACCATTATGAGGTGATATTTCATTGTATTTTTGATTTGCATTTCCCTGATGTTTAGTAATGTTGAGCATCTTTTCATGTAACTGTTGACCATTGGGATATCTTCTTTAGGAAAAATGTCTAGTCAGTTCCTCTGCCCATTTTTAATTGAATTACTTGAGAGGTTTTTTGGTCATCAAGTTGTATGAATGAGTTCCTTTTATATTTTGGATAGTAATCCCTTATCTGATATATGATTTGCGAATATTTTTTCCCATTCTGTAGGAAAAAAAAATTATTGTTAAAATGTCCATACTACCTAAAGACATCTATAGATACAATTCAATCTCTATCAAAATTCCAATGGAATTTTTCACAGAAAGAGAAAATACAATCCTAAAATTTGCATAGAATTACAAAAGACCCTGAATGGCCAAAATAGTCATGAGAAAGAAGAACAAGGTCAGAGGCATCACATTTCCTGATTTTAAGTTTTACTACAAAACTACAGCAATTAGTATGACTATATTTATTAATATATCATTATTAATGATGGTATAGTATATTATAAAAATAGACTAATGGAACAGAACAGAGACCCCAGAAATAAACCTTCACATATATGGTCAAATGATACACGACAAGGGGGCCAAGAATACTCAGTGGGGAAAGGATAGCCTCTTCAACAAATAGTGCTGGGATAACCACCTGCAGAAAAATGAATTAAGACCCCTAGCTCATACCACTCACAAAAAAATAATGTGGAATGGATTGAAGACTTAAACTTAAGACTTGATACCATAAAACTCCTTAAAAAAAACATACGGATGAATCTCCTTTGCATTGGTCTTGGCAATGCATTTTTGGATATGATCCCAAAACAAAAACAAAAACAAAAATAAACAAATGAGACCATGTCAACCTAAAAATCTCTACACAGCAAAAGAAACAATAAAATGTGTATAGAATAAAAGGTAAAAAAAAAAGGGTTTTCTCTTTTTTTCCCCACATTTACTTACATTTTTTCAAGGACTGTATGGGTTAAATGTTTTACCTTTAGATGTTTTATCCACCAAGAATTTATTTTGTCAGTGATAAATTAGAGACCCAGTTTTAAGGGTTTTTTTTTTCCCCAAAATGCTTATTCTAAGTATTTATTTAAATATTTATATTTTTCTCACTGATAAAAGATGCTTGATTTTCATATGTTCTTAAATATATTTCTGGCCCAAGAATTCATTGATCTATCTCTTGATCTTTGTGCCAGTACAATGTTATTCTAATTACTGCTGTTTCTAATATATTTAATATATTTTAAGATTCAGTAAAGAGACTCAAATCATTCTCTGATATTAACTGGATACAACTTTTCCATTAATCTATTTATGATTGTTAATTTTCTCTCTCATAACTATAAATTGGAAAAACAGAAAATAAGAAGAGTCAAAGAAACATGTTTTTCAAGCATTGCTCATAATTCAGAGTTGCTTCATTACCCTTACTACATCCCCATAAGCAGAATCCTTCCTCGGTCTTCTATGTTTCCTCAACCTCTGTTTATGAGCTTCTATAATGTACTATAAGAGCATAGACTTTATTATGCTTTATATTAGATCTACTTTTGTGCATCCAAATATGCAGACTGACAGATTCTTGAGGACAGAAGCACTACATACAAGAATCAAACAGTTCAGGCAGGCATTTGGTGTCACTTCAAGCACAGAAGATCTTAATTTTGATGAAATCCAATTTTTCTATTTTTTTCTTTTGCTATTCATATTTGTTGTCAAAATAGAATCCATCACTAAATCTTCTGAAGTCATGTAGAGTTACCCTTGTATTTTTTCTAAGACTTGTATAGATTTGGCTCTAGTATTTAGGTCTTTGAAAAAACTTTAGTTACTCTTTGTATATGGTATGATAAGGGTACAGTTTCATTCTTTCACATGTGGATATCCAACTTCTCATCATTTTGTTGAAAATACAATTCTTCCTCCATTAAATGGTCCTGTTTTCCTTGTCAAAAATCAGTTGACCATAAATACATTAATTTATTTCTGGACTCTTAAGTCTATTCCATTGATCTATACATCTACCCTTATGCCAGTATCACTTGATTACTGTTACTTCATAATAATTTTTGAAATTGGGAAGTGTGAGTATCTCAACTTTGTTCTTCTTTTTCAATGTCACTTTGCCTATTCTAAGTCCTCTGTAATTCCATATGATTTTTAGGATCAGCCTGATATTTCTAAAAAAGAAGCCAGCTGGGATATATAAAGATTACATTAAATATGTAGATCAATGTAGAGAGTATTACAATCTTAACAATATTGTCTTCCAATCCATGAACATGGGATGTTTCCCATTCATTTAAATTTTCATTTATTTCCACAATGCATTGTAACTTTCATAGTATAAAATTTACACTTCTGCTAAATGTATTCTTCTATATTTTTGATACTATTGTAAATGAAAATGTTTTAACTTCATTTTCAGATTATTTATTGTAAGTATACAAAAATATGATTGATTTTACATATATTCATATTGTAGCCTGAAATTTTGCTGAACTCATTAAAAAACTAATCAACTTTTAGTGCATTCTTTAAATTATCTATAAATAATATCATGTCATTTGTGAATAGCATAGTTTTGTTTCTTATTTTTAACCTGTATGCTTTTTATTTTCTTTCCTTGCCTCATTACTATGGCCAGAACCTCTTGTATAATGTTGAATAGAAGTGAGAATGAACATCGTTCTCTTCTTATCAGTCTTAGGAAGAAAGCATCCAGTTTTTCACTGTTAAGTATGATATTCGCCGTGCATTTTTGTACTTACCTTCAATCAGGTTAAGAAAGTTTCCTTTTCTTCCTAATTTGTTGAATGTTTTTAATCATGGAAGAGTGGTGGATTTTGTCAAATGCTTTCTCTGCATTTTTCTTGCATGCTGGGTCTATTGTGATGAACACTTGTTTTTGTTTTTTCAATTTATTGATATAATATATTATTACATGAATTGATTTTCAGATGTTTGGTCAAGCTTGTATTCCTGAGATAAATCTCACTTGGTCATGGTTTATAATTCTTTTTATATGTTGCTGATTTGGTTTGTTAGCATTTTGTTGAGGATTTTTACATTCATAGTCATTAAAAAATTGGTCTGTAGTTTTCTGTTCTTGTGAAATATTTGTCTACTTTTGGTATCAGAGTAAATCTGGCCTCATAGAAGTTGATGGGAAGTGTTCTCTCTTCTTTATTTTTTGAGAGCTTATGAAGAATTGGAATTAATTCTTTAAATGCTTGGTAGACAACCTATGAAGCCATCTGGGCCTGGAGCTTTCTTTGTGGTAAATTTTTTGACTACTACATGTGTCTGAGTTTGATGAGGACAACTGCTTGGATTAACCCTTTCTGCCTCCTGCCCACCTCCTTTTTCTCTTCTTCCTACTTGCTTGGTATAGACATTCACAAGTTTTCTATTTCTTTTTAATCACTTTCTGTAGTTTGTGTGTTTTTAGGGATTTGTCCAGTTCATCTAAGTTAACAAGTTTGTTAGTATACAATTATTTATAGAATCTCATAATTTTTTCCAGTAAGGTCATTAGTAATGTTCTTTCTTCATTCTGATCCTAGTAATTTGAGTCATCTCTATTCATTTCTTAGTCAATCCAGTTAAAGGTTTGCCAATATTTAAATTTTTTCCAAAAAAATAGATTTAGTTTCATTGATTTTCTGTATTGCTTTTTAAAAAATTTTGAATTTCATTAATTTTCACATGAATCTTTACTATTTCCTTCCACACTATTACTATTATTTATTTGATTTTGGTGTCTTTTTCTTTTCCCAGTGTCTTAAGGTAAAAAATGTTTACTGATATGAGATGTTTATTTCTTTTTTTTTAGTCATTTACAGCTATAAAATTGTCACTAATCACTATTTAAGCTACATCCTATACGTTTTGGGATATTGTGTCTTCATTTTCATTCATCTCAAAATATTTTCTATTTCCCTTTTGATTTCTTTTTGACCACTGGATATTTAGGACTGTGTTGTTTAATTTCCACATATATGTGAGTTTCTAAAATTTCTTTAACTATTTATAATTTCTTTTGATTTTATTCAGAGAACATTATACTATTTCTATTCTTTTCAGTTTCTTGAGGTATTTTTGGGGGTGGAGAATTAACATATTATCTTTCCTGGAGAATGTTCCCTATGCACTTGAGAAGAATGTATAGTCTGTCGTTGGGGTGTAGATTCTATAGATGTCTGCTAGGTTTAGTTTCTTTAAAGGATTGTTCAAATCTTCTATTTTCTTGTTGATCTTGTCTATCCATTTTGGAAAGTGGGGTATTTAATCTTTGACTATTAGTGTTAAATTGTCTATGTTTTCCTTCATTTCTGGAAGTTTCTGTTTCATGGATTTTTGTGCTGTTATTAGGCAGGTATATGTGTATAAATGTTTTATCTTGCTGAAGGACTGATCCTTTGTCAAGACAGTATAAATGTCTTCCTTTATGTCTAGTAACATTTTTGTTTTAAAGCCTATTTTTTAATTGTCACTCCAAATTTTTGTAATTGTTTGCATATTTCTTTTTCATACTTTACTTTTTAAATCTATTTGTACCTTTGAACCTAAAATATGTGTCCTGTAAACAGAAAGTAGTTGCATCTTGTTTTCCTATCCTGACAATATCTGTCTTATGATTAAAATCATTGAATGTTATTACTGATATAGTTGGATTTACATCTCCCATTTACTTTTTGTTTCCTATATCTGTGTATTTTTTCTGTTTATTTTTCCTTGACTTCTTTCTTTTGCATTGAATAGTTTCCAATCGAGTATACTAATTTCTTTAATTTTCTTTATCAGTTATTTCCTTAGTAGTTGATTTCAGGCTTACCATATACATAAGAACTTATATAAAACATCTTCAGATTTATACAAACAATTCTAGTGAGATATGGAAACATTATTCCTATATAGCTTTCTTCTCTTTTTCCCCTCTTTGGGGTTATTGCTCTACATATTATATCTATAATTGCTACAAATTCAACAATGCATTATGGGAATTATTAGACATTATTTTATGCATTTAAAGGAGCTGAGAAGAAAGGTGAACAAATATACATTTATAGCTTTTATATGTTAACCTTCTCACTTATTGTTTCTGATTATCTTAATTTATTCTTGTTGATTCAAATTGCCATCTTGTAGTCATTTCATTAACCCAGTACAGCTTTGTATCTACCTATCTGTAACTACTCTATATACACAAAAATTGTATACAATTAATTTTAAAATTAGTTAAGGAAAGAAAAACAAGAAATATGCATTTTTTAAGTATTTTATAATCATAAAATTACACTTATTGGAGTCCTTTTTTTTTAATGTCAATTTGAATTACTGTCTGGAGTAACTTTTAGCCCAAAAACATATTTTGTAAGATGAGTCTTCTAGCAAAAAATTCTCTTAATTTTATTTTTTTAATCTGGGAATGTCATCATTTCATCTTCATATTTGAAAGGCAGTTTTTGCTGGTTAGAGCACTCTTGGTCAATAGTGTTTTCTTTGAGCATTTTGCATATGTTATACTATTGTTTTCTGACCAGTATTGTTTCTGATGAAAAGTCACTTATAATCTTACTTGGGCTCCCTTCTAAGTTCCATATCCTTTTTCTGTTCTTGCTTTCAAGATATTCTCCTTGTCTTTGTCTTTCAGCCTTTTACCATCAAATATTTCTTTGTGGATCTCTTTATGTTTATTAAACTTGAAGTTCAATGTAGTCCTTAGATGCATAATTTTTTCCAGTATATTTGGGAAGTTTTAAGTCATTTTATTTCTCCTTCTGATACTCCCATTACACATAAGTTAGCACACTTAATGGCATGTCATGTGTCTCTGAGGCTTTATTTTTCTTCATTATTTCTTTTCTCTCTTTGTGTTCTTCAGATTGCACAAGCTATTTTCCAGTTTATCTAATTATTTCTTCCACCAGTTTAAATGTACTATTGAACCCATCTGGAAAATCTCTAATTTCAGTTGTACTCTTCAGCTTTCGAGTTTCCACTGTTTTAATAATTTATTTCTTTTTATTGATTTTATATATTTAATGTAACGTTTCCATAGTACCTTTTTTTTCTTCTTTATGAATGGTTTCTTTTAATTCTTTGAACATATCTCTAATGGCTAGTTCGAATTATTTCTCTATTCCATACAATATCTGTACATTCTCACAGGAAGTTTCTATTGTCTGCTTTTATTCTGGTGTTTGGATCATACTTTCATGTTTCTTTGCATGTCCCATAATTTTCTGGTGGAAACTGAACACTTTACATAATATAGTGTAGGAACTGTGGTACGTCCCTATCCCTTCCAAGACTTGTTACTATCATTTGCCTCTTTACTTGTTTAGTAACCAGCTGGATTATTTTAGTGAAGTATATTCCACCCTTCCACCCCTCCCAGTGTGAAGTCTCTGATGTCACTGTACAGGGGACACGTCCTGCAGTATGGATATCTTCAGCTGGGATAATTGCATTTTACAGGGCTGTCTTTGATTGCCTCTTTTCTGACCACACATTCAGGTGGTAAGTTCCTGATGTTGGCTCAATGCAGGCTCATTGCTCTTTGTTTTCAACATTGTTCTGGGGTGCAAATTCCTTCACAGACTAATTCTTTTTTTTATAATTTATTTTGGTACCATTAATCTACAATTACATGTGCAATATTATGGTTATTAAACTACCCCCTTCATCAGGTCCCCCCCACCAACCCCATTACAGTCACTGTCCATCAGCGTAGTGAGATGCTAGAGAATAATTACTTACCTTCTCTGATTTGTACAGCCCTCCCCGCGCCCCCCAGTATTACATCTGCTAATCATAATGCCCCTTTTTCCCCCTTGTCCCTCCTTTCCCACACATTCTCCCCAGTCCCTTTTCCTTTGGTAACTGTTAGTCCATTTTTGGGTTCTGTGAGCTTTCAGCTGTTCTGTTCCTTCAGTTTTCTTCTTTGTTTTTATACTCCACATATGAGTGAGAACATTTGATATTTGTCGTTTTCTGCTTGGCTTATTTCACTAAGCATAATACCCTCTAGCTCCATTGATGTTGTTGCAAGTGGTAGGATTTGTTTTCTTCCTACAGCTGAATAATATTCCATTGTGTATATGTACCACTTCTTCTTTATCCATTCATCTACTGATGGACACTTACGTTGCTTCCATTTCTTGGCTATTGTAAATAGTGCTGCAATAAACATAGGTGTGCATCTGTCTTTTCCAAATTGCGCTGCTGCATTCTTAGGGTAAATTCCTAGGAGTAGGATTCCTGGGTCAAATGGTATTTCTATTTTGAGTTTTTGAGGAACCTCCATACTGCTTTGTAGTGTAGGAGGGGTCCCTTTTCTCTACATCCTCGCCAACATTTGTTGTTGTTTGTGTTTTGGATGTTGGCCATCCTCACTGGTGTAAGGTGATATCTCATTCTGGTTTTAATCTGCATTTCTCTGATGATTAGTGATGTGGAGCATCTTTTCATGTGCCTGTTGGCCATCTGAATTTCTTCTTTGGAGAAGTGTCTATTCATGTCCTCTGCCCATTTCTTAATTGGATTATTTGCTTTTTGTTTGTTGAGGTGCATAAGTTCTTTATATATTGTGGATGTCAACCCCTTATCGGATACGTCATTTATGAATATATTCTCCCATACTGTAGGAAGTGTTTTTGTTCTACTGATGGTGTCCTTTGCTGTACAGAAGCTTTTCAGCTTCATATAGTCCCACTTGTTCATTTTTGCTTTTGTTTCCCTTGCTCAGGGAGATATGTTCATGAAGAAGTCGCTCATGTTTATGTCCAAGAGATTTTTGCCTATGTTTTTTTCTAAAAGTTTTATGGTTTCATGACTTACATTCAGGTCTTTGATCCATTTTGAGTTTACTTTTGTGTATGGGCTTAGACAGTAGTCCAGTTTCATTCTCTTACATGCAGCTGTCCAGTTTTTTCAACACCAGCTGCTGAAGAGGCTGTCATCTCCCCATTGTATATCCAAGGCTCCTTTATCAAATATTAATTGACTGTATATGTTTGGGTTAATGTTTGGATTTCCTATTCTGTTCCACTGGTCTGTGGGTCTGTTTTTGTGCCAATACCAAATTGTCTTGATTACTGTGACTTTGTAGTAGAGCTTGAAGTCAGGGAGTGTAATTCCCCCTGTTTTATTCCTCCTTCTCAGGATTGCTTTGGCTATCAATCCAAATAATTGTGGTTCCATATAAATTTTAGAATTATTTGTGGTTCCATATAATTTTTAGAATTATTTGTTCCAGTTCATTGAAGAAAGCTGTTGGTAGTTTAATAGGGATTGCATTGAATCTGTAGATTGCTTTAGGTAGTATAGCCATTTTGACAATATTTATTCTACCTAGCGAAGAGAATGGGATGAATTTCCATTTGTTAGTGTCTTCTTTAATTTCTCTTAGGAGTGTCTTGTAATATTCAGAGTATAGGTCTTTCACTCCCTTCATTAGGTTTATTCCTAGGTATTTTATTCTTTTTGATGAAATTGTGAATGGAATTGTTTTTCTGATTTCTCTTTCTGTTAGTTCATTGTTAGTGTATAGGAAAGAAACAGATTTCTGTGTGTTAATTTTGTATCCTGCAACTTTACTGAATTCAGATATAAGTTCTAGTAGTTTTGGAGTGGAGTCTTTAGGATATTTTTATATATAATATCATGTCATCTGCAAATTGTGACATTTTGACTTCTTCTTTACCAATCTGGATGCCTTGTATTTCTTTGTTTTGTCTGATTGCTGTTGCTAGGACCTCCAGTACTATGTTGAATAACAGTGAAGAGAGTGGGCAGCCCTGTCTTGTTCCCGATCTTAGATGAAAAGCTTTCAGCTTCTTGCTGTTAAGTATGATGTTACCTGTGGGTTTGTCACATATGGACTTTATGATGTTGAAGTACTTGCTCTCTATACCCATTTTGTTGAGAGTTTTAATCATGAATGGATGCTGAATCTTGTCAAATGCTTTTTCAGCATCTATGGAGATGATCATGTGGTTTTTGTTCTTCTTTTTGTTGATGTGGTGGATGATGTTGATGGATTTTCGAATGTTGTACCATCCTTGCATCCTTAGGATGAATCCCTCTTGATCATGGTGTATGATCCTCTTGATGTATTTTTGAATTCGGTTTACTAACATTTTGTTGAGTATTTTTGCATCTACGTTCATCAGAGATATTGGTCTGTAATTTTCTTTTTTGGTGAGGTCTTTGCCCGGTTTTGGTATTAGAGTGATGCTGGCTTCATAGAATGAGTTTGGAAGTATTCTCTCCTCTTCTATTTTTTGTAAAACTTTAAGAAGAATGGGTGTTATTTCTTCTCTATATGTCTGGTAGAATTCAGAGGTGAATCCATCTGGTCCACGGGTTTTGTTCTTGGGTAGTTTTTTGATTACCAATTCAATTTCTTTGCTGGTGATTGGTCTGTTTAGTTTTTCTGTTTCTTGTTTGGTCAGTCTTGGAAGGCTGTATTTTTCTAAGAAGTTGTCCATTTCTTCTATGTTTTCCAGCTTGTTATCATATAGATTCCCATAATATTGTCTTATAATTCTTTGCATTTCTGTGGGGGTCTGTCGTTATTTTTCCTTTCTCATTTCTAATTCTGTTTATCTGTGTAGATTCTCTTTTTCTCTTAATGAGTCTGGCTAGGGGTTTATCTATTTTGTTTATTTTTTCGAAGAACCACCTCTTGATTTCATTGATTGCTTTCTAGTTTATTCTTCTCAATTTTATTTATTTCTTCTCTGATCTTTATTATGTCCCTCCTTCTGGTGACTTTGGGCCTCATTTGTTCTTCTTTTTCCAATTTCAGTAATTGTGTCTTTAGACTATTCATTTGGGAATGTTCTTCCTTCTTTAAATAGGCCTGGATTGCAATATACTTTCCTCTTAGAACTGCCTTTGCTGCGTCCCACAGAAGTTGTGGCTTTGTGTTGTTGTTGTCATTAGTCTCCATATATTCTTTGATTTCTGTTTTGATTTGGTCGTTAACCCATTGATTAATTAGGAGAGTGTTGTTAAGTCTCCATGTATTTGTGAGCCTTTTTGATTTCTTCCTAAAATTTATTTCTAGTTTTATACCTTGGTGATCTGAGAAGTTGGTTGGTAGAATTTCAATATTTTTGAAATTACTGAGGTTCTTTTTGTGGCCTAGTATGTGGTCTATTCTGGAAAATGTTCCATGTGCACTTGAGAAGAATGTGTATCCTGTTGCTTTTGGGTGTAGAGTTCTGTGGATGTCTGTTAGGTCCACCTGTTCTAGTGTGTTGTTCAGTGCCTCTGTGTCTTTACTTATTTGTCTGGTTGATCTGTCCTTTGGAGTGAGTGGTGTGTTGAAGTCTCTTAAAATGAATGCTTTGCTGTCTATTTCCTCCTTTAATTCTGTTAGTATTTGTTTCACATATGCTGGTGGTCCTGTGTGGGGTGCATATATATTTATAATTGTTATATCCTCTTGTCAGACTGACCCTTTATCATTATGTAATGTCCTTCTTTATCTCTTGCTACTTTCTTCATTTTGAAGTCTATTTTTTCTTACACAAGTACGGCAAGACCTGCTTTTTTCTCTTTGTTGTTTGCATGAAATATCTTTTTTCCATCCCTTCACTTTTAGTCTGTGTATATCTTTGGGTTTGAGGTGAGTCTCTTGTAAGCAGAATATAGATGGATCTTGCTTTTTTATCCATTCAGTAACTCTGTGTCTTTTGATTGGTGCATTCAGTCCATTTACATTTAGGGTGATTATCAATAGGTGTGTTCTTATTGCCATTGCTGGCTTTAGATTCGTGGTTACCAAGGGTTCAAGGGTTGCTTCTTTACTATCTAACAATCTAATTTAACTATCTTTTTAAGTTATTGTAAACACAGTCTGACATTTTTTTATTTTTCTCCCTTCTTATTCTTCCTCCTCCATTCTTTATATACTAGGTGTTTTATTCTTTGACTTTAGTTAGTATTTGGATGGTCTGCTTTCTTTGCTATGGTTTTATTTTCTCTGGTGACATCTTTTTAGCCTTAGGAGTGCTTCTTTCTAGAGTAGTCCCTTTAAGATATCTTGTAGAGGTGGTTTATGAGAGGCAAACTCTCTCAGCTTTCGCTTGTCTGGAAATTGTTTAATCCCTCCATCTTATTTAAATGATAATCGTGATGGATACAATATTCTTGGTTCGAGGCCCTTCTGCTTCATTACATTAAATATACCATGCCATTCTCTTCTGGCCTGTAAGGTTTCTGTTGAGAAGTCTGATGATAGTCTGATGGGTTTTCCTTTGTAGGTGATCTTTTTTCTCTCTCTAGCTGCCTTTAATCCTCTGTGTTTATCTTTGATCTTTTCCATTTTAATTATTATGTGTCTTGGTGTTGTCTTCGTGGGGTCCCTTGTGTTGGGAGATCTGTAGGCTTCCATGGTTTGAGAGACTATTTCCTTCCCCAGCTTGGGGAAGTTTTCAGCAATTATTTCTTCAAAGACACTTTCCATCCCTTTTTCTCTGTCTTCTTCCTCTGGTACTCCTATAATGCGAATATTGTTCCGTTTGGATTGGTCACACAGTTCTCTTAATGTTCTTTCATTCCTAGAGAGCCTTTTATCTCTCTCTGCCTCAGCTTCTCTGTATTCCTGTTCTTTGATTTCTATTCCATTAACAGTCTCTTGCATCTCATCCAGTCTGCTGCTATGCCTGTCGATCACTTGTCTGATTTCTGCACTGTCTTTCCTCACTTCCCTCACTTCCTCCCTCAGCTTTTGCATATTTCTCTGTAGATCCATCAGTATGGTTATGACTTTTGTTCTGAATTCTTTTTCAGGAAGATTGTGTATTTCCATCCCTTCAGGTTCCCTCCCTCGTGTTGTCTGGGTCTGGGTAAGTTTTTTTGTACCATATTCCTCTGTCTTTCCATGGTGATAGAAGTGTTCGCTGGTAGGTGACACGTATGTCAGCTGGGCTCTTTAACACTTTTAAAAAGAAAAAAAAGTAAGAAAAGAGAAAAAAACAAAACAGCAATAAGAACAACAAAAAAACGCCCTCTGGGAGCAGATTCTGTGAGGATGCTGTAGGTTTCGCTGTTGCTCCACTACTCCACAGCCAGGCTGCGCCACTCCACAGGGCCCTTTGTAGCTCTGGCTGGGGCGGGAATGAATGGGAGCCTGCTGATCTCTGTGGAAAGTGTCAGTGCGGCTACTTTTTCCCAGTCGCCAGCCAAGGGGTCTAAAATTCCCCAGAAATCCCAGCCTGCTGGGATGAGTGTGCTGGGATGAACCTGCTCCTCTTTTGGGCCCATGTCTCTTTATGACCGCTAAAAAAATCACGCGCTTTCTTTTGTCCTGGGGAGTCGGCTGTGAGGACCCAGGTGCGTTCCCCAGCTCAGATCCTGCACCTTCTGCCTCTCCAATCTCTGATACACCGTACGATGTTTGTCAGTGCTCCCGGCCCAAATCACCAAGGCTGGTTATTTGGCGGGCCTGTACTTCCACTCCCTCCCGGCTTGAATCCTCTCCTCCCGCCGGTGTGCTAGGGTTGGGGAGTGCTCGGGTCCCACCAGGCCGTGGCTCCGTATCTTACCCACCTCACGGGGTGCTGAGTCCTCTCAGGTGTAGCTGCAGGCTGGGTGCTGTCCTGTATCTTCTGGTCTCTCTTTTAGGAATAGTTGTACTTGTTGTATTTGCATAAATATATACGGTTTTGGGAGGAGATTTCCGTCGCCCTGCTCACGGTGCCATCTTCCCAAAAGTCTCCCTTCACAGACTATTTCTATCAAATTTGGACAACTTAAAGGCATAGTTCCCAAGGTCAGGTATGTGTTTGATCCCGATGGCTCTTCCAGATATCTCCTTTCCCATTTCCCTCTAGTGAACTGTTGTACAGTTTACCCCTTTTGCCATACATCCACAATCTCTTATTAATTGCCTTTCATCAAACTGTCCAGTGTCTTTGAGAGTGTTCTTTGGCCTTATTTTTTCATACTCTCTTGGAAATGAAGTCTTCCTTTGGAGATGGATTTGGAGTTCACTGTAATATTGCTTGCTTGTTCCCTCAGGCAAAATTTCTGGGCCATATCTTTGGTGCTGATAACAGAAGAAATGGTGAACCTCTTTAAATGGCAGCCCACATCACTAGCCGAGTATTCAGTGGATGAGAAGGGGACAGTATCCCTAGGTGTCTTTGGCTTGCCTCTCTTGCTCTTGGCATGGAACCCTGCCTCATGAACCAGAATAAGAACCTTTATCTCAAAAGTGGGAGCTAGACAGAAGAAAAGATCCCCTACTTCTCAGCTACACTCCTGTAGAACTTAGCCTCAGCCAAAGATAGCTGGGAAGAAGATGAGAAATGCTGATGTTCTGCACTCCCTGGAAAGATAGCCTTTCAACTGGTTGTTGGAAGGAGAGGGAAATCTGTGGTTTGGCTGTTCTGAAGTAGAGTTTCTATCTTACTGAGCTGGGAGAAGGGAGGAAGGAAGTGCATGGGTCTTTGCTTAAATACCATAGATTCTTGTAGTTCTCACTGAATTATAGTAGATTTTCTTGAATAAATGTTTCTTCATTTACTGTGTGTCCTTAAGATCATTTCTTGAAACTTTGAGAAAACTTTAAGTGGTTGTTCTTATTTATCATTTTCACCAGTTTTACTGGGGAGTGGGCTCGTAGAGCTCCTCACACAGTCACACCAGAAATAAAATGCCTAATTTACTTACTTTTTAACTGCAAAAATCTAAATAGATTCTATTTTATATAAATATAATCATATGGGTATTCTCTTATTATGTCTGGTTCTTTCACTCAGTATTATGCCTCTGAGATACATCTATGCTCTTGCATGTAGCAATTTCTTCTCCTTTCCTGTGTAATATTTCATGGTATAAAATCACCATAATCAGTCATCAGTCATTATCTTCTTTAGTGTTATTTGGTCTTGGACTGATAAATAAAGCTCCTATGATAATTTTCATACATTTTTTTCAGGGACATGCACAATTATTTGTTCTTAGCATACTCAGAAGTGGAACTTCTAGGTCATAGAATAGATGTATGTTTAACTTTAGTAACATTTGTCAGTTTCTCAAAAATTATTTTCCAATATACACTCTGTGGGTAAAATTGTAATATTTCCAGAATATCTCACCTGGCTTTAGTGCATCCTCAGGGGTGGAGAGAAGTATGGCTTTAGTGCATCTGCATATCAGTAGGTGTGACTCAGGGATGGAGAAAGGTTCATGTTCATACCACTACCTGGGAAACAGAGGGCTTATCTGCCTGAGAGGTTAGAGGGAGTGCTGGTTGGCTTCTGCTGAAGCAGGAGAGAGAAATGGCCCAGACTACAGTTTGTAAGCAATAAATGGGTTTTAAACTATTTCTCCCTTTGACTGATTTTGGTTTTAGAGGTATTTTGTCTTGTGATTTCATCTGCCTGGACTTACACACTCCCACCAGCAATAAATAAGGATTTTAACTAACATTTGATATTATCTGACTCTTTTCATTTTAATCCTGAAAGAGATAGTGGTATCTCATTGTGGTTAAAATTTGTATTTTCATAATAACAAATGATGTTAAATATCTTTTCTTTTCACATGTGAGCCAAATGAATAGTTTATTTTAGGTACCAGTTGTAATTGTTCATCCATTTATAAAAAATGGTTGAATTGTCTTATTTTATTTTATTTTTAAGAGTTCTTTATATATTATGTCAGATATTCTAATTGCATATATTTTCTCGTAGTCTATGGCTTGTCTCTTTGCTATTTTAATGATGTCTTCCGATGAATGAAATTATTCATTTTAATGAATTTCAGTTAGCAATCTTTTCTTTTCCTAATATGTTGGTACACTTTCTAAGAAATCTTTGCCTCCATCAAAGTCATAAATGTATTGTTTTTTTGTTTTTTTCTATAAATAATGTGATTTATATTCCACACTTAGATGTAGAAATTATCTGAAATTAATCTTTGTATGTGGTTTAGAATACTGTCAAAATCTGTTTTTTTCTATATGGTATATAATTGGTCGATCATCATTTTTTAAAAAACTATATTGTCCTAAGTTGGCATGGCATAAGCAGGCCTACTTCTAAATTCTTTACTTTGTTGTTTTGGATGTTTTTAATCTATACTTGTGCCAATATAAGTGTCTTAATTACAGCAGCTTTACAACATTTTGATTTCTAGTAATGTATATTCCTCAGTTTTGTTGTTATTTAAGATTGTCACAGCTATTTTTTATTCCTTTGCATCTCCGTATTAATTTTACAATTTTTTGAAAGATTTTCACACACACACCCACACACATATACACACACAAACACACAAAAATTGTACCCCAATGCTCAATTAGTGGGTCAAAATGATTAAATCAGGCTGTCACTGTTTACCAATAAGTAAAAAGCTATCCAAGGAATTCTTTAAGGAATGTTTTAGAGGGCAAAAGTTGAGAATATGCTAAAGGAAAAGAAGACATGTTTTAGTTTTGATATCCTGATCTGCAGAATAATGGAGAAGATTTTGGTAAAGCTAACTAAGAAACTGCTGCTTAATACCTACATATTTGAAATATATTATTGAGGTAAACAACTCATTTCAACTGTAGTTTAACTTTGCCATAAAGCATCATTTTATAATACATATGAAAATCATTCTTTTTAATAAAAAGAATGAAAGCATTATCAGCTACACATTATCAAACCCCAGCATATAACTGGTACTTAATTGTTTTTGTACACAAATATTATTTCTACAATAAAAGTCTGAATTCCCTAAGAGTGAAGGACTTTGAGATTTCTTTCTACTCGTCATAGTAGGCAACCTACAACACTTAGTGAAATGCTCAACATATTGAAATATTCAATAGATGTCTGTTAATTGACAATTTACTCGTAGCCTGTCAGCGGTCTGCTATCTTACTGCTTGGCATTTTCTATGTATTTTCCATCCAACTCTGGTGATAATATTCCTTAGAGACAGATTTCTTTGCAAGTAACTGTATTATCTCTTCAATTTCTCCTTATAGTGACAGTGGTTGTTTGTGTTAGGTGCCTAATATTAACACAGGAAACATGAGTTAAAAATAAATAAAATTCCTACCAGTAAAATCAAACCTTGAAAGACACTGCCTCAAAGTAAGAGTGAAAAAAGAATTCCACAAGTGAAGATACCTTGGATTCCCTCATACCTATTCAATCTTCTACTCATACACTGTAGCATGCTAACCACAAAACAGACATATTGTGATTATCTGTAAACATTAGAGGATATAGCATCGAGCTGTATTGCCTCCACCAGGACTCTAAGCCGTAAACTTCTAAGTACATTAGAAGCCGACGCTCTCAGCAGACTTTGCTGACTTGCTGGCAGCATCAACATCTGATCGATATGCATGTTCACCAGCCAAGCTGACTAGTACATCTGTTCTGTGAAGAAACATACATTCTGCCTCTAGTACAATCAGTGTAATTAAAAATTAACATGCATTAATTGTTAGAGCTGATGTAAACAGCTGATGTTCCACTTAGCACTGTCTTCTGTACATATCATTAGGCAAAGCCAAATATTGTTAAGTAAACAGGCAGGGCTCACAAAAAGGAGAAAATAGAAAAGTAATTCCAACTAAATAAACTGACACTGTATAATAAGTCAAATTAAAGCAATTAACCAGAGCCAGATTAGGCTCTGGATCTTCAGAGGGAAACAATTATAAAAGTCACATTTAATTATTTGAATCTTATTTTGGTAAATGTGTTTAGGCTTAGTCTGAAAGAGAGTTGGTGTCTGCGTGAAACCCTAGGATTTCAGAAGAGTAGCAAAAATCTCTAGGAAAAGTATGATTCAGGATTGACTTGTGGCTACACCATTCCACAAGAACACATCATTCACAGCCACTCCAGCAACCAGCGTTCTCTGGAGAGACCCAAATCTGATGTTTAATGTTAAAAAGAGTCTATTTTCTTCTGCATAACTTCCATCACTGTCAGTGGGAGTTATAGGCACATACTGAGAAGAGAATATATACCTCAGGAATGAAGTCCTACCTGACTTTTTTTTTTAATGTCATGGCAGAATGATTTCTCTATCTCAATTGCCAACTAAAAAAAAGTGAAAGAAGAACCTCCAACAAGTAAAACGGTCCAGTGAGGTGCCTTCCTAGTTGAGAGAGCAGCTCTGTGCTTACAGATTGCCTGGGGCATTCAGCTGTCAGGGCCCCAGGCACTTCCTCCTCTGTTGAGGCTGTCCCTCCCTGCCAGTGGCTTCCCTGTCACTCTAAAGTCCTATTTAAAAATAGTGTAACTGAATTTTGAGCATGATTTCCCTAATTTCTCATGACGTTTGACTGAGTTTCAAAAATACAAAAGTCCCAATAAATGTGGTTTTTGAAAGAAAATGAAATTCATAGGACTCTAGAGTCCAAAAGAGAAGCTGCATTGTCAAGAAATTACCAGGGAAAACATGGGGATACTACTCAGGGTCAACCCTTTTCTTTGGTTTTGTCACAGCAGTAAAGTCATTATAAAGAAAATAAAGATATATAATTCCCTTAGCATGTAGGCATGCCACAGTGAGCCCTCCATGTAACTACATAGTGTGTGTTTGAGACCGGGCCTGTCATTTATTCATAAGTGCATTAAATTTGACTACAAACTGAATTAGTTCAAACATTTAAGGAGGATATAAAGGTTGAATCTACTCCTAACAAAAAACATTAGATGTGTCAAGGATCACAGCAATCAAAATGAAACCTACAAAAGTTAAATAAGTTACACAAATTATGGGCATGAATTTGAAAGCTAGCTTATGAGCTTCTAGAACTTTTCTGTTTGCAATTCAAAACCACCATCAACCTTCATGCTTTAAACATAAAACTTAAAAGTTGTTAGTTATAGTATAACTGTTTTGAGAATTTAAAGTAAATGCCTAAAAGACACCCATCCTTCTTATTATAAAAATGCCTGATATTACAAAATACTAAGCCTTTAACATTCAATATCAATTACTATCTGAAAACACACTCTGAAAACTGTGGCTTGATATTAAATACATTTTTTTTTTTAAATAAAAAATATGAAAAATTGCAGGTACATTATTATAAAAGTTATAAAATAACTTGAAAATGATATTACAGTTAGTTAAAAGTTAACATATAGCCAATGCATAGATTAAGAAAGAAAATATGCTTTCCACAAAACCTATATTAAACATTAAATATCATTATTTTCAAATTACTCAGAAAATCTTGATGATCTTATAGTAGTTCAAATGCATGAATATCTCCAAGCAGTAACTTATTAAGTATTATAGCTATTGATAGTGTTATAATTAGGATAAACTTGTTTTACCTTGAAAACATATTTTTAAAATATTTCTCATATCTTTTCTTCACACACACACACACACACACACACACACACACATAATTCAGTCAATACTAGGAAATGTTGCCTAATTGCAGTCCCCTGTATTTTTAGTGACTAGATAAGAATTTGCTAAAATTAGAATTTTTTTTTAATGTGCACTTCTTTTGGTAAACATTGAAAATAGTAATGGCGACTTCCAGGAAGATGGCGGTGTGAGCAGGGCGGCAGAAATCTCCTCCCAACACTATATTTATCTACGAAAACACAGAAAATACATCTATTCCTAAAAGAGAGACGAGAATACACAGGAAAGCGCACAGCGTGCAGCTACACCCGAGAGGACTCGGCACCCCAAGAGGCGGGTAAGATACGGAGCCGCGACCCGGCGGGACCCGAGCCCTCCCCCACCCCAGCGCACCGGCGGGAGGAGAGGAGTCAGAGCCGGGAGGGAGTGGAAGCACACCCCGCGAAGTAGCCAGCCCCGGTGATCTGCGCGGGGAGCGCTGACCCACATTGCGCAGTGCAGCGGAGATTGGACAGAGACAGAGGGGCAGGATCTGGGCGGGGAACGTGCCAGGGTGCTTGCAGCCGGCTCCCGGGAAGGAAAAAAAAAAAAGCGCGCGTTTTCTTCAGCGGTCTTAAAGAGACAGGAGCCCAGCGGAGGAGCCGGATCGCCCCAGCACACTCAGCCCAGCAGGCTGGGAGTCCTGGGAGTTTCAGACGCCTTAGCTGGCGACTGAGGAAGCGTAGCCATACTTAACACTTCTCACTGAGATCAACAGCCTCCTATTCGTTCCCACCCCTCCCGAGCGATAAAGGGCCCTGCGGAGCAGCACAGTCACAGCTGTGGAAGAGTGGGGCAATAGCGCCACAGAGAGCATTCCCACAGAATCTACGTCCAGTGGGCATTTTTTTTTTGTTTTTTTTGTTTTGTTTTGTTTTTTGTTTTGTTTTTGTTTTTTCTTTTCTTTCTTTTTTTCTTTCTTTCTTTTTTCTCTTTTTTTTTCTTCTCTTTTTAAAGTCTTAAAGAGCCCAGCTGACATACGTGGCAACTATCAGTGACCAAATTATACAGCCATGAAAAGACAGAGGAATATGGTTCAGACCAAAATCAACCAGACAACCCCAGAGAGGGAGTCTGAAGGGATGGAAATGCACAGTCTTCCTGAAAAAGAATTCAGAATAAAAGTCATAACCATGCTGATGGACCTACAGAGAAATGTGCAAGAGCTGAGGGAGGAAGTGAGGGAACTGAGGAAAGACAATACAGAAATCAGACAAGCGATCGACGGGCTTAACAGCAGAATGGATGAGATGCGAGAGGCTGTTAATGGAATAGAAAACAGAGAACAGGAGTACAGAGCAGCTGAGGCAGAGAGAGATAAAAGGATTTCTAGGAATGAAAGAATATTAAGAGAACTGTGTGACCAATCCAAACGGAACAATATTCGCATTATAGGAGTACCAGAGGAAGAAGAGAGAGAAAAAGGGATAGAAAGTGTCTTTGAAGAAATAATTGCTGAAAACTTTCCCTCGCTGGGGAAGGAAGTAGTCTCGCAGTCCACCGAAGCTCATAGATCTCCCAACACAAGGGACCCAAGGAAGACAACACCAAGACACATAATAATTAAGATGGCAAATATCAAAGATAAAGACAGGGTATTAAAGGCAGCTAGAGAGAGAAAAAAGATCACCTACAAAGGAAAACCTATCAGACTATCATCAGACTTCTCAACAGAAACCTTAAAGGCCAGAAGAGAATGGCATGATATATTTAACGTTATGAAACAGAAGGGCCTCGAACCAAGAATATTGTATCCAGCACGATTATCATTTAAATATGATGGAGGGATTAAACAATTTCCAGACAAACGAAAGTTGAGAGATTTGCCTCTCATAAACCACCACTACAGGATATCTTAAATGGACTGCTCTAGATGGAAGCACACCTAAGGCTAAAAAGATGTCACCAGAGAAAATAAAATCATAGCAAAGAAAGCAGACCATCCAAATACTAACTAAAGGCAAAGAATAAAACACCTATTATAGAAAGAATGGAGGAGGAGGAATAAGAAGGGAGAGAAAGAAAGAAACATCAGACTGTGTTTACAATAACTTAACAAGAAAGTTAAGTTAGATTGTTAGATAGTAAAGAAGCAACCCTTGAACCCTTGGTAACCACGAATCTAAAGCCAGCAATGGCAATAAGTACATACCTATCAATAATCACCCTAAATGTAAATGGACTGAATGCACCAATCAAAAGACACAGAGTAACAGAATGGATAAAAAAGCAAGACCCATCTATATGCTGCCTACAAGAAACTCACCTCAAATCCAAAGATATACACAGACTAAAAGTGAAGGGATGGAAAAAGATATTTCATGCAAACAACAAAGAGAAAAAAGCAGGTGTTGCAGTACTTGTATCAGACAAAATAGACTTCAAAACGAAGAAAGTAGCAAAAGATAAAGAAGGACATTACATAATGATAAAGGGGTCAGTCCAACAAGAAGATATAACCATTATAAATATATATGCACCCAACACAGGAGCGCCAGCATATGGGAGACAAATACTAACAGAATTAAAGGAGGAAATAGACAGCAATGCATTCATCTTAGGAGACTTCAACACACCACTCACTCCAGAGGACAGATCAACCAGACAGAAAATAAGTAAAGACACAGAGGCACTGAACAACACACTAGAACAGATGGACCTAACAGACATCTACAGAACTCTACACCCAAAAGCAACAGGATACACATTCTTCTCAAGTGCACATGGAACATTTTCCAGAATAGACCACATACTAGGCCACAAAAAGAACCTCAGTAATTTCAAAAATATTGAAATCCTACCAACCAACTTCTCAGATCACCAAGGTATAAAACTAGAAATAAATTTTAGAAAGAAATCAAAAAGGCTCACAAATACATGGAGACTTAACAACACTCTCCTAATTAATCAATGGGTTAACGACCAAATCAAAACAGAAATCAAAGAATATATGGAGACTAATGACAACAACAACACAAAGCCACAACTTCTGTGGGACGCAGCAAAGGCAGTTCTAAGAGGAAAGTATATTGCAATCCAGGCCTATTTAAAGAAGGAAGAACATTCCCAAATGAATAGTCTAAAGACACAATTACTGAAATTGGAAAAAGAAGAACAAATGAGGCCCAAAGTCACCAGAAGGAGGGACATAATAAAGATTAGAGAAGAAATAAATAAAATTGAGAAGAATAAAACAATAGAAAAAATCAATAAAACCAAGAGCTGGTTCTTTGAAAAAATAAACAAAATAGATAAACCCCTAGCCAGACTCATTAAGAGAAAAAGAGAATCTACACACATAAACACAATCAGAAATGAGAAAGGAAAAATCACGACGGACCCCACAGAAATACAAAGAATCATAAGAGAATATTATGAGAATCTATATGCTAACAAGCTGGAAAACATAGAAGAAATGGACAACTTCTTAGAAAAATACAACCTTCCAAGACTGACCAAGCAAGAAACAGAAAAACTAAACAGACCAATCACCAGTGACGAAATCGAATTGGTAATCAAAAAACTACCCAAGAACAAAACCCCTGGGCCTGATGGATTCACCTCTGAATTCTACCAGACATATAGAGAAGAAATAACACCGATTCTCCTTAAAGTTTTCCAAAAAATAGAAGAGGAGGGAATACTTCCAAACTCATTCTATGAAGCCAGCATCACTCTAATACCAAAACCTGGCAAAGACCTCACCAAAAAAGAAAATTACAGACCAATATCCCTGATGAACGTAGATGCAAAAATACTCAACAAAATATTAGCAAACCGAATTCAAAAATACATCAAGAGGATCATACACCATGATCAAGTGGGATTCATCCCAGGGATGCAAGGATGGTACAACATTCGAAAATCCATCAACATCATCCACCACATCAACAAAAAGAAGAACAAAAACCACATGATCATCTCCATAGATGCTGAAAAAGCATTTGACAAAATTCAGCATCCATTCCTGATTAAAACTCTCAACAAAATGGGTATAGACGGCAAGTACCTCAACATCATAAAGGCTATATATGACAAACCCACAGCTAACATCATACTTAACGGGAGACGCTGAAAGCTTTTCATCTAAGATCAGGAACAAGACAGGGACGCCCACTCTCTCCACTGTTATTCAACATAGTACTGGAGGTCCTAGCCACAGCAATCAGACAAAACAAAGACATACAAGGCATCCAGATTGGTAAAGAAGAAGTCAAATTGTCACTATTTGCAGATGACATGATACTGTACATAAAAAACCCTAAAGACTCCATTCCAAAACTACTAGAACTAATATCTGAATTCAGCAAAGTTGCAGGATACAAAATTAACACACAGAAATCTGTTGCTTTCCTATACACTAATGATGAACTAACAGAAAGAGAAATCAGAAAAACAATTCCATTCACAATTGCATCAAAAAGAATAAAATACCTAGGAATAAACCTAACGAAGGAAGTGAAAGACCTGTACTCTGAAAACTACAAGACACTCCTAAGAGAAATTAAAGAGGACACTAACAAATGGAAATGCATCCCATGCTCTTGGCTAGGAAGAATAAATATTGTCAAAATGGCTACACTACCTAAAGCAATCTACAGATTCAATGCAATCCCTATCAAACTACCAACAGCTTTCTTCAATGAACTGGAACAAATAATTCTAAAATTCATATGGAACCACAAAAGACCCCGAATAGCCAAAGCAATCCTGAGAAGGAGGAATAAAACAGGGGGAATTACACTCCCTGACTTCAAGCTCTACTACAAAGCCACAGTAATCAAGACAATTTGGTATTGGCACAAAAACAGACCCACAGACCAGTGGAACAGAATAGAAAATCCAAACATTAACCCAAACATATACAGTCAATTAATATTTGATAAAAGTGCCTTGGATATACAATGGGGAGATGACAGCCTCTTCAGCAGCTGGTGTTGGAAAAACTGGACAGCTACATGTAAGAGAATGAAACTGGACTACTGTCTAGCCCCATACACAAAGGTAAACTCAAGGTGGATCAAAGACCTGAATGTAAGTCATGAAACCATAAAACTCTTAGAAAAAAACATAGGCAAAAATCTCTTGGACATAAACATGAGCAACTTCTTCATGAACATATCTCCCCGGGCAAGGGAAACAAAAGCAAAAATGAACAAGTGGGACTATATCAAGCTGAAAAGCTTCTGTACAGCAAAGGACACCATCAGTAGAACAAAAAGACATCCTACAGTATGGGAGAATATATTCATAAAAACGTATCTGATAAAGGGTTGACATCCAAAATATATAAAGAACTCATGCACCTTAACAAACAGAAAGCAAATAATCCAATTAAGAAATGGGCAGAGGACATGAATAGACACTTCTCCAAAGAAGAAATTCAGATGGCCAACAGGCACATGAAAAGATGCTCCACATCGCTAATCATCAGAGAAATGCAGATTAAAACCACAATGAGATATCACCTCACACCAGTGAGGATGGCCAACATCCAAAACACAAACAACAACAAATGTTGGCGAGGATGTGGAGAAAAGGGAACCCTCCTACACTGCTGGTGGGACTGCAAATTTGTTCAACCATTGTGGAAAGCAGTATGGAGGTTCCTCAAAAAACTCAAAATAGAAATACCATTTGACCCAGGAATTCCACTCCTAGGAATTTACCCTAAGAATGCAGCAGCCCAATTTGAAAAGGACAGATGCACCCCTATGTTTATTGCAGCACTATTTACAATAGCCAAGAAATGGAAGCAACCTAAGTGTCCATCAGTAGATGAATGGATAAAGAAGAGGTGGTACATATACACAATGGAATATTATGCAGTCATAACAAGAAAACAAATCCTACCATTTGCAACAACATGGATGGAGCTAGAGGGTATTATGCTCAGTGAAATAAGCCAAGCCGAAAAAGACAAGTATCAAATGATTTCACTCATATGTGGAGTATAAGAACAAAGAAAAAAACTGAAGGAACAAAACAGCAGCAGACTCACAGAACCCAAGAACGGACTAATAGTTACCAAAGGGAAAGGGACTGGGGAAAATGGGCGGGAAGGGAGGGATAAGAGGGAAAAAGGGGCATTACGATTAGCAGATGTAATGTTGGGGGGGCACGGGGAGGGCAGTACAACTCAGAGAAGACAAGTAGTGATTCTATAGCATCTCACTACGCTGATGGACAGTGACTGTAATGGGGTTGGTGGGGGGGACCTGATGAAGGGGTAGTTTAATAATCGTAATATTGCACATGTAATTATAAATTAATGATAATAAAATAAATTATATTAAAAAAAAAAAGAAAATAGTAATTGCATTTTCTCCATTTTCAAGAAACATCAGAATAGAGAAAATGTGTTGTTTATGAAAGGAATAACAATCTTCCTCTATAGTGTTATAAGAGGATTTTGTATAATATATAATAATAATTCTTAAATCCTCAGTGTACTCACAAGTACACATTTTCCCCAATGAAGAAAGTAAGAATTTGTGTTATCTCCAATCCCTTATAGTATACAGGAGAATTTCATGAATGTTGTAGCAACTAATAAATGTCATACAAAGGAAAGATAGAAAATAAATATAGAAAGCTTACCTACTTGTGGTTATTAAGACTTCCTTAATACAGGATAGCTTTTACCTAGAGTATATCCGAATGTAATAAACATGTTTAGGAGTGATTTACCTTCTAATCACTATCATTTCCGGTTATTTCATCTGCTCTTTTTCATTGTAGGGCCAGGTCAAAGTTCATTTTTCATATTTGCTTGTGCCTTCAGGTGATGGAACTTCCAGCAAACAATATGTGTAATTAACAGCAGGAAATACATTTGTACTCAAATTCTCTATTTACACTCCCATCTACCAATAATTTTGCCAATGGGATTTAACAAATACAATGAAGAAACTGGTATTCACTTTCCTTCTGTGCAATATAGCACCAACCAATGTCAATATCACAGATAATCATATCTTTCTACTTATGACCTAAAAAATAAAACTCATAATTATTTCTGATTTTTGTTATCATCAGTTTGTTGTTGATTGCTCTTCCTTGCTTTTGAATACCTCAGCCTCAGTTCTCTTTTCCACTCCTTTGACCAAAACTAAAAATGTAATGTATTATGTAATAATTACAAGTGCAGCAATATATTTTCAGTCAACTAATACAGTGAAATATCACCCTTCATGACTTTCCTTTGGGTTGTCCATTATTTATGAGTGGTGGGACTAGAAGGTGGGTGTAATGTGAGCAGTTCATCAGGAAGATACTACATGCCTTCCTAGAGGGGTCTGCAAAGGATAGGTGAGAAGAGATTAGGGATCATCTTTTTGTTGTTTTAGTATTTTGACTTTTATTAGTCAAGAACTAGCATCAAGAAGCACTATTCATGCTAAAAACAAGGACTTTGTCTAGTACTGATAAAAGGGCTCTCTCACAAGGTCCTTAAAGAGCCAGGGATCTTAAAACAATCACCATTCTAGTTGGAAATTTCAGACACACATTCATTCAAGTTGCCCAAACAGCAGAGGATAATGACAGAGATGTATATAATCAGAAGCATTGTCTACAAATAGGGAAGCTGAAATTCAATTGCCAACCTTCTCTCACCTCTAACAAAACTACTGAGTTCATCTAAAAAGATAAAGGCAATCTGCTAAATTTGCCTTGGCCCTTGGATCTGTCCCAAAGTACTGCTGCGTTTCCTTAGTTTGCTCTCTCTCCGGTGTTCTCCACTGCAGGGACTACAGTGTCTATGTCCGACTTTCTTCCTCAAGCCCCTAACCATACCTTTTGCTCTCAAGGGAAACCTCGCCTCCTAATTCACAGAATTACTAAGAAGCTAGAAACTGAAGATTGCCTTAAGATGCGCTACTAAAGCTGCAAAATCACTGTCGTGTTTATCTCCCCTTTCTTCGTGTGAAAATAAAAGTGTTCTTCTTTTTTAAGGCTACTTTCCTGCTGGCTTCTAGATTCTACCTTTCTGACTTCTTAGAGAACCTACCTGCTCTACCTATTTAATGATTACTCCTTCCTTGCAGCCACACACTTCTTGAAAATGTCATTTGCATGATAATGTCTCTAGTTTTCACCTCTTATTGATTCCTCAAGTGTGTGTTTCCATTTTCAGAGGAGCAGATACGGAGACAAGATTAAGTGTGCAAGAAGAAATTTCCTGTAGAAAATGCCTGTAAAGGAGAAAGGGGAGGGAGTATTGGAAGGTGAGGAGAGCTTTCAGACTGTGATGCCCTATGAACCCTTGAAAAAGAGAGCATGCAGGGAAAAGCATTGGTCAGGAAGAGTCTCAGATGGTAGCATAGTTCTAAGATAGTTTCAGCCTGGCCAATAGGCTGAAATCAAACCAGTTGCCCAGTTAAGGAATGCCAGTTCTCTCAGGAATGGGCCTGCATTATACCCTCAATGTGCTCAGTCACTGGCTGTGAAAAACCAATGGGAAGTAGGGCCTCCATTCCAGTGGTGGTAAATCGAGAAGAACAATGCTTGGAGCCATCCTCAGTAGCGCTGTTAGAGGGGGGCATTCTCTTGACAATACACTCAGCCTCCTGCAATACATCAGCAGTTACACCCCACCATTTAAATCATTCTCATCCAGGATTCCAATGGATAAAACCAATGAACTCTTTTTAGCCCTTAATTTTCTTGTCCTTTCCACTGCATTTGACACTGTTGATCACTCCCTCCTTGAAGTTCCTTTCCCTTGACTTGGGTGACACTACACTTTAAGGATTTTTCTCTCAAATCTTGACTCTTTCTAATGAGGTTCCTCCTCTGAGAATCACAGCTAAACTCACCTTCCCATGTTTTCAAAATTGAAAGATGTCACTGTTATGTACTAGGGTTGATGTAAGTGACCAACTATAGAACTTCATATATTTGTTAGTTTGGGTGGGAATAACAAAACATTATTGACTACATGACTTGAACAAAAACAAACTTATTTTCCACAGATCTGGAGGCTGGAAAGCCTAGATCAAAGTGCAAGACAATTTCGTTTTAATGAGGACTCTTTCTCTGGCTTATAGACAGCTACCTTCTTTCTGTGTACTCTTCTGTGTGAGCATGGAGAAAGAGTTTGTACGTCTCTTCTTAAAAGGACACCAGTTCTATCAGATTAGTGTTCCATCCTTATGACCTCATTCAACTTTAATTACCCCCACAAAGTCCTTATCTCCAAAGACAGTTATTTTGGGGGTTAGGGCTTCAACGTGTGAATTTGGGGGAGGATACAACTCAGTCCAGAACACTTAGCATTGTCTTTTATTTCTCTATCTTATTTTCTCACCTTAATTAGTACAGTACTTAGTGCTCTGCCTTTTAAACATCTCAAATCTATTCATTCCTCTCCATCTTTATGGGCTTTCCTAAATGACAAACCGCTTCCCTTCTCATGTGGACTTTCCCTATACCCTCTTTCATTGGCTTCTTTGACATAATTTTATTCTCCCTGCAGACTAGGTGATCTTGCTACATTTTTAATGAAGTATATCGTTATCTTGTTAAAAAGCCCTTCAAGATCTTTGAGAAACAGTTTAAACTCTTTACTATTTCATGGGAAGCTTTTTAATACCTGGCTCCTGCCTACCCCTCCAGCCTCACCTTACCACTTCCTGTTAGGCTCCGTATTCAAGACAACAACACTTGCTTTATTTGGTCCCTGTGTAATACTCTCTTCAGATCTGGATGGATTCATCTTCCTTCAAAACCTAATTTGCCCAACTTTTATCTGTTTTTCAGAGACCATCTGAGAAACCTTCCCCAAGCCTATGAGTCCAGACTTAGCACCTGTTTTCCACTGTCTGAGAATACCCCATTCTAACACAATTGGACTGCAACTCCTTTGCTAGTTATAGGAAACATGAAGATTGGAATTTCACCTGTTCTGTGCATCATAACAACACTTGAGACATAATAATAGTCAGTATATATTATTATATGCCTAGCATTCATTTTAACAGCATGGTATTAGAGATACTGTCTTCTCCTTCTATCATTTACCACATATACATTTAATGTGAGCTGGGAATCAGAACAGCTGAGTCAGATCCCTTACTCTACTATTAATTACTGTGAAGCTTTGAGTTAACCTCCTTTGTGCTCAGTTTCTTCATCTCAGGATGTGCCCTGCATGTGAATGTAGTCCTTCCGGTGAGTTTCTTCCAGAAAAAGGTTGAAATCCACTGGACCAGATGACCTTTAAGATCTCTAGCTGTGAAATATGTGCTTCTGGGCTAGAAAGTATTGAGTTGAGGTAGATGACAAGTGTACAAAGTAACATCACTTGGTTATGTTAAACACTTTTTACTGTAATTCCCTTTTAATAGAGTCTTCTTTTTTTATCCAACATTTAAGAATTTTTTCATTAGTTGTAGTTCAGTGTTAACTCCATAGCAACTGGTTATGTCCCTGTACCTTCAGTTCCCAACTATTCTCCAAGCAATCCAGCTTACCAGCTGGCCAGTGGTCTAGAGGTCTGCCTATCATATCTTAACTTCTTTCTTCTTCAGTTTCCTCATTTTTAAAATGAATATAGTAATAATACCTATAAAGTGTTTTGTAGAGAATTAAATAAGCTAATTTTCTTAAAGTGACACACAGTAAGCTTTATATAATCCTGTCAGTTATTATTACAGCAAGCAGTCAGACCTTTTTCCATTTACCCTGGTTTGATCCTTGGATTAATCACCCATCATCATGAGTACCATGACCTTTCAACTGGTTCTTTTGTCTCCAGGTCTTTTAAATATTTATCTAGTTTGTTTGATACTACAGACCTTTAACATTTGCTTCATAACATCAAGGCTTCCTTTTTCTGAGTAAACAATTTTTGGTACCCCCCCCCCTAAAAAAACAGAAAAAAACCACACCCTAATTCACTTTCCTTCTTGCTTCTAATTTTTCCCATCAATTCCTCAGACCAATTGAATTCTTCCAAATCCATTACAGCTTGAATAGAAGGAGGGCTTTACTGCCATAAATGTTTATTAATGATTATGTGGAACTCGAGAACTTTTAGGAACAGAATACACGTGCTCCTTCTAAAAAGATCAGGCAGAGATCCCACAAAGCTCAGTTCCTCTGAGATGAGGACTAACATTTCAGAAGAGAAAGAAAAGAGAGGCTTGTTTTATACCCCACCTAATTTGTAGAATTATAGGAATTAGCAGAAAAGACCAGAAATACTCAATACTCCCTCCTACTCTCACCTCAGCTCATCCTTACTCCCACTGCCACCCCAGGCAATATGGCATGAAAAGGCTCAGCAAGAAATATTCATTTGTAAGGGAAAAACAAATCATTATAGCAACACTCACTGGTCATTCTGTAGCAAATGTGCAATGCTCAGATTTTATATTTTCCTGAAATAACATGCACATTTTAGGCATGAAATTATGATTGTTTGACTGTGAAATGCTGCACCCAAACACCATGTGGCTTTTAGCAGCATATCATCATATCAAGAACTATTTTTACCCTTTGGCGATTTTTCCTGCTTTGGCTCTGAGAGCTAGTCCATACGGTATTTGTATGTGGCATCGGTGGCAAAGATTTTTTAGAAGAGTAGATTTCTTATGTAGTGCCATGTACCAATGATAGCACAGAATCTAAAGTAGAAATTAAAATAACCTGCTTTCAGGTTCAACTGGTGAGAGAGAAAGTCATAGTGAGTATGTAAGAGGGAAAAACAAAGATCAGGGGACACTTGAAACATACTTTTTTATTTTATTTCATTTTCCTTAAAAAATGACTTAAACTCCTACTAAATTTTAGAATACCAGAAAAATAATAGTATATTTAAAAGGCATAATCCACATTTCTTCCCCAGTGACTTTGAATCCTAGTGTGAATGAACTTTTTCCAGCATCTCATTTGATAAAAGCAGGCAGAAATCCTTAGGACTTTCATACATTTGCTGCCTTTCAGAAGCCTGGGCAGAAGAAAAGAGCAACTTCTTAAAAGATTTCAGCACATATTGGTCCCCTTACAGGATGCAGACATGAAGCCATATAAGAAATATTTTGAAAAGACAACCAAAATTAGCCAAACTCTTTAAACTTCCAAAATGCTTGGACCAAAAGTCTGTTTTAGTTTAATCCAAATTAGTTTACAGATTTAACTAGAAAGAGAAACCATAGGAAAATATGAGCTGGCTTAATGTTTGTGTCTTATCTGTAACTACAAAGTTGGCTTTTGTCTCTTGAGGAGGCAGATCTGGTTATGGGGTTTTCCAAATATGCGATGTCCTAAAGATGTAGTGACACTGTGCATGGATTCTTAGATTCACAAACTCAATTTACATTGAAAATAAAATACAGCTATGCTAACTTACATAAATTTTATTCCATCCTATCCATTTGAAAGAAATAACAGTGTTAGATTAAGTCCACATTATTTTATACTTACCCAATATTTATTGCTGTTTGACTAGCAAGCAGATGTTTCTGAAGCTGCAGAAATCACTTTTTCAGTTCTATTGTTAAGCAAATTCTTTTTCTCATAGCTACTCTTGTAGTCTTTAAGGAGTTGCCGAGCACTATATTCCTTTATAGTAAACATTCCAGAGTTTCTATATTTAAATGGAAGCTCAATTTGTCCCTGCAACCTAACTTGTTGCATATGCGTTGCAAAGAAATTCCATTTTGTCAGTTGATTAATTGTTGTATCAGAGGAATGAATAAAGTCTTGAACCCTAGGGGAGAAAAATTATGCTGTTCCATTCTACTCATGACATTTCAACGTAGACCAAAAAATAATTTTCTTCAGTGAGCAAACTGAAACAATTTCTTTCAAAACAAGGTAAAGTTTTTGTCAAAATCAATGTATTTATAAACTTTTAATTGTGAGAATGACTTTTCTTCCTGACAGTGCTTAAGTTTCATTTTGTAAGTTTATCTTTTCTAGAAAAGCATTGCTAAACCATTTGTTCTCTAAAATTTGTCATTAAAATTAAGGAGAATGCTATATAAAAAAACAAATGTGTGAAGTCATACATTTCCTTCTAGCTAATTCTTTCAGTGAAATATCTGCCTGATAATTGGTTGAAGCAGTGTAACAGTTCTTGTCATCTTTTTGATCATATATGTTTAAAGTTCTCTACAACAATAATAACAGCAGTTGTAATAAAGAACATTATTAAGTGTTTACAGGCTTATGCAAATGCTAAAATAAAAGAATGCAACAGTTAAAGTTCCCAGTCTGTAGAAGTAGGAACTATTATCATCCCATTTTAGAGAGGATGACTCGGAGTCTTAGAGAAATTGAGCAGTTTGCTCAAGATCACAAATCTAGTAGATGGAAGTCAAGACATTGGATTGACTCACCTGACTTTTAAGCCCATGTATGAATCACTGCCCATCCCTGTGGTGTTTTCCCCCTGCACCAGAAACTAGCCCACTGGATACCAAATGAACTAGGTTACTCAGACTTCCTTTACTATGGCTTTCTTTCAAGTTGTCATTCTTCTCACCACTCCCCCATAATATGAGGGAGAAATTGCCATTAAAAATGTAGGGTGGCCTTCAGAAAGGGTATTTGTATGATTAGCAAGGCTGATTGAAGTCTGTTGACTCACTATAACAAGTTACCTCAATTATGATAATCAAACAAAAGAAAGGGGCAAGGAATATCAAATGAAAAATGCCTACATGAAGATTCTCACTTCCCTACAGAAAGGCTTTTCTAATGAAGAAAAACCCAGTTCCCTTAAAAGAGAATTGTGGTACTTGAAGTCCCCTCAATGTGTCATTCAGCTTTATGCTGTGAAACAGCTTACAGTACTCCGATTGTTTACTCACTCAGCTACATGTAAAATGTGTACTTAGGAATGCGTTACAATAAGATAGCCAACAAAGTCTGTCTTATTTAACTGCACTGATCAGAAGGGGCAAGCATTTCATTTTGGCGCAGTGTGGCTCACTACCTCATTTCATCCTGTTTGAAATATTACTCAGAGTTCAATGCCAAGCTTTGGGCAAAGAAGAACAATGTGTGGTTTTCAAAAAAATATAAAATAACAATAATGATGATGAGAAGAGACTTTTAATAATGAAATTCATGATTGTGTTATCAACTTGTTTGGGGGGGAAAAAAGAGAGTCCCATGATGTTACCAAAACAGAACCTAAAAAATACCCTGAAATTACAAAAGAGGCATAGTTTGAATCTACCCTGTAGGAGTGAGGGTCACCAAAGCACCGGGTGACTAAATGAGAAAGACTCGAGAAAAATGTCTGTGAGAAGAGTTGCTGCTGAGGGGGAGAGAAAAATTGCCAGGCAGCCTGAAAACAAACTTGACCTTGAGGTATTAAAAGTATAACAGAAAGCTTCAAGGTCAAAACCAGGGCAGTGAAGAAAACAAGCAAACTTATGTGGACTCACTTAGATGTTTTTCATTAGCTAATAGAAATAAAATATTTGATTGGTGACCCTGAGATTTGTTGGGGTTCCATTACATGAGTTCCAGATTTTCCTCCAAAAAGGAAGAAAATCTACTCCTTGAGCTCAAAATCACACTGTTGATGTGAAGCTACATGTCATGTTAGAAAACTATCACCTTGCCTCCAATCATCTTTAGGTGAAAAAACTATGAGTTCAAGCAAATTCAATGACTGTTCAATGCCATTAGTATCGTCACAGTCAGAGCTTGTACTTGCAGAGGGAGAGTATGTGTGTGTGCCGTAGTCAGGGTAATAATTTTAGCCCCTTCATACTAAATCATATATTTAATTTTTCATGTTTTTGCAATTCTGATATATGAGTGTATTTACTATTAATGTGTACATTTTAAAAGTTCATGTTTTCTTTTCTCTGACATTCCTTCCCTATTTCTGCTTTCTTTCTTTCCTTCCTTCCTTTCTTTTGTATTGCCACCTAAAGAACTGTTGTTAAATCTGTGGTCCATCTTGCATTTTTGCCTTTTTTTGGACAGGGAACTTCCAGATCGAGATCTAAGCTAATAACGGAATTCCCAATGAGCAGATCACGGATTCAATGGAAGTTTTAATGAAGAAATAAGGCTACAAGTAAAACTAAATGTTTTTCTTATTTCAGATCCCTGAGACATTAGCTATATAAGGACTAGAACACGTCTATTCTAACTATAAAACTAGTGTTTTCTACACTCTATCACATTTATCATTTTAATTATTGCTTTCACCCAATTGACGATTGTTTGAGTTACAAAAAATATTATGGTGCTTCACTCACCTTTACGCTTCTGATCAGTACAAAGTAAAATTGAGATTGAATCAATATTTTGTGAATTTCATAAGTGAAGACAGTTCATATTTTCTGAAGATTATGCTTGTGGAGAAAGTTGCTCTAAAATTATTTTCTTGAATTAGTTGATTAAACTCCATTTTAATTAACATACCCTAGAGTAAGCCTCAAATGTTTTCACGTACAACAGCAATAGACCCAGAAAGTGTGGGTAGAGAATATTTCCATACACTAAATTTCAAAGACAATGATATAAAGTCTAATTAACAAAAAAAAAACTCTATGCACATACTTAACTATAAAAAATTTAGATTATCTGATCAGTGTATTCAGATGATAAAAATTCTTTCTAGGAACATCTCATACAACTTCCTCAGGTGCTTCATTGTGTGGAAGGAAGGGAGGACAGGAAAGAATCCAGCATTCTTTGTCCTCTTGTTTTTGTCTCTTTTTCTTCTCTATTGGCATTCATCTTTTATGAGTGTACATTTCCTTTGAAAATTGATACTGGTTTGGATTGCAACCACTTTAATGATTTGGATCATATCTTATTGATTAATTTTTACAACTATTAGTACAAGACTGGTTTTTGAGCAGTTTTAGGCGAAAATAATCATCCTCTCTCTTTTTGTGATTTTTGCAGTCCAGGATACTATTGACTTACAGAAATATCAGTTCTAATTGATAAATCCAAATACTGTGTGTTCAAGTAAATGTACAACATTAAAAATACTGGCAGGAAGTGTCTACTCATTCTAGAGAAATCTCTACCTAAGAATTTCATCAAATTGGGTAGATGATGTAACTTTTATGATCAAAAGTCATCTTTTTGCTTGCTTTATGTTCCAGATTTTAAAAAAGAACATAATTACAGCCACTCTTAGTGAATGTTAGATCCCTCATGTCCCCCAACAGCCTTCTCCAAATGAAACAATACAGATCTATTAGCGTAATTATCACATAAGGTCGTTTACCACTTTGTAATTGCTGCAGGTTGTGAGTGATGTATGAAACGAAAGCTTCTGCAGGGCAAATAGAACATAGGCAAGAATATGCTGTGTGCTAATTAAGCAACCATCACGTGATAAGACCCTAGGGAAACAGGACAACAAAATCCCACAGCGCTCTGCAGTTGCAAGGCAACAAAACATTCCTAAGGAGTTCAAAAATATATCCATTATTAAGTATAATCCTTTCCTCTCCTCAGACTCTCTGAACTCTGTTCCCTGCAAGCACCCACCACTTCTATCTACTGCATCCTTTGCAATGTAAATCAGGCCCCAACAGTCAAGAACCTTCTGATTGCTGTGGGAACTGATTTATTTATTCAAATTAAAGATGGAGGGCTTATTTGAAGAGGGTTGATGAATTTGAGTTTTTTATTGTTTTCCTGGCCCTTTCTTTTGAAATTTTTGCTTTAAGAGTGCTGCCTAAACTGATTGGCATGAAAAGAATGGAGTTTATGTCACTTAAAGAAAAATACTACTTTCTTTATGCAACAGTGCAACAGGTTTAGATAAAAGAGAACGTGTAGAACTTAAACTGAGTTCTTAATCAACTGTTAACTATTCTGCTAAGTATTTTATATGGATGAACTGTAAATTTCACGAGTCTGACAAACTGAGCAACTGACAACAAATATATTGAACAATTTGGCCAAATTAACTAGAGAGATGGTCCTTCTTCTCTGCTTCCATGTTCTACTGAAAATGTTTGTTTAATTGCCTGCTGCCCCCCATTGAGGGTAGAGAGGATTTAATTCCTTAAAGTTGCCTACCAAAAGGCATAACCTAATCATCCTAAATACCAGTGGCAATTATTTCCTTCTATTGTATTCTGTTTGCTATTTATATATATTCTACTCATCTTGCTTTCTTCTTGAATGCAATATAATGCACTTCTGATGTTCCACTGTCATTTCCCATTGCTGCCCCAGCAAAACAGGAATATAACGAGCTTGTCTTCAGTGACAATATTTGATGCTGTGGCTAGTTTCTTGCTTCTCTATTCACTGTTATTTGTGACTCATAAGTGCTGTTAATAAAATTTGTTTATATGCTTAACACAATAGGTTCAGATCTTTGGTAAACTCCTACTTTGGTTTGAAACTGTAGACCACATTGATTTTTTTCCTGTCAATCTTCTAAATTGATGAAAATATCCTATGCTCTGGAAACAATTTTTTTTCTAGCTTCTTGCCACTACACATCTAGATAAACAACTATCTAGATAAACAGAACTTGGTGAATGCTTTTTATTCTGTAGCATTAGTTTTTACATTGTGAATGTGGTTTCCCAGATAAAATTGATTGTTAAAGCAGATAAGGAAAATTTTTTCCTACGTTATTTTATAACCTTTGTGTATGTCTCCTTATGAGGGCCAATCATTTTTTTCTTTATGAAAACATGTGTATTGATTATTTACTATTTGAGAACAATAAATATAAATTCTCAGACATTGAGGAAAAGAAGCAGAGAATATCATTGTTATCACAGATCTTGAACTACAAGTGGCAAATATCAAGAAATAAATAGCCAAGGAGACCCTCAGGTAGTTATAAGTATTTGGCAGAAAATTAAGAGTGTGATGTGATAGCGAATGCAAATTTAGATTGAGGATTTAAGAAGATCTCTCTGAGGATGTGATATTTATGAGAAGATCTGAATGACACAAAAGAGCTGTGATAAAAATCTATGAGAAGAACATTTCAAGTAAAAGAAAGAGTTAGTGGAAAGGTCAAAAGGCAAAAATAAGCTTAGTTCCATTAGAAGCTTCTGGATGTTCTCAAGCCTGGAAATACATACACAGTGTTGGATTTTAAAAGCTCTCTCAGGCTACAGGGGGAGAACTAAAGAATCAGGGCTTAAACAGAAGGCTTGTTAGTTGACTGTTTCAATGGCCCAAGCAAGAGAAGATGGTGGCTTGAATCAGAGAAGAGGTAGTAGAAATGGAAAGAACTGGAAGGGTTTAGAATATATTTTGGAAATGAGAGTTGACAGGACATACTTGTAGAAAAGATGGAAACAGAAGTAACAGACAACAAGGAGAATTCCAAGATTTTTAATGATCAACAACAAGTAGACGTGGATCCATTTATTAAGCCAAGAATAGGGAGGAACTGTTCTTTGGGGAAAGGTGAATAAAAGTGTTACTTTGGCCATGTTTTGTCTTACAGAGTCTTGGAGTCATACCTGTGAGAATGACATGTTGGCACTGGAAATAAATTTGAGATTCACCGGAGCCCTAAGACCATAGAGTTCACATAAGGAGTTGATATAAATAGACAAGATAAAAGGAGCAGAACCACACCCCAAAGGCCCTCCCATGGAGAAGGTGGAGCAAAGGATGCAAGCAAAGAGACTGGCAAGGAAAAGCCAATTGAGGACTTAACATGACATTGTGGTGCCCCTAAAGCCAAATAAAGAAAAGCTTTTTAAGAAGCAAAGGGGTCCAAATGGCAGAGTAGGAGACCCCAGCCTCCATGGTCACAGAGATCAATAATAAGAGCTATCCATAAACAAAAATAGCTCAGGGAGAGCTCAGAAGTCCACTTAAGAAACTTCAGCAACACAGTAAAACAGAAAACCTGAGAAGTGAACAAAAAGGGAAGGAAGGAGAGCTCACCTTCCTGCCTCACCCCCTCCTCCAGGCTGGCCCTGCCCAGTACCAGGAGGCAATGCCCCAGCTAGAAAGAGTTCCCCTCATTAGAAAAAGGAGAGTGGAGAAAGCAATCAGCTTCTCCAGCCTTTTGAGGTACCACATGAAGGACCCACTTTGGTTTCACCCTAACCAGAGACTAGTAAAGCTGAAAGGAGTAGAGATGGCTAAGAACAAGGAGGAAAAGCAGGATCTATCAGCATCAGCCACACAGTGGAGAGACCACGCTTCAGAATGTGATGCTCTGCTGAGGACCCCAGCAGCTTTCTAAGAAAACTAAAACCTGCACGCTGCCATGAGCTGCCTACAGATTTCACCAGATTCCACCCTCAGTAATTCCTGTTTGCAGACACTAGTACCTGAACCCCTTTCTCCCTCCTTCCCTCCACCTTCTCCTGAGCCTGAGATTTGCACCCAGCAATGTTCCTGCCCTCTGTGCTGCACAGGTGTAAGAGACCTGCCGAAATCACCGCAGCACAATCTTCCCACCTCCGCCGTTGCTCATGAGCTCGGGGCCAGCCACGCCAGCTGTGCACCTGCTCCATGCGGCCCGCTTGAAGCCTGGTCACTAGCTTGCAGCCTCGGAAGTGAAGCTGACAGCTTCGTGGGGGCCTATCGTCTGTCACTGGCCTGCACCACAGGGCTCACCTCCAGCTAGCCCTGCCACGCCCTGCCTCCCTGCCATGCACCCACAGTGAGACTCTGCAGCCAACTGCACACCTACAGCTGGGCCCCCACAGCTGCCATGCACCTAAGGTTAGCCCTGGATCTTGCTGCTCGCCTTGGCCCCCAACCACTAAGTACGTGTCTGCCACTGGCTCTAACCACCACACTGGGACCTGCAGCCGGACCGCATGGCTGAGTGTGACACACCGCTGGTTCCAGCCCGCATCACTGCCCACCCTGAACTTGAGTCTCTGCTGGGGACCCCAACAGCCCTTGTGGCCCCTGCAGACTAAGAAAGAGTCTACTTGAAATGTCCTTAGGGTCAGAGTGGAATGAATGGGAAATGAGTAAACTTTGCTGTGTCCAACTGAAACAGATTCTTCCAAATATTTGAAAGATTGTATTGTAAAACAACAACACAATGATATTCATTCCTAACAACCAGGCATATCTGGATAGAAACTCCAGCTCAGTCATTTACTTACTGGATCACTTGGAGCACTTATTTTCTCCATCAGGGTGTTCAGGTGCAGAGGGAGGCTCCTAATGCTTCTTTCATGGGATACATTTCAGGCTTGGTAAGATAATCATGTGAAATATCTATTATAATGTCTGGCAATAAGATACATGCATAATAAATGGTGAATATTTTTGTTACCACCCATCCAACTTAGTAAAGCCTCAAAAATCATGATTCTCATATTCACTTTTGTTAAACTGTATGTTACATGATGGCAGGAACCATGACTTATTTGCTTTTGGATTTCTATAACCTTCTGTAATGCCTGGTACATAGTAGGAAATCTATAAATGCCCATGGAAATAAACTGAACTGAATTCCTTGATGGCTCTTATCAATTGCTGTGTAACAAATTAAAAGGTAGTGGCTTAAAGAAACAGTATTTGGGGCTGGGACCACTTACTCTACTACTCTTTGTGAAATCCAGGGTCTGCCAAAGCCTCAGACTAGACTCATCTGAAGTTTCACAAACTTACAAGTTGGCACCTACCTAGAAAGACTTGAAGAGCTGAGAGATGGACCAACTGGGACAGCATGAGCCTCTCTCTCTGTCTCCATGTGGTCTCTCCAGCTTGATGGCTTCAGAGTAGACAGGCTTCCACACCAGTTCAGAACTCCCGATTCATGAATCTTGAGGGAGAAAGAGAAAGTCAGGCAGAAGGTGTATCACTTTTTATGACCTAGATCAGAAATCACCTTTACCACATTCTATTCACTGAGGTATAGAAAAAAACATACCGTGGCTTTTTCTGAAAATATAATCTACCTCCAATCTGTTGACAATATTGTTTAGTAATTGATCCAGGGTAATCTGACCAGGATTTTGTGAATGAGGGCAATTAAATTAAATTGGCCATACTTTAAAAATTGTTGTATATGAATGATAAGTGTATAAGGGGTTTGCTGTCATACTATTTGTGAATATATTTGAAATTTATATTATTAATACAAAGGTTTTTTTTTCTTTAAGTTCTGATTTGAAGTTGGACATTTACCTCAGATATTCTGAACTTAATCCTGCCTATTATTTCCTGGTGCTTTTTTTTCCCCAGTCCTACTTATATGGGCTTCCTACTTTCTGATTTCACTGTGGAATAATGGTCAGGCTTTTAAACAGACTCCTTGATTACATTCATCATTGCTTCTCAACTTTCTAGTTTTCTACAAGCATTGCTGATACTGACCATATGTTCTCAGAAATGCCAAGGGCTTACTTTTCTGATTCTACCCTGTAGCTTAGCCTTAGCTTCAACCTCTTGTTTGACCATGAGGTTAAATTCATTACTGTTCAAAATACTTGTTTCTCTACCCCTACCCAACTGACATCAGATTTGGTCATATAATTTGATTTGTCCATTGGAATGTGAGGAAGGATGTGTGTGACTCTCCTAAGTCAGGTGACTCTAATATTCTTTTACCCTGCCATAACAGTAGCAAATTTCTGATCCAGGTCATAAAAAGTGATAAGAAAGACTGGGCAATACGTGCCCTGAAGCCAGCAGTGCCCCAGATAGCAGCTGCTGCTTCAACCTGGATTCCAGAATGAAGACGACTCAGAGCAGAGTTATTGCCAACCCATAATGAATACATAGTACAAGTCAGTAGGAAGCTTGTAAACTGTTTCTTTTGAGGCTGTTTGTTCCTGAAGCATAACTTACTTTAGTTGCCCGACACAAACTCTGTCCAATCTGTATTTGCTGTGGCTTGGTCAGTCTTGGATAAAGAGTTTTCCATCAATAACCGTCTGCTATCCACAAACTAAAGCTCTGGTTGAGTTTGATGTTAGACACACAATGAGGTCTTATTCTCATAAGTCATAGAAAGATCCTCATCATCTAGATGACTTCATTTGTGATGTCAAAAGGATTAGAGATTATTATGTTTTTCTAAGTACATTCACAGTCAACACTAATCCCTGCAGTAAATTATTATGTGGCGATCATTATTAGGTGTTAAGTTGGTAAAATGCTATGGTCAGTTTATTATACGTACTTAAATATCTGGAAGCAATCATTAGAATACTGAGCAAAAAGCAGGTGAACTCCAGCAGAAATATTTACCTCCCAAGTTTTCATCCTTTTAGTACAAGCGGAGTGATAGCCCATTATGATGAGTAATGTGCTCTTTTTCTTTAAGACAAGAAAGCCGGTGCATGAAAAATAAAGTAGTACTTTGTATCAGTCAAGACAGACTAGGTAACAAACAACTTTAAAAATCTCAGCGGTTTAACACCTGTAATTTATTTCTATGCAAAGTGCACTGTAGGTCAGGTCACCCTCCTGGGCAGCAATCCCGTGTGGCAACATAACAACCTGAAGGTGTTTCAGCCTTGCTGCCCCACCCTCTCCACAAATAACCTCCATGATTACTACAGCAGGAATCGAGGCTAGAGAATCATTCGCAGGCTTTTCATCACCTCCACCCAGAACTGTCACATTTGATTGGCCAGAATCAGGCATGTGACCCTAGTAAAGCAATGCCAGGGCTGGCTCAGTGGGCTCAGGGAGAAAATAAATATTGATGAGCAATATTAACGTCTATCACTGTTGCTTTCATATCCTAAATGATATGAAAGGGTGATCTAATGGGGAATGTTGACATTGATGGAAATGGAAAGAGAGGCTGGAGAAAAAATTAATTCTAGGATCACTGAATTCCCACACACATGCAAAACATCAAAATGTTGAAAGTAGTATTTTATCATTAATTTAGCAAGGTTTCCCAAAGTATACAGTAACATCTCCCATGACTGTATTTCTTTCAGTAGAGTAGTAGGATATCCTTGGATGAATACAGTGGCAATAGGATAATAATAGCAAAGACGACACTGTGAGCTAATATTTTTTGAGTTCTTATTCTGTGCTGAGCATCATTTAAAGAGCTTTATAGGAACTATTTTGTGTAAAATGTCAAAGACGGCCTAGAAAATAGTTATCATTGACCTAGAAAAGTGTATTTAGAATTTAGAGTAATTAATATAGTCAAAAATTGTGTCAAAGAAAATGTGAATGACTGACACCAAAGGATGTATGATCTTAATGACAATATCTCATTCTATATAGCAGTTTTCATATTTCTTTACATTCTTTTATGATTTGGCTGGCATTCAAAGATAACATATGTGCATTCCAGTATTCCAAGTATTTTTGAGTCTGTGCTAACATAAAATGTGCTTTCACCTCACCAATTCTGTGCTATAATACCAACTGGGGAATATTCTCATGTATGTCAATCAGACGTAGGGTAGACACTACAAATCTTAATCCTGTCTTAAATTGGCATGGGGGCAGTGGAAGAGTTTAAACAAAGAAATGACAGGCCGACAAAATTCTTATAGAAAGTAAAGGACAGAGAAGACAAGTAGTGATTCTATAGCATCTCACTACGCTGATGGACAGTGACTGTAATGGGGTTCGTGGGGGGGACCTGATGAAGGGGTAGTTTAATAACCATAATATTGCACATATAATTGTAGATTAATGATAATAAAATAAATTATATTAAAAAAAAGAAAATAAAGGAAAACATGTGCAAAATTCTGGATAATGGGGCAAGGGGAGAATGTGATAGGGAAGGCACACAAGTGGCTTTAAAAGGTATTAGTAAACTTTATTTCTTAAATTAGGTTTTGAGTAGATGGGTGCTTTTTATTATTTTTAAGATGTGTATTACTTACTACACACATTTGCATAGCATAATTCCACAAAGAGCCAAAGAAGTTTGTTGGGGGAAAAACTTAGACATAAAATCACAGCTATATTTGGCTCTTCAAGTCACCTAAAAAATGTATTTTTGCTATATAAAACAAAAGGCTTTGGTGGAAGATGGCATAAACAATTTTTTTTGAAGCAATAGTGACCATTTTCATTAATGGACAGTTATACATATAGTGTTAATGTGTAAAAGTTAATTGGGTGGGTTTAACTGTCATTGGAATACTAAATTATCAGGAATAGATTTTATGAATGAAAGCACTCTTGCAACTTCCAGCTAGTCTCCTTACACCTACTTCCTGTCCATCAAACACATCAACACCTATGCCAGTGGATCTTTGAGAAATGCAAGTCTGGTATCAGATTCCTGCTTAATATCTTCCACGGTCACCTGGAATGGTATCAGCATCTTTAATCTGTAAGCTTCATTTTCTGCTACTCCCACTATGTGATAACAATTCTATTCAACTGCATGCAGCCCTTCTCCCTTGCTATGCTCTTCCTAAACTTCCTGCTTTTACATATGCTGGACTCCTTTCCAGGAATGTCTTCCTTCACTTTCCCTGTCAGGCAAACTACTATTCATCTTCTAAAATTCAACTCATACCTCATCTCTGGTTAGAAATTCTCCTGACTTTTCTAAGAGGATTACAATGCTTGCTCCCTAGGCTCTCGCAATATCTTGTCTGGACCTCCACAAATGCACCTAATGTATTTTTGTTTGTTTATGAATCTGGCCCTCCCACTGGCATGTGAACACATACAGAGTTAGAATGAACTCTGTTCTAATCATCTTTGTATACCTAGGATTTAGAGGAGTGCTTGAAACATAGCGGGCACTAATTCTAGATGCTTTTTTGAATGAATGACTAAAAATGAATAAAGATGAGAATATTTGGAGCTGAGAATGAAGAAGTTCCCAGTGTGGCTGAAGCTGGTACCTCTCAGATTTGACCTAATAACCAATAAATGAGTATTCTTTCCTTCCAAACATGATGATCATCTTCTAATTACATCTCCCTTAATGACAAATATAGTGATTTACCTTCGTTTCATGTGTTTAAAAAACTGACATTACCTTAGGTGTTTTACATGCATTCTCTCTAATCTTCACGTCAGTCCTTCTAAGGTTACTAGCTCACTTCATGGAGGAAATCTGAAGCTCAGAATACTTAAATAACTTGTCCAAAGTAATAGCTAAATAGTGGTAGATTCAACCTCCAAATATGTCCCAAACAGGCATGTTATAACTCTATTACACAGGATTACACAGATATGAAGATTCCTTAACCTGCAATAAAAACAAAAAAACCACTAGCACGGCAGATGACCAATACCAGGAAATCTATTCCTAGACAGCAAGTATCACTAAGGGGCTGCTCCTCCATCCAAGATGGAAGCAGACGAAGACCTGGAATCTGGTGAAAGGAAGATCCTGCCCTTTAAAGCCTGTATTTCTGAACTCTACAAAAGGAGAAATGTTTCAGTAAACCCAGTTTGAAAATATGCAGTTATACCAACAGTCTGGGAAAACATTTCTACTCAAGGATGTTTGCTGTTAGTTCTCTCAAAAAGAATAAAAGTGTATTACTTTCATCTTTCAACTCACTTGCTTTTATCTCAATAAGAAAAATAAAACAGCCTAAAGTTTGTCTAGACTAATTATTAGCTGGAAGGCTTGGAATCATAACTTTGCAGTTACATTTCATCATTTTTTTTTTAGTAAGATCCTTCAATTTGTCTGATTATTTTAAAAATCGTATTTAGACCTTTGTATATCTAATAAAATGTTTTATCACTCCTGTCAATTCTGAAAGATCTATTAAACTGCTTTTTACCTGTGTTTAATCCTGTAAGGATAATTTATTTAACCTTTATCCTTATTTTGATTTGCTAAAGCAATGAACAATAACTTATCTTTGCTTTTTTTAATGGGTAGTCTTTTGTAAGTTGACGGGGAAAATGATTAACAAATTAATTG
>JAVSCE010017842.1:0-121475 GCA_032199065.1 Smutsia gigantea | reverse complement strand
CTGCAGACAGAAGAGTCACTGGAAGTCAGAATGCCCCCTTGCGATGAGCCATCCTCTGATGACAGAGTTCCACAGGGGGCCGGCTCCCCCAAAGGGCCCCTCCTCAGGACTCCTAGGTCTCCTGGACGACTGAAGCAGCCCGGACTCGGGCACTCCGAACACCCTTGCCAAGCCCAGGGCTACACTATGGGTAGCGGGTAAGTCCATCTCCCTTTTGGTGGACATGGGGCTACCTATCCTGTTTTACCCTCCTTCCATGGGCCTTTACATCCTTCCCAGGTCTCAGTTGTGGGCGTCTCTGGGACGCTCTCTAAACCTCTGGATACAGGCCCAGTGTCCTGCCTCTTCAAAGATTGCCCCTTCACTCATTCATTTTTAGTCATTCCATCATGTCCATCCCTGTTGCTGGGAAGGGAACTTCTATATAAGCTTCGGGCATATACCTGTCTCCTCTCACACCAAGCCCCTTCAACTCCAATCCTCACCCTCATCCAGGCTGTCTCCTCCCCTGAGCCCTTGTCTGACTTCCCCGTTTCCCCTGAGAAGGTAGACCCAGTGGTCTGGGACACTTCCACTGCAGTAGTGGCCAGCCACCACACCCCCGGTCCTCATTCATCTGAAGGACCCCTCCTGCTTCCATTCTCAGGCTCAGTTTCCTATTTCACACACCCACCACAAGGGTCTTCAGCCCATTGTCAATTGGCTTCTCGCCCAGGGTCTCCTGGTTCCCACCAATTCCCCTTGCAATACTCCTATCCTGCCAGTCAGAAAACCATCTGGTGCTTACCGACTGGTACAAGGTCTACAGATAATCAACTCTGCCGTAGTGCCACTACATACGGTGGTCCCTAACCCATATACTCTTTTATCTCAGATACCCCCCACTACCACTCATTTCACAGTCCTAGACCTTAAAGATGCCTTCTTCACCATCCCCCTACATCATAATTCCCAGCTGATTTTTGCCTTTAATTGGGAGGATCTGGACACCTACTGAACCCAACAGTTAACCTCGACGGTTCTGCCCCAGGGATTCCACAATAGCCCTCACCGTTTTGGCCAGGTGTTGGCCGGAGACCTACCCCTCTATGACTCTGGGTGCAGCACCCTCCTCCAGTATGTAGATGACCTCCTCCTGTGCAGCTTCTCAAAAAAAAATCTCCCTCCAGGACAAAGCCTCCATCCTTAACCTCCTCGCACAGTGGGGATTTAGGTTCTCCCCCTTCAAAGCTCAACTCTCCACCCCACAAGTCACCTACCTAGGGGTGGCTGTAACCGCCACCTCCAAGGCCCTCATGGTGGACTGCACCCCTCCATCAGGGAACTTCAGCTCCCCACCTCAGGTGCTGAGATCTTGTTGTTCCTTGGACTGGTGGGCTTCTTCAGACATTGGGTCCACAACTTTGCTATACTTGCTAAACCACTATATGCTGCAGCCAAAGAGACCCCCATTGGGCCCCTCACTTCCACCTCAACAGTAGTTCACACTTTCAAAGATTTTCAGAGTGCCCTCCTCGCTTCCCCCACCTCATGCTACCCAATCCTCACAAGCCTTTCATCCTGTTCACTAAAGAAAAATCTGGAGTGGCAACTGGAGTTCTAGTTCAACCAGTAGGGCCCTCATACCAACCAGTTGCCTTTCTATCCAAACAGTTAGACTCCACTGCCCAAGGATGGCAACCTTGCCTCCGAGCACTGGTGGCAGCAACATGCCTATCCAAGGAGGCCTTAAAACTCACCCTCCAACAATCCATCACAGTCTATTCTCCTCATCGTCTCCAGGACTTCCTGAGCCATAAATCATTAGCCTTACTAAGTCCCTCAAGAATACAGGAATTCCATCTCCTGTTCATAGAACACCCACAACTATATCTTCAGCCTTCACTGCCACCAAATCTGGCCACTCTTCTCCCCTCTGTCCTACCTGACCACTCCTGTGTGGAACTGGTGGAGGCCCTGCATCTCCCATTCACAGGTCTCCTAGACGAGCCCTTACCCAACCCCAACCTAACCCTTTTTGTGGATGGCAGATCAGCTAAGGGACGAGATAGGTGTCTCCGGGCTGCCTATGTGGTAGTTTCTTCATCTGCAGTAGTAGAAGCAGCCTTGCTGCCACTGGGCACCTCCTCTCAAAAGGCAGAATTGGTGGCTATCCCCCAGGCTCTACAATTGGCTGCAGGCCTTAGAGTCACTATCTACACAGATTCTAAGTAGCCTTCCTTATCACCCACAGTCATGTGGTGATCTTGAAGGAAAGGGGATTCTTAACCACCCAGGGAACTCTGGCGGTCAATGGTAAGGCCATTCACCGCCTACTCCAGGCCCTACAGGAACCCAAAGAGGTGGGCATTGTCCACTGTCAAAGCCATCTGACGGGCACAGACCCTGTCACCCAGGGAAATGCCCTGGCCGACGCCATGGCTCGCCAACTTACCTCAGCCCATGACTCCACCCCCATCCTGTTTCTTTCCCTTTCCATAGCTCCCAGGTACTCAGAAAATGAGCGACAATTCCTCAACCAAGGGGCCATATCTGGACAAAAAGGATGGATCTCCTTACACAAAAGATGAGTTGTCCCCAAACAACAGGCTCAAGATATCATAGCCTCAATCCACCAGTCTCTACATATTGGCCTGGAGGCCATGTACAGGTTTCTATCCCCAATCTTCTTATCACGGGGTCTCTGGGAAACCATCAACCAAGTACACACAGCTTTCAGCCCCTGTGCTCGTGTGTCTTTCCAGGGAGCCCTCCGACTCCAGACAGCAGCCAGTCAACTGCAGGGATGCCTTCTGGGACAGGATTGGCAGATAGATTTCACCCATATGCCATACCACAAAAAGTACTGATACCTGTTAGTAATGGCTGATACCTTTTCAGTTTGGATTGACGCCTTCCCCACACACCGGGAAACAGCATCTGTAGTAGCTGAGATGCTGTTGGAACACATCATCCCCCGGTTCGGCCTCCCAGCCTCCATCCAATCAGACAACTGTCTGGCATTCATCTCTAAGGCCACCCAACTAGTGGCCAAGACTCTCAATATCACCTGGAAGTTACATATTCCCTAGCACCCCCAGTCCTCAGGTAAGGTATAATGGGCAAACGGTCTCCTAAAGGACCAACTAACCAAACTCTTCTTAGAGATAAAGACCTCCTGGCTGCCTCTACTACCCATAGCCCTTACCCAGATACGAGCAGCCCCTCGGGGACTGGCTGGCCTTAGCCCATTTGAGTTGATGTACGGTAGGCCTTTCTTAATCAACAACTCTCTTCCTACCAACCCCCCACCATTAGCCTCCTACCTGCCTTATCTTTCACTCCTCATACACCTCCTGCAGGAACACACAGACCTTACCCTACCTCAGGTAAACACCCCGTCTGTGCCACAGGTGACTGCTGCCCTCCAGCAAGGTGATGAGGTCCTCCTCCAGAAACTCCAGCCCCGGTCCCTCCAGCCTCATTGGACGGGGCCTCATACTGTAATCCTCACTACTCCCACTGCTGCCAAATTACTGGGACATGCTTCATGGTATCATGTATCCAGACTCAAACAGGTGCCCAGGGACAAAACATGACAGAGCAAAGAAACAGCACCCCTCCGCATCTGTCTTACACGGTCTGGTCCTGACAGCACTCCCAACACCAAGATCTAATCAAGATAAGACTCTCTTGCTTTTCACCATAACCCTCTGCTTCTACCCCAAACATCTCCTAGGCTCCCAGCCCATTCACCCTCAAATAGCAGTCCCATGGCAATGGGAACTAAGAGATCAAACTATCAGTAAGGTTATTCAGACCCTATCATCCAGTATACAAAAACCCCAATTTAATATAGATCTCTGTCAGCTGGGTAGCAGGCTACCATGGCAAAGACATTGGGCCAACCTAGGGGGCACCTTGACATTACAGGGGGCAGGAGGCATGATGATTACTAATAAGGACTTAGAGAGAGATTTTAATAACCTGACACAATGTGGATCCCCAAAGGGGGAGACCCTCTTTCAGGTGTGGCAGTTCTATGCTTGCCCGGCAACAGGTAACCCTGGGTGCCATGGGGACAGACAATACCATTGTGCCTCCTGGGGCTGTGAAACACCGGCATCCTGGGCAAACCATGAACACTTCTTAAAAATAACTGGAGGAAAAACTCCCTCCCAGTGCAAGAAGGCCGGCTGGTGTAATCCTTTAGTCCTTGAGCCACAGTTGTGGAAGTTTGTGACTAGTCCATGGGATATGGGAAAAAGATGGGGATTCCAATTATATATCTCAGGACAAGACCCGGAATGTCCTTTACCATATGGTGATATGCCTCCCAGATAAAGCCCCCTAACCCAATAGGACCTATCAGCGAGATTCACGGCCACAGCCATCACAAGAAAAAAACACTATGACATCACAGCCCTAATCACCAGCCAACACCATCACAAAAGACATGGGGGGCCTCCTGATGCCAGCCAGTGGTTTCCAATGCTTGAGTGTCCTGATCACAAATCACACAAATCCTAGTCTGGCGGCCAATTGCTGGGTCTGTCTCAACCCAAGACCACCCTATTACATCAGAATCAGGTTAAATGCCTTCCTGGGGGATTTGGATACACAGGTCATGATTGTTAATCTTACCCAGAGCCTTATACAGTGTAAATGGGGCTAAAAGATAACCCTAGGAGCTATACAGGAACAAGGGCTCTGCCTAATATCAACAAATTTTCCCCAAAAAACATCTCAGTATCACAGGTCTTGCCTTGTGCGCTATACCCCCTCCCACTCTGACTCACAAAAAAATTTTAAAGCTCCGCCATCTACATGGTTTGCTTGCACCTCAGGCCTAACTCCATGTGTAAGTGCTGCCAGCCTATCTTTTTAAACCTGGCCAGAACTGTGCATCCTGGTATATGTATTACCACAGGTATATTTCTATAGTGGAGAGGAAGGAAGACAATACATATAAACAGGTTATGGGTCACCCTGGCCCAAAAGGGCAACCCCAATTCTCATCCCATTGCTGGTTGGCTTGGGAATAGCGGGGTCCATGGCAGTTGGAACAGCAGCCATGATAACAAATGATATCAACTACAAAAGACTTTCCCAACAGATCGATCAAGACTTAGGATATCTAGAATCCTCGGTAACAAAGCTAGAAAGACAGGTAGACTCCTTAACAGAAGTGGCTTTACAGAAGCGGAGAGGCCTAGACCTACTGTTCATGAAGGAAAGTGGTCTATGTTTTGTCCTAGGAGAAACATGCTGCTTCTATGCAGACCAGTCAGGGGTAATTCGGGATACCCTGGCTATGGTGAGACAAAATATCCAAGACATAGAATGACAAAAATCTGAGAGCTCGGGTTTCCCAATATTGGGATGATGGAACTCCCAGCTAATGACATGGCTCCTACCTATTCTAACTCCCCTAGCCATCTGTCTTATTCCTTTATCACTCATCACTTGTATCCTCAGATTTTTTCAACAGCAACTGGTGGAAATCTCCCGAGTTATGGTTAACCAGATGCTGTTACACCAGTACTTGCTCCTTCCCTCCAAACCACCCCCAGCCACATACCAGCTGTAACTTCCCCATGCTGCCCCTCCTCAGCAGGAAGTAGCTAGAACTAGCTGGCACCCCCTATGACAAAAAGGCTGGAATGCAAGACTGGAGGCACCAGAGGAAGGGACAGTCTCACTGGAGGAACCCGACTCGAGCCAAATAAGGAAGAGAACCACGAATGTCACTCATATGATTCAGTGGAAGGTCCCTAGCCACAGGTCCCACCTAGATCATACGTTGCAGTACTCTCTCCCCAGCAACATAGCATGACCAATCATCAGTGATCACGACACACACACCGGACACTTAGTTCTGTCCATACCCTCAGAGCTCTCCCAGCACTCTTGATAAGCCTGTTGCCCCTCCTGCTGGGCGTGACTTCCCTGGCCTGTGGATATGCGGACGGGTGAACCTCGCCCGGGATTGTGCTAATAAATTTTTTTTGGCTCCTTTGTTGTCGCTTGCCTGGTCTCTTTTCATTTATCTTACACTATTTTGCACCCTAAATTCATTTGAAAAAAATGTAAAAATATATAGGAAAACAAATCACTGAAATAATCAAATGGTATTTAGCTGCAGACTAAACAAACATTCCTCCTAAGTATAATAGAGTAAACTCCATAGCTTAATCTAAAATTCCTTTTGCACAAGTAAAAGAACCAGCTTCAAAAATATAGATAGAAAATGTGGCACCTGATAGTCCCATCATTCTAAAGCACTGTTTTATGATGGGCCTATATTTAATAATAGTTCTTTGGAGGCTCATAACCCTTTTTGTGATTTATTGTGGTTATCCCTTATACCACCTGTACATGATATTAATTAAGAACTGGGAGACAGTGTTATAAAAATGAAAAATTTTCTTTGTCATCAGGGGGATAAAAAGCACTGGGTAAGTTCTTTGTTCATCAAAGTTTGCTGATGCTCCAACTACTTGTCCCAAGGCTAGCATTTTATATCTCCACAGCTTGAAGCAGTAGAGCAGCTGAAAGATAAAGCTTGCAAGTTCAGTAGTTAGCTTGGATATATAATCATGTGCTTCTATCTAGTTGAATTAAATGTGATTAGAGACATGAATGTGGTTTGTGCATCCTTTCAAGCACAAGATCAAAATAAACAGCATGGACCTAGCAAGATGCCATGCTAGCTGTTAATCTACTAAATAGTCCATTAGTATCTGTCACTTTGGATTAACAGATTGCTTTTATGTTCATCGTGTTTTTAAGCACACAGACTTATAGATGGATTTATAAATGAATTAAACAATGCTCCTTTAATTCCCAGAAAGTGTCCATCTAAAGAATGTTATGTATTAAAAGTGTAGTTCTCCATATTATGCCCCATAAAATGGGCTCTTTTGTGGCAAACATTACCTTGGAAGATGTAACAGGTTTAAAGTTTCTCACTTCCTACTATTTAAGAAATAGAAAAACTAAGAAAGTCATTTACAACAATTATCAATGAACTTTTTTTTATTAACACTGATGTCACATGTTTCAGAGCATTCAAACATGCTAATCCTCCCAAACCAGAACACTATTTATTGTGTTCTATGTTGCTTTAAAAATATTCAAAAGTAAAACAAGATTTTTGTAATATCTCAAATTAAACCAAAGTATATAAAAATATAGTCTTTCCCTTCTCCTCTTCAATTTCCTAACCCTAAGGTACTCAATGTTAACAATCTGGAGCATAATTTTCTACTTTTACTATGTATATACAAAAGTAAAGCATGCATATAACAGATATATCAGGCTTCTATTATTTGCATTTTAACAAAAATGGGTCAAACTATAGGTAGTATCATAGAAACTTTTACAGTTAATACATCTAATTATTTATTTTAATAGCTGTTTAATATCACATAATGTATCACTATACGTTTTCTAAAGATTTGCAATCAGATTTCTAACAATGCTCCAAAGTAAACCGTGTGTGTGTGTGTGTGTGTGTGTGTGTGTGTGTGTGTTCCTACTTTTATTTTTTTCTGTAATCTAGATTAACCAAGTAGCAATTGATTGGTCAAAAGTATACATATTTGATGGATACTGTCAAATAATTTCCAAATTTACTGAGACAATTTACATTTCTACCAGAATGGTATGAGAAATTTTATTTCTTCACATATACTGCAGTAACAAAAATACAAAAAGACATGCCCATGATTTATAAAAAGTGGGAATTAGTATGGAAGCATAGAGTTTACTCTGGTTATCAATGAAGAAATAATTGAAGAAAAAATATAATAGCACAAGTAAATTTTGCATTTTAGATTGAATTTTGTCATGTAATTTAAATTTTATCCACATTTTGAGAATTTTATGCAATGTTAACATTTAGGAAAATTAAGGGGCAAAGGGGAGTAATTTTAATCACTTTCTAGTGTGGGTTCTAGAAAAAGTAATGGGAAGCATTATCGGACAAGTCTCATCTGAACTGAAAAATGGGAACAAAAGTGTTGATCTGTATATTCTCACCATTGCATGAAAAATAGGTCATAACAAGAATAGATGGCATTTAAAACAAGTAAGTACAAAGTTACATATGTTAGAATGGAAACCTGCTGGTGATTGTGAACAGAATAATACCAGCAGCAGCTTTTTTGATACCAGTCACTTTGTGGAATGGTACTTCCTGTGAAGCAGCTTTCAGAATTCTTTTTTAAAATGCTAATAGAGGATCCCTCAATTACGATAGAGCAGTTTGATGATAATTATAGAACTTTGGACAGGAAAATTCAGACAGAGGTCATCAAATTTATAATTAGAACTGTATGTGACACTGCATTGAAGTCAATAAGGATAATTATTGCCATTAAAATGACACTTAAGCCATTAGAACCTTGCAATTGTAAAGGCATATTTTCAGATTGGAATACTTTGAGCATTTTTCCCTGGATTTGAAAAAAATATTTATTATCTTTTAAAATTAATATACACAGTAGTATAGAAATGTATTTATTTATTTCAGGATACTGAAACTGTGCCAATCATTTTATGAAATTTCAAGTTAAAATAAACCTGATAGTCACTGGGATCCAAGCACTCATTCCTTTACTACGACTTAAGTGAAATTTAACAGACGTTTGTCTTGCTAGTAACCTTGCACACTGCACTATGCTTAGAGTAGTAAGATGTTACGATATTTAAACATAATTAAATCTTTATTTTTTATGTTTGTCATCTATATGAAACTACTTCTTAGAATAAGTACATCTTTAAAATAAAATTAAAAATGAACTAAAATGATAGTAGATATCATTGTGACACATCTGGTATGATAGTAAGTTGGGCAGAGATGCCCAACCGGATCCAAACTGAAATAATGAACATAATTCAAAAATATAGGAGAGGGGAAAAGTCTGTGTCACTTTTAGAAAATTTAGATAAATATTCAGAGGAATTTCTGCCTAAAATGGAGACAGAGCCATAATGAAGGATGCACTGAAAAATTAGTCATTCTTTTTCATTCCAAGAAAGTGATTCAAAGTCAGAAGAAATAAGTATAGATTAGTACACAACCTCTCTAAGTAGTTTAGAAGGACCCACAGTAGATCAGAGTATGAACTTCACGACAGCTTTAGAACATATCACTTAGAAAAATTTTCAACTGTGGGTAGCGATGTATTCGACAGGATTTATGCTTAACGTTGCAGAAACAAACAAAGGTTACCTACCTACAGTGCTCAGTTGGTAGAGTTATTCCCAGATGTCTCAAAGTTTTCTATAGGGAAGTGTTAGGTAGAAAGATAGGCATGGGCAGCTGGGGAATTGGAAGAAAAGGTTCAAGGAAAGAGCACCCGGCTAGGGGGTCCCATTAGAAGGCAGCAAAGGCATTGCAGAGAGGTAACCTCCTTGCCCACCAGGCCACACTGGTCCCAATCAGATCACAGCGCAGGCACAATCAAACAAAACTAAGAACCACCTAAACCACCTCTCATCATAATCTCATTAAAATAAAATAGCAGTTTTTCTCCCCCACACTCACTCTGCCATAGGCTTTCCTGTGTGCATTTTGGAAAAAGACATGTGCACCAAGAGGAGCGGCTGTATAACCAGAACTATCAATCAAATACTTCATCCCGTCAATCAAAGAGACACTTCCTGGACAAGCACATGATGAATAGACCCTCCCTTAAAAGATCTGGGCCTTTGTATACCTTGTCTCTGGCCCACTCCTCCTTTGGAGTGTATTCAAACAAACCTTTGACTCCCATGTTGTGTCTCTGCCTTTCAATTCTTTGTTTCGGCAGGAAAAAGAACTGAGGAGAGCAAACTCAACCTGTGACTGAAGTAGAATTGCAAAGCAAGCCAGATAAATCTGTTGGTATACTTGCATGACTAGGATTAGGTAAAACGACTCTTAGTATATTCGTGCTTCCTACAGACACTATTATAATTATCTTCATTTTTCAGGGCTTAAAGGCTCAGCTTCTATAAAACACCACCTCAAAAATTTATGTCTCCTTCACTTAAAGTCTAAGTAAGCAATGGACAAACACCAGGATCCTAGATTCTTTGTATCTGTAGCTTTTCCATCTTCAACATGTAGCAACCATGTTATCATAATAATAAATGTTCCAATTTCTACCATCAGTTCCAGCAAGCAGAAAGGAGAAAGCAAGTCAGGTTAAGGGTGCGCCCCTTCTCTTGAAATGTAGTACCCAGAAATTGCATATCTCACTTTTTTTTTATTCTGATAAGAACACATAACATGATATTTACCCTCTTAAATTTTTAAGTGTGCAATACATTATTGTTGAGTGAAGGTACAATGTTGTACAGACTTCTGGAGCTCATTTATTTTAATAAAGCTTAACTAAAACTTTATCAATGTGCAATATCACTTTTGCTCACATTCTACTGGCAAAAATTTGGCTCTATGACCACAGTTAGCTATAAGGGAGACTATAAGTATGTCGGGAGTGGAGAAAGGAAGGGAAGTGTGGTATAGCCATTTTTCTTTGTTAAAATAGGCAACCTATGAAGTAAGCTACCAGGGATCAAGTCTTAGTTCCATGACTTACTAGCTTTTGGAAAATATACTTAACCTCTCTGTGCTTCACATATAAAATGGGGGATGATTATAGTTTCTACCTTATAGGATTGTTATGATAATTATATGGAGTTATTATTTGTAAAGATCTCAGAAGAATTCCTAGAACACTATCTGCCACATTGCCAATGGGAGAAAAGAAACAAATGAAAAACAATTTATATTTAGCTCCTCTGTTAGTGCTTTTTTGTTTGTTTGTTTATATGTATCAGAAATCATAGACAACTTTGCAGTTACTAACATATAGTGATTCAGATGGTAATGACCCACATATACATTCACAGTCATACTCACACACTCAACACATGCACATACACTTTCATCATTCTTTTGACTGAATCTTAGGAAAAATCAGCCAATGATGCAACAGCATTTTTCTTTAGGACTGTCTATCAGAAGCAAGCCATAAGCACAGGGAAACAGAACACAATAAAAGGACCCAGTTTAGGCCTGTGTAGTACATGTGGACAAGTTTGTGCCCCTTAAATTACCTAATAGGAAAATAAGCAAATAAACAAAAAAAAAAAGCCCAATGTATTCAACTCACAGTCAGAAGTTACCAGCATCGCATCCATGGTGCGTCACATCAGCCCCAAAACAACGTTTGGACCCACAGATGCATCCTACGTTGGGTGGAAGAAAGGAACACTAAGTGGTGTTTGGTTGTTTTAAGTTGTATCTTTATTTAATTGATGTCATCTAATAAATAAGCATTCCTTTCATGTCTTTATATAAAAGCCTGATGTTAAGACATTCCAATTGTTAAAACCAAAGAGGTAGGACAAAAAAATTGTATATATGATGCTCTTACATTTTTCAAAATTGACCAGAATTCATTAAACAAAAAATATTAAATGAATAAAGGAATTCCAGTTTTTGCAATTAGTTTTAACAAACACATAGTACTAACTATATACCAAAAACTCTTCTAGATAATTTACCATTATTCATTTCATAATCATAACAGTCCTATGGGTAGGTATTATCACTTTCTCCATTTTATATATGATGAAAGTAAGATGCAGAAAGATTACTTGCCCAAGATCACTTAATTGGTTTGCTTTGTAGCTAATATTTGCTTTCTGGCAGGCTTGTTCCAGTGTCTGCACACTTACCAACCATGAGATGCTGCTTTGGGGCCTTTTTATAATGTTCCTAATCCCATTCATGTGAGCTCCACCTTTATGACCCAGGAACCTCCCAAAGGCCTGACTGCTAATGTCATCCCACTGGTGGATAGCATTTCAATACAGGAATTTTGGGAGCACACGTTATTCTGTCTCTAGCACCTCTCCTTTCTTTCCTCTTTTCTCTATCTCTGTGTTTCACTGTCTCTGGTACCCAGCTCCTCACTTCCTTTTTGTAATCAAACTTCATGAAACATCTGTCTATACTCAGTGTTTTCATTTTCTTTGTGTGGCTTGTGACTTGATTATACACTCATGTTAAAGTGCAGTTTAATTTTAGGAACCCTGACAAACCTAGTTTTATGAGGTATTATCTTCCCAGAGTGGATTTGTTTTTCCTTTTGCCAGCTATCAAAGATCCTGTAATTCTTAATTTAATTCTATGGATGTGTCTTGACCACACAGCTAGTATGTAATAAAGCCCCATACCATATCCATGATACCTGTGATCAAAATTCCTTGGGATAGCATTTTTTATCCCCCTTTTTGATGTAGAATGATGTATAAATATTTTTACAAAAAGCCCCCTGTCCTGATAAAATTCAGTCATGGTGTTGAATGAAAACATGAAAATGCATGTGAAAAGACAAGTAAATTCTCTGTGTGTGTATATATGTATGTATAAGGAAAAGAAAGTCAGGATATTTTTGTTACATGAAGTAAGTTTATTTTAATTGAAATAAGAAGTAGCGAATTAAAAACAAATTAACAAAATTATTTTACATATATTTTAATTGTTTAAATGCTATAATACCTGGTTATTTCCTAGATTCTAAAATTTCAGGTTTGCTAGATTGGTATTAGATGTTTCGATTTCTTCATATAAACTAAAGAGAAAAACTATGACTCTGGAGAAGCTAAAAATTATGACTAGAGATACTTTTCATGTATCCAGTGCTTTTGTGTCATAATTTTACTAAGGTAGAAGTTTTGTCACTTAAAATGGGCAAATATCACTGGCATTAAACTGCCATAAGTGAGCAATACTTGTTCTCTTTGAAAGAGAAATTTTAGAGTAATAGCATTTTTGTGAGATTGCTAGTATATTACAATATGAGAGACTAAAATTGCACAAGTAATATGTTTTCTTATGGTTTTGAAAACTTTTGATTCTAAAAAGAATAAATATACGAGCCAGATTTCTCTAGACTACATCAGTCTATTGCGCAAACAAGGTCACAATAATTTAATACACAAGTGAAGGTGTAGTATTGGAGTTCTGCCAACATGCACAAGGGGGAAAAAAAAAAGTCTTGCTGCTGCGGATCTCTGAGAAAGCTCTCAGAGCACAGTTCCCTGAACAGCCAGGAGGACAGCACTGGAGAGAAACAGTAAGTCTTAAGGCAAGATGTTATTAGATTGAAGTGAATTAACAATTTCACAGAAATAACCATACCAACATCAACTGGAATTATAGGTAAAGCTTAAGGGATATGAGAGGATATAGGTGACCAATCAAGATGGGCACCACCAGTTCACCAGAACAGGATCCTGGGTATCCTTTCTGTGCTAGACATAAATGCTTCATTTTTTGTACTAAGGAGAGGTGAAAGTGTATCATAGGGGAAGGCCAGGGTGGTGTAGATGGGCCAGCTACTGAAAGCTGAAAGCATGCACTGTTCTCAAGCTGGTGCAGGGAGAAGTATTCCAATATCTTAACCTGTCATATACCTTTTCCAGGGTTTATCAGCTAAATATATGTGTCATTTAAGCATAAGCTTAACTATCTCTGAAGGATGTACTAGAAACAGGTAAAGGTTGCCTCTGGGGAGAAAGAGGTGACTGGAAAATAGGGTTTGAAAAGAATATCACTTTTGCATTCAGGGAATTTTTATGGATGTTCATATATTACCTATTCAAAAATAAATAGATTTAAAATGAAATAAAGCAAAACAGCAGAGCCTGTACAAATTGATGTAGAACAAAGTCTCCCAGACTTTGAAATTAGGTATTTTCTTAATGTAAAAATATTTACCATCTCTTTACCCAAATTGATATTAGCTTTCTTTATTGTGTGTTCAGTGATACAAAAGGGTATTATGAATCTAGAATCTTTAAAAATATATAAAAATAAACGTATATTTATAATATTATTATATTATATGTATTATTAATTTAGACTCTTAAAAGCACCACTCCCTCCTTTCCACTCCAGAGCCTCATAATAGATGCTATAACAATGGTAAAACAATATTACTGCCTAACTTTAACTTGATCTCACTTATGTAATCTCATACTAACTTGCATTCCATAAACTTTAACATCCACATTTCACTTTGAAATTAAAATTAGGAAACCTTAAAACATAATAAAAATCTGTATAATGAAAGGAATATCAGACATTTTCTTTTTAAATATGTTTCTTTTGGCACATTATTTAATTTTCTTACAATTTAGTTGCCCTATCTGAAAAGTAGAATTCATGGATTTTATTAATTACTGTTTACTTAGAATGGGCAATAAGTTTAAATCCAGAAAAGTAAATTGGAAGAGATGGCGGCGAGAGCAGGGCGGCAGAAATCTCCTCCCCAAAACATATATATTTGTGAAAATACAACTATTCCTAAAAGAGAGACCAGAAGATACAGTACAACAGCCATGCTACAGCTACATCTGTGAGAACTCAGCTCCTCACAAAGCAGGTAAGATACAAAGCCATGACCTGGTGGGACCCAAGCACTCCCCCACCCCAGCGCACCAGCGGGAGGAAAAGAATCAGAGTGGGAAGGGAGTGGAAGCACAGGACTGCTAAATAACCAGCCCTGGTGATCTGCACAGGGAGCACAGACACACATCGCAGGGTGTACTGGAGATTAGAGAAATGGAAGGGCAGGATCCGAGACGGAGACTGCGAGAGGGTCCCCACAGATGGCTCACCTGAGACAAAAGAAAGTGGGCTCTTTCTTAAAAGTCTTAAAGAGACAAGGACCCAACAGCAGAACAAAATAGTCCCAGTGCACTCAACCCAGCAGACTGTTAATCTTGAGGAACTTCCAGCCCTCTAACCAGCGGCCGAGTAAAGCAGCCCCGCCAAGTCCCTCACGGGGATAGGCAACCTGCCATTTGTTCCCCCCGGGTGGCACTGCAGTGGATCCACCACAGCTGCATAACAGTGGGAGAGCAGCCCCGCACACAGCAACCACACAGAATCTTCTCCCAGCAGGTGCATAGCTAACCAGGAAGGGCTGCACAGAATCTCCTCCCAGCAGGCATGCAGCTAACTGGGAAGGGCCACAGAAGCCAGAGCAAGGGCCGAAAGTCATCAAGGGGTGAAGAACGCACCTGAGGAGACTGCAAACACCTGCTGGGCTCTAGGCTAGCCTGAGGGCGGCCCCAGACACGGCAGCTTAGGGGATTATCCGAGAGACTGCCTCCCAGTGTGCAAGTAACTGGCACAGGCTGCGAAGAAGGGCAAGGAGAGCAACAAGGAGGAAGAGATTTTGTTCTCCCAGCTGATACATATGGCACCTGCCAGTACCACTTCTATCACCATGAAAAAACAGAAGAATATGGTCCAGTCAAGACTCATACAGACAACCCCAGAGAGAGGGCCTGGTGGGATAGATTTAAACAATCTTCCTGAAAAAGAATTCAGAATAAAAGTCATAATAATGCTGATGGACCTACAGAGAAATATGCAAGAGCTAAGGGAGGAAGTCAGGAGAGACATTACAGAAATGAGACGATTGATTGATGGGCTGAAGAGCAGACTGGATGAAGTGCAAGAGACTGTTAATGGAATAGAAATCATAGAACAGAAAGAAGTACAGAGAAGCTGAGGCAGAGAGACATAAAAGGATCTCTAGGAATGAAAGAATATTAAGAGAACTGTGTGACCAATCAAAATGGAACAATATTCGTTTATAGGAGTAACAGAAGAAGAGAGAGAAAAAGGAATAGAAAGTGTCTTTGAAGACATAATAGAGGAGAACTTCCCCAAGCTGGGAAAGGAAATAGGTTCTCAGACCATGGAAGCCCAAAGATTTCCAAACACAAGGGACCCAAGGAGGACAACACCAAAACACATAATAATTAAAATAGCAAAGATCAAAGACAAGGACAGAGTATAAAACGGAGCCAGAGAGAGAAAACTGATCATCTAAAAAGGAAAACCCATCAGGCTAACATCAGACTTCTCAACAGAAACCTTACAGGCCAGAAGAGAATGCCATGATATATTTAACGTAATGAAACAGAAGGGCCTTGAACCAAGAATACTGCATCCAGCACAATTATCATTTAAATTTGAGGGAGGGATTAAACAATTCCCAGAAAAGTGAAAGGTGAGGGAATTTGTCTCACACAACCACCTCTACAGGATATCTTAAAGGGACTGCTCTAGATGGAAGCACTACTAAGGATAAAAATATGTCACCAGAGAAAATAAAATCATAGCAAAGAAAGCAGACGCTCCAAACACTAACTAAAGGCAAAAAATAAAATCAACTTTCCACAAAACAAAGGAAAGCAAAAGAGTACAGAATAAAACACCTAGCATATAAAGAATGGAGGAGGAAGAATAAAAAGGGAGAGAAATAAAGAATCATTAGACTGTGTTCATAATACCTTAACTGAAGGGTTAAGTTAGACTGTTAGATAGTAAAGAAGCTACCCTTGAAGCCTTGGTAACCACGAAACTAAAGCCGGCAATGGCAATAAGTACATATCTATTGATAATCACCCTAAATGTAAATGGACTGAATGACCAATCAAAAGACAAAAACTAATAGAACAAATAAAAAAGCAAGACCCATCTGTATCTGCCTACAAGAAACTCACCTCAAACCCAAAGATATACACAGACTAAAACTGAAGGGATGGTAAAAGATATTTCATGCAAACAACAAGGAGAAAAAAGCAGGTGTTGCAGTACTTGTATCAGACAAAATAGACTTCAAAATGATGAAAGTAGCAAGAGATAAAGAAGGACATTACATAATGACAAAGGGGTCAGTCAAACAAGAGGATATAACTATTTTAAATATATATGTACCCAACACAGGAGCCCCGATATATATGAAGCAAATACAAAGAGAATTAAAGGAGAAAATAGAAATCAGTGCATTCATTTTAGGAGACTTCAACACAAGACTCACCCAAAGGACAGAACAAACGGACAGAAAATAAGTAAAGACACAGGCATTGAACAACACACTAGAACAGATGGACCTAACAGACATCTACAGAACTCTACACCAAAAAGCAACAGGATACACATTCTTCTCAAGTGCACATGGAACATTTTCCAAAATAGACCACATACTAGGCCACAAAAAGAACCTCAGTAAATTCAAAAATACTGAAATTCTACCAATCAACTTCTCAGATCACAAAGGTATAAAACTAGAAATCAATTTTACAAAGAAAACAAAAAGGCTCACAAATACATGGAGGCGTAACAACCTGCTCCTAAATAATCAATGGTCAACGACCGAATTAAAACAAAGATCAAATAATATATGGAGACAAATAACAAAACAGCACAAAGCCCCAACTTCTGTGGGACTCAGAAAAGGCAGTACTAAGAAGAAAGTATACTGCAATCCAGGCATATTTAAAAAAGGAAGAAGAATGTGAAATGAATCGTCTAAAGTCACAATTATTGAAATTGGAAAAAGAAGAACAAATGAGGCCCAAAATCCGCAGAAGGAGGGACATAATAAAGATCAGAGAAGAAATAAATAAAATTGAGAAGAATAAACAATATAAAAAATCAATGAAATCAAGAGCTGATTCTTTGAAAAAATAAAAAGTATAGATAAACCCCTAGCCAGACTTATTAAGAGAAAAAGAGAATCTACACACAAAAACAGAATCAGATAGGAGAAAAGAAAAATCACGACTGACTCCACAGAAATACAAAGAATTATAAGAGAATACTATGATAATCTATATGCTAACAAGCTGGAAAACCTAGAAGAAATGGACAACTTCTTAGGAAAATATAACCTTCCAAGACGGACCAAGGAAGAAACAGAAAACCTAAATAGACCAATTACCGGCAACAAAATTGAATCAGTAATCAAAACACTACCCAAGAACAAAACCCCCAGACCAGATGGATTCACTGCTGATTTTTATCAGACATACAGAGAATAAATAATACCCATTCTCCTTAATGTTTTCCAAGAAATAGGAGGAGAGAATACTTCCACACTCATTCTATGAAGCCAACATGACTCTAATACCAAAACCAGGCAAAGACCCCACCAAAAAAGAAAATTACAGACCAATATCCCTGATGAACATAGATGCAAAATACTCAACAAAATATTAGCAAACCGATTTCAAAAATACATCAAGAGGATCATACACCGTGATCAAGTGGGATTCATCTCAGTGGTGCAAGGATGGTACAACACTCGAAAATCTATCAACATCATCCACCACATCAACAAAAAGGACAAAAACCACATGATCATCTCCATAGGTGCTGAAAAGCATTTGAAAAAATTCATCATCCATTCATGATAAAAACTCTCAGCAAAATGTGTATAGAGGGCAAGGACCTCAACATAATAAATGCCATAAATGAGAAACCCACAGCCAACATCATACTTAACACTGAGAAGCTGAAAGCTTCTCATCTTAGATCACGAACAAGACAAGGATGCCCACTCTCCTCACTGTTATTCAACATAGTACTGGAGGTCCTAGCCATGGCAATCAGACAAAACAAAGAAATACAAGGCATCCAGATTGGTAAAGAAGAAGTCAAACTGTTACTGTTTGCAGATGACATGATACTGTACATAAAAAACTCTACAGCTCCACTCCAAAATTACTAGAACTAATATCTGAATACAGCAAAGTTGAAGGAAAGAAAATCAATACACAGAAATCTGTTGCTTTCCTATACACTAAAGATGAGCTAACAGAAAGAGAAATCAGGAAAACAATTCCATTCACAATTGCATCAAAAAGAATAAAATACCTAGGAATAAACCTAACCTAGCATGTGAAAGACCTATACCATGAAAACTACAAGACACTCCTAAGAGAAATTAAAGAGGACACTGAAAAATGGAAATTCATCACATGATCTTGGCTAGGAAGAATAAATATTGTCAAAATGGCTATACTACCTAAAGCATTCTACAGATTCAATGCAGTCCCTATCAAAATACCAACAGCATTCTTCAATGAACTGGAACAAATAATTCTAAAATTCATATGGAACCACAAAAGACCCCCAGTAGCCAAAGCAATCCTGATAAGGAAGAATAAAACGGGAATTACTCTCCCAGACTTCAAGCTCTACTACAAAGCTACAGTAATCAAGACAATTTGGTACTGGCACAAGAACAGACCCACACACCAGTTGAACAGAATAAAGAGGCCAGGGATTAACCCGAACACATATGGTTAATTAATATATGATAAAGGAGCCATGGATATACAATGGGGAAATAATAGCCTCTTCAACAGCTGGTGTTGGCAAAACTGGACAGCTACATGTAAGACAATGAAACTGGATTACTGTCTAACCCCATACACCAAAGTAAACTCAAAATGGATCAAAGATTTCTATGTAAGTCATGAAACCATAAAACTCTTAGAAAAAAACATAGAGAAAAATCTCTTGAACATGAACATCAACATGAGCAACTTCTTCATGAACATGTCATCCCAGGCAAGGAAACAAAAGCACAAATGAACAAGTGGGACTATATTAAGCTGAGAAGCTTCTGTACAGCAATGGACACCATCAGTAGAACAAAAAGACATCCTACAGTATCGGAGAATATATTCATAAATGACATATTCAATAAGGAGTTGACATCCAAAATATATAAAGAACTTACATGCCTCAACAAACAAAAGGCAAATAATTCAATTAAAAAATGGGCAGAGGATCTGAACAGACACTTCTCCAAAGAAGAATTTCAGATGGCCCACAGGAATATGAAAAGATGCTCCAACAGGAACATGAAAAGATCAGTAATCATCAGAGAAATGCAAATTAAAACCACAATGAGATATCCCCTCCCACCAGTAAGTATGGCCAACATCCAAAACACAAGCAACACAAAATGTTGGCGAGGATGTGGAGAAAGGGGAACCCTCCTACACTGTTGGTGGGAATGAAAATTAGTTCAACCATTGTGGAAAGCAGTATGGAGGTTCTTCCAAAAACTCAAAATAGAAATACCATTTGACCCAGGAATCCCATTCCTAGGAATTCACCCTAAGAGTGCCGCAGCCCAGTTTGATAAAGACATATGCACCCCTCTGTTTATCATAGTACTATTTACAATAGCCAAGAAATGGAAGCAACCTAAGTGTCCATCAGTAGATGAATGGATAAAGGAGAGGTGGTACCTATACACAATGGAATATTATTCAGCCATAAGAAGAAAACAAATCCAGGCATTTGCAGCAACATGGATGGAGCTGGAGGGTATTATACTCAGTGAAATAAGACACGCGGAAAAAGCAAGTATCAAATGATTTCACTCATATGTGGAGTATAAGAGCAAAGAAAAAACTGAAGGAGCAAAACAGCAGCAGACTCACAGACCCCAAGAACGGACTAATAGTTACCAAAGGGAAAGGAACTGAGGAGGATGCGTGGGAAGGGAGGGACAAGGGGGAAAAAGGGGCTTTACGATTAACAGACATAATGTACGTGGGGGCATGGGGAGGGCTGTACTGCTCAGAGAAGACAAGTAGGGATTCTATAACATCTCACTATGCTGATAGACAGTGACTGTAATGGGGTATGTGGGGGGGACTTGATGATGTGGGGAGTCTAGTAACCATAATGTTGCACATGTAATTGTAGATTAATGATACAAAAATAAAAAAATAATTAAAAAAATTTAAATCCAGGCATAAGTATACTTCTGTTCTTAGGCATCCACCTCCAAATATAACATAAATGCTAAAGGATATGATACACATGAGACAGGTTCATTCCTGAACATGATACCACCTGGTAACCTGGTAAATGAAACCCTTGGTAACCATAGGAATATAATTACCTTTCAATATAGCTAGAAGTGGAAAATAGTCTGTTGTTGTTATCATGTGCAAAACTGGTAGTGAAAGGGAAAATAGAATAGAAGCAGAGGAAAAAGATACTTTCCAAGAAATGAATTTTATGGGACTTGCCTGTACTCAGCCATCAATAAATAAATTTACATTTGTTTAAATTCTAATAGCATACAAAAATGCCTCAACATAATGTACTTTCCCAAATAATGCAAACATCAGACAAACCGAAATTGAAAGATCTTTTAAAAAACTGATATTAATTCTTAATAATTTGCCTGATAGAATTTTTTTAAATACAAGAGAAAGTACCCTATTAATGAAGACCAAGGGTACATAATGATTAAATGTGAGGCATGATCCTTGATTGGATGAAAGAATGATATGAAGGACATTTAGAAAAAAATTAGGGATAATTAATAAGGGTTCTATGTTAAATAATAGTATTAGGTAATGTTAAATTTCAAGCGGGTGATAAGTATAATTATATATTTATAGTGTAGATTATTATGTATATAATATACAGAGATAAGGAAATTCAATTATAAGAGAATGTTCTCTCTTATGAGATACATGTTCAGTTATTTAGAGTGAAGTATCATGATGTATACGAATTCACATCTCAGATCAAACACTAGAAAAAGTGTGTGTGTGTGAGTGTGCATTTGTGTGTGTGTGTGTGTAGTGAGACATGTACAATAAAGAAAGCGTGATACAGTAAGCATGTCAAATATGAATCTAGGTTAAGGAATACCTATGTTCATTTTAATGTTCTCTCTAGTGGTCTTGGGTTTGAAATTTTTCAAAATAAAATATTAGGATTAAAAAAACTAGAAAGAAAGAATCTGTGATAAGAAGGGAGGGAAAATCATATGAAGATTTCTGCTTCTCTATATATTTCTGCTTATACATATATATATATATATATATATTCAACATATACATATATATCCAAAATTATATATATATATCTCCAACATTATGTATATATATCCAATATTTTATATATATATGTATATTCAATAAAATTCTGTGTTATTCCTTTGGATACACACAAGATACATAGAAACTGGTACTGATGAATGATCATTTCCAAAACAAAGCATTAAGCAATGTTTAAAGGCTTTGTAATGTTTGAATTTATACTAACTCTTTCAGAATTATCTCTTTTGTATGCTTCTGTTTGGGTGGGCCACAAGGGAGATTCAAGTGAGATTTACAAAGTGGAAAGGAAGCAGCAGATATTTTCTAGTGTATAAATGTGGTTACTGATATGTTTGATACGAAGCAGCAGCTGGGACTACAACTGTTCTATTTATACCCATCCCTATTAATTTCTGTGGTTCCTAGGCCCAGGGTTTAACTCCATGGCTCCAGCTTCTTCAGGGTGTCCTCATCACCAAGGTGAGAGACAAAAACAGTGGACAATGGTTTCAGTCAATTCTGCACATTGTGCAGTTCAAGCGCATTTGTGCATTTTGCCCTACTTGTGATCTCTCCTCCTGATTTCTGTTCCAGAGATCCTTAAGTTCCAAAATCAGATAAGAGGAAAACAGTCTTAGAGGGAGTTTCACTAGCTTCCACAGTTGGATAAGCCAATTGTCTGTAGCAGGTCCATAGATCGATAGAATTACAGAGGATAGAGAGCTATAAGTATTTATCTCCTGTTGGTTCTGCTTCTATGGTTGAATTTTGACTGATAAAAAGGCATTTAAAAATAATAAGACACAATAATGTTTCTTGTATGTTTGTTTGACTTATGAAGATACGTTTTTTACCTGAAACATATATTTTGAACTGAAATGTAAGAGGAAAGATTGTAGTACCAAAATATCTACAGCAAACTCCAAGTTTGTGAAATATTGAGATATTTTAAAATGCAAATTTGAAGTCCTAAAATACATGTGTTTGTGTATTTATTACTTGTGATCATTTCAACACAAAATTTGCAAACATCTGTATCTTTATTCTTTGTGAAAAACCCCAAACAGCTTAATAACTATCAAAGATTTTTATTTTCTTGTTAGCTCTGATCCTTTTTATTTGCATAGTCTAGTCTAACAGACTAGACTGCATTTGGCAGCAGAAGTTGGTTAGAAAGATATATGCCAGCAAAGTTAAGCAGTGTTTAATGAGATCTAAAATAATCTTCTCTATGATCTTTTCAATAGCTAATAAAAGAACAGTAGGATGAGGTTCAAATGAAATACTCTATGATAATTCAGAATAAGTCAAAGATAATATTTTACTGTCATTTTATCTTTTACATATTTGGAGTAAACAGAGATAATAAGACTTAGAGATAAGAGCAAAAGAAATGTCATATTATCTATATTGTTTTGAAAATCACACTGATCTAATGAGCTGAAATATTTGAAAGTGACTTGAAAGAATATGTTTGCAAGAGTAGGCTATTGTTTCTAAAAGATATGCATATATAGCTTACTTTCCTTAGAAATTTGTTAGAGGAGCATTGCTAATGTTTAAATTTCTTTCCACTCTCCCAAATAAAGTAACTGGTTCACTAAATAAAGGATGAACTCTATAATCAATGGCCCAAGCTCTTTTATTGAAAACTGAAAAATAAGAGCAAATCAAGTCCAAATTCAGCAGAAAAAGAAATGAATAATAAAAATTATAGCATCAATCAATGAATTGAAAACACGATCTCCACAGAGAAAATCAACAATGCTGAAAGCTGATTCTTTGAAAAGATCAATAAAGTCAATAAGCTTTCAGCTAAGCTAAGAAAAAAAGAGAAAACTCAAATTACTAATATCAGAAGTGAAAGAGGTAACATTATAATCTCATGGTCACTAAAGATATATTAAGGGAATACTATGAACAACTCTATGCCCACAAAATTGATAATATATATAAAATGGAACAATTCCTTGAAGAAAAATATATGGAAATTCACACAAAAGGAAAAACAGACAACCTGAATGGGCCTTTGCCTATTAAAAAAAATTGAATAAAAAATTAATAACCTTCCAAACAGAAAGTACCAGCCCCATATGGATTCACTGGTGAATTCTACCAAACATTTAAGGGAGAAATTATACTAATTCTCTACCATCTCTTCCAGAAAATAGAGGCAGAGGGAATACTTTCTATCTTATTCCACAAGGCCTGCATTACTCTAATATAAAAACAAGGCAAAAGCATTACAAGAAAATTATACAGTGATATCTCTCATGAACATAGAAAACAAATATCAAGAAAATATTAGCAAAATGAATCCAACATATAGAGAGAGAGTTATATACAATAACCAAGTAGGATATATCCTGGATATGCAGGGATGGTTCATCATTTGAAAAATTCACATGATCATATCGATAGAGGTGAAAAAATTTTGAAAAACCCAAATGAAAATAAAATAAAAACTCTCAATAAGCCAGGAGTAAAGAAGAACTTCCTCAGTTTGATAAAGAACATTTACAAATACCTATAGCTGATATCATTCTTAATGATGAGAAAATAGAAATCTTTCCCACTAAGATTAGAAACAAAGCAAGGATGTCTCTTTTTACCCCTACTTTTTAAAAACATCATACTGGAAGTTTTGGCTAAAACAATAAGATAAGTATTAATAAATAAAATAAAAATAAGATAATAAATAAAAATAAGACAAAATTAAAAAAAATAAAAGGTACACAAATTGGGGTAGGGAACTAAAACTGACTTTTTTTACATATGATGTGATTGTTTATGTAGAAAATCTGAAAGAATAAAAAAAATCCTAGAACTAATAAGCAATTATAGTAAGGTTGCAGAATACAAGTTTAATATACAAAAGTTAATCACTTAAGAAAACAATGAATGTCTAAAATTTGAAATTAAAATGTAATAAATTAATATTGCACCCCAAAATGAAATATTTAGGTATACGTCTAACAGAATATGTACAAGATATATATGAAGAAAACTACAAAACACTGAAGAACAAAATCAAAGAATTAAATAATGGAGAGATATTCCATGATCACGGATAGGAAAACACATTGCCAGGATATTAATTCTTTCCAACTTTGTCAATAGATAAATACAATTACAATCAAAATCCTAGAAACTTATTTTGTAGATATTGGCAAACTGATACTAGTGCCTATAGGAAAAGGGAAAAGTTCCAGAAGATTCAATTCAATATTTAAGGATGAGAAGGGTCAGAGAACTGATACTACTCAAATTCAAGACTATAAATCAACAGTAATCAGAACTGTGTGGTATTGATGGAAGAAGACAAATAAATCAATGGGATAGAGATCCCCAAAATAGACCCACATAAATATAGTTTGATGACCTTTGACAAAACAGATAAGGAAATAGATTGGAACAAAGAGTGTCCTTTCCAACAAGTGGTGCTGGGGTAACTGGATCTCCAAATTAAAAAAATGAATCTGGACAGACTTCACACCCTTTACAAATATTAACTCAGAATGGACCATAGACCTAAATGTGAAACACTAAACTATAAATATCTTGGAAGATAATATAGGTGAAAACTTAGAGGATTTGGGGCATAGTGACAACCTTGTAGACACCACCATAAAGGCACAATCCATGACAGGAATTGATAAGCATTAAAATTAAAACAGCTGCTCTGCAAAAGATAATGTCAAGAGAATGATAAACAAACTACAGACTGGGAAAAAAATATTTTCAAAAGACATATCTGATAGAAAACCAACATTCAAAAGACACAAAGAACTCTTAGAACTCAATGATAACAACATGAATAATTCAATTTTAAAAAATGGCACAAGGTATTAACAGATACTTCACTTAAGAAGATATACAGATGGCTGGTAAGCATATGATAATACATTCAATATCATATGTTGTCAATGAATTACAAATTAAAACAATGAGATATTGCTATACCTATTAGAATGGCCATAATCCAAAATACTTGCCACACCAAATGCTAGTGAAGATATGGATCAAGAACTCTCATTCATTACTAGTGCATCTGCAAAATGGTACAGCCACTTTGAAATGTTTGGTGGTTTCTTACAAAACTAAATACATACTCACTATATGACCCAGCAATCATGCATGATTATAAGCATGCAAAGTAGTTGAATGCTTATGTCTACACAAAAAACTACACATGGATGTTTATAGCAGTTTTTTTCATAGTTGCCTAAACTTGGAAGTAAAGATGTTCTTCATAGATGAATAGATAAATAAACTGAGGTACATCCAGACAATGGATTATTCAACACTAAAAAGATATGAGCTATCAAGCCGTGAAAAGACATGGAGGAAACTTAAATGCATATTACCTAGTAAAAGAAGTCAGTCTGAAAAGACTACATGCTGTATGATTCCAACTACATGATACGATGGAAAAAAAGAAAAGTGTGGAGATAGTAAAAAAAAAACAAGCATTGGCAACGAGGGAGGGATGAAAAATTCTAGAATAGACAATTTTTAGAGAAGTGAAATTCTTCTGTATGATACCGTAATGGTGGTCATCTATCTGTCTTATACATTTACCCAAACCTTAGAATGTACAACACCAAGAGTGAACCTTAATGTAACTATGGACTTTGGATGTTAATGTGTCAGTATAGGTTCACTGATTATAATAAGGGTACAATGGTGAGGGATGACAATTGTAGAGAACAAGGGGGTATATGGAAAGTCTGTGCTTTCTACTCAATTTTCCTATGAGCCCAATACTCCTCTAACAATAAATTTCACTAATTAAAAAATTAAGGAGTTATGCTGAATTAGTCTGGCCTCTGTTTCTTTCCTATTGTACCTCAGTGATTTGTTTGATGAGGAAACCAATTTTTTAAAGAGAAGATACACATTGCCTTATTAACTCCAAGATATTTGTGAAGTCAGTAAGACACATAGGTGCCTTTATTTCTTCACAAGAATAGAATTCCACCACTGACATCTGATGTTTACAGACCAAAAATGTGAGCTAACTAAAACAGCACAAAAAATGTTGTTGGAAAGAAATATTAAAACAAATAAAAACAAACATATCTTAATTTTAGGAAGTTTTGCACTGTATCACTTTTTCTCTTCTTATTGCTGTGCTTTGGCATAAAGACTCATTCATTTATTTATTCATGCATGCATTTAACAATCATTTGTTGAGTTGCTACTGTAAGACACAGAGGCTCTGAGAACACAATAGTGAGTAAGTAGAGTTCTCCCAATTGGGATGAGTTTGTTCACAGAATAATGTAATTTACTGGGGTGGAAGAAGTAAATATTAGCATTTTGAATTATATATATTTTTTATTATCCTTTTTAAAGTATATTTTTGTTAGTGCTTCATAACATAAAACTGTGTATATTAGAATTACAGGGCCTGGAAAAATAAATAAATATAAATATAAATGTAAATATATACGTATTCATAGGGGACTCCTTTTTTTGTCTGTGTGATAAAACATGTTTGATCTTAAGGTATGAGAGAGACCATAAAATAAACACAAAGTACACATAATTACATATAGTGATATGTTTTATGGCTGCAAAGAACAGAGTGCTCCTAAAGTGAGTGTAAAGGATATGGAAAAAGCGTTCCAGGCAGATGGAGCAACGTGTATGAAATCTTAGAGACAGGAAAAGGCTTTTCATGTTGACAGAACCGAGAGACACCCAGTGTGCCTGAAGCGCAGTGATCAGTGGAGGGGTCCAGGTGAGTCTGATGAAGCTGATGAGCCAGAAAGAGACAAGTGACACACAGATTTGTAGGGTTGGGGTTATGAATTTGAATTTGGTGTTAAGTGCAAAAACATACTGACAATTTTTTTTTAAAACAATGACATTATCAGGTTTATTTGTAGACAGGATAACCCTAACTTCTCTTTATGTTATCACTGAGTGATCAATCAAAAAAGCCTAGAAATCTGGCAGTCACAATGGATTTTGTTCAAATCTCACTGTAAAAAATTTCCCTTAAAACATGATGTGAAATTAGATGATATTAAACTGTGACATGGAAAAAAAATTCTGGATTTGCCCTCTTAAAGTTGTGGAAGTCTTTTAGGTCTTTCTTCAAACTATAACTGTTAAGTGTCATTCATGACTAAGTCTTTGAACATGTCTAAAATAACTAGGTTCCCTCCAAACTTATGAATTTAGAACTTATGCTGTTTTTCCTCAGAAAAACAAAGGAGAAGAAGGAGGAGAAAGAAAAGAGAAGAAAGAGAGATGAAGAGGAGGAAAAGAAGGAAGGGAAAATATTTAAGATTGACTAAATTAATATAAAAATCTCAATATTTAAAATTTGGAGATTCAAGATGGCGGCATGAGAGGTAATATGGAGAGGTCCTCCAAAACCACAAAGAGTACAAAAACATAGTTAATAAATACAGCTAACCTTCAGACAACAAAAAGAAAGAAGGCTGAACGAGACTGCATACAGGCCTCAGGAACAGAGCAGACCTCAAGTAACAGGGTAACGTACAAAAGCCTTAATCTGGCAGGACCCAAGCCCTTCTCCCACCCCAGCTCACCAGCTGGAGGAAGAGAAATGGAGCACAGAGGGATGAAAGCCTGGGACTGCTGAACACTTAGCCCTGGACTTCTGCTTTGTGAACAGAATCCTATATTGTTTGGTGCCCTGGGCGTTGGGGAGCTCGGACAGGCAGAGTGCTTGCTTAATTGATATTCTGGCCATTTGTGGAGCGCAGGATCCATACCCGGCCGCTCTGTGTCAGAGGAAGGGCAGGGAGTCTGAGAGGCTTCCTAGAGTGAGAGGGCTGCTGAAGGGGCAGGGTTTGCATGGAGCTTGCTGTGCAGGAGAAGGGACAGCTAGACAAGGTTGCCTGGGTGCGCTCTGCCCAGCTGGTTGGGAACTTTGAGGACCTTCAGGTGCTCCATCCCCCTGACTGCCTACTCAGCTCTGAGGTCCCCCACTGTGACATACAGCCTGCCTAGCCTTCGTACTGGCCTGCAGGTATCTGCTCGCAAACCCGCAGTCACGCACAGGTGTCAGGCCAGCCAGAGGAAGGCCTCGCCTACAACAGCTAGAGACGCAAAACACAGATTACCCGTGTGTGCTTGGCCCACTGCCTCTGACCCTGGAGACAGGCACAGCAGACAAGAAGCAGGACACATATCTTTCCTCCCCCCAGGCACCAGCTCTGCTCCCCTACGTCCCCCAACCTCACTCTAGGGGCTGAGCAGCTCCAGAGACTGGAGTTTCTGCACACGACGGGGCACCACACAGAAATATGAAACGTCAAAAGAACATGGTTCAGACCAAAATCTCACAAACTCCAGAAAGAGGGTCAAATGAAACCAAACTCACCAATCTTCAAGAAAGAGAGTTCAAAATAAAAATTATAAACATGCTTATGGAGGTACAGAAAAATATTCAAGCCCTCAGGAACGAATTTAAGATGGAGATGCAATCATTAAGAAATACCGTATCTGAAAGGCAATATACAATGGAGGGATTTAAACGCAGATTAGATGTAGTAGAAGAGACGGTAAATGGAATAGAAATTAGAGAAGAGGAATACAAAGACGCTGAGGCTCAGAAAGAAAAAAGGATCTCTAAGAATGAAAGAATATTGAGGAAAATGTGTGACCTATCCAAATGGAATAATATTCGCAATATAAGGGTACCAAAAGAAGAAGAGAGAGAAAAAGGGTTAGAAAGTGTCATTGAGGAGGTAATGGCTGAAAACGTCACAAATCTGGGGAAAGTGATAGTCTCTCAGGCCATGGAGTTGCACAGATCTCCCAACACAAGGGACCCAATGAAGACAACATCAAGATATATAATCATTAAAATAGCAAAGATCAAGGATAAAGATAGACTTTTAAAAGCAGCTAGAGAGATAAAAAACATCACATATACAGGAAAACCCAACAGGCTATCATCAGACTTCTCAACAGAAACCTTACAGGCCAGAAGAGAGTGGCATGATATATTTAATGCAATGAAGCAGAAGAGCCTTGAACCAAGAATACTCTACCCAGCAAGGTTATCATTTAAATTTGAAGGAGGGATTAAACAATTTTCAGATAAGCAAAAGCTGAGAGAATTTTACCTCCCACAAACCACCTCTACAGGGAATTTTGGAGGGACTCCTATAGACGGAAGTATTTCTAAGGCTAAAAAGATGTCATTCAAGGGAAGGCAAAGAGTACAGAATATGATACATAACATAAAAGAATAGAGGAGGAAGAAACAGGAGGAGAAAAAAGAACCTTTACATTGAGTTTGTAATAGTATACAAAATAAGTTTAATTAGACTGTTAGATAGTAAGGGAATTGCCCTTGAAACTTTGGTAACCACAGATTTAAGCCTGCAATGGCAATAAGTACATACCTATCGATAATCACCCTAAATCTAAATGGCCTCAATGCACCAATCAAAAGATGCAGAGTTACTGAATGGATAAAAAAACAGGACCCATCTATATGCTGCCTACAAGAGACTCACTTCAAACCCAAAGACATAAACAGACTGAAAGTGAAGGGATAGAAAAAGATATTTCATGCAACTAATAGTGAGAAAAAAGCAGGAGTTGCAGACCTTGTATCAGACAAAATAGACTTCAAAACAATGAAAGTCACAAGAAACAAAGAAGGACATTACATAATGATAAAAGCATCAGTCCAACAAGAAGACATAACTATTATAAATATCTATGCACCCAACACAAGATCACATACATATGTTAAGCCAATACTAACAGAATTAAACGGGAAAATAGAATGCAATGCATTCCTTCTAGGAGACTTCAACAGATGACTCACTCCAAAGCACAGATCAACCAGACAGAAAATAAGTAAAGAGACAAAGGCACTGAGCACCATATTAGAACAGATGGACCTAACGGACATCTACAGAAGACTCCATCCAAAAGCAACCGGATACACATTCTTCTCAAGTGCACATGGAACATTGATCATACACTAGACCACAAAAAGAACCTCAGTAAATTCAAAAAGATTGAAATTGTATCAACCAGCTTCTCAGATGACAAAGGTATGAAACTAGAAATAAATTACACAAAGAAAATGAAAAAGCCCACAAACACATGGAGGCTTAATAGCATGCTCCTAAATAATCAATGGATCAATGACCAAATAAAAACAGAGATCAAGCAATATATGGAGACAAATGACAACAATAATTCAACACCACAAAATCTGTGGGATGCAGCGAAAGCTGTGCTAAGAGGGAAATATATTCAAATACAGGCTTACCTCAGGAAAGAAGAACAATCCCAAATGAACAGTCTAAACTCACAATTAATGAAACTAGAAAAGGAAGAACAGATGAGGCCCAAAGTCAATAGAAGGAGGGGCATAATAAAGACTAAAGAAGAAATAAATAAAATGGAGAAAAATAAAACAATAGAAAGAATCAATGAAAGTAGGAGCTGGTTCCTTGAGAAAAGAAACAAAATAGATAAACCCCTGGCCAGACTTATCAAGAAAAAAAGAGAGTCTACACACATAAACAGAATCAGAAATGAGAAAGGAAAAGTCACTACAGACACCACAGAAATACAAAGTATTATGAGAGAATACTATGAAAAATTATGTGGTAACAAACTGGATAACCTAGAAGAAATGGACAACTTTCTAGAAAAATACAACCTTCCAAGGCTGACCCAGGAAAAAACAGAATATCTGAATAGATCAAATACCAGCAAATAAATTCAATTGGTAATCAAAAAACTACCTATGAACAAAATCCCTGAAAAAGATGGTTTCACTGCTGAATTTTATCAAACATTTACTGAATACCTAATACCCATCTTCTTAAAGTTTTTTAAAGTAGAAGAGGAGGGAATACTCCCAAACTCATTCTGCGAGGCCAACATCACTCTAATACCAAAACCAGGGAAAGACACCATTAAAAAAAAGAAAATTACAGACCAATATCCCTGATGAACTTAGATGCAAAAATACTCAACAAAATATTAGCAAACCAAATTCAAAAATACATCAAAACGATCATCCATCACGATCAAGTGGGATTCATCCAAGGGATGCAAGGATGGTACAACATTCAATAATCCATCAACATCATCCAAAACATCAATAAAAAGAAAGACAAAAACCACATGATCATCTTCATAGATGCTGAAAAAGCATTCAGCAAAATTCAACATCCATTCATGATAAAAACTCTCAACAAAATGGGTATAGAGGACAAGGACCTCAACATAATAAAGGCTATATATGACAAACCCACAGCTAACATCATACTTAACAGCCAGAAGCTGAAAGCTTTTCATCTAAGATGGGGAACAAGACAAGGATGCCCACTCTCCCCACTTTTATTCAACATAGTAATGGAGGTCATAGGCACGGCAATCAGACAACACAAAGATATAAAAGGCAACCAGATCAACAATGAAGAGCTCAAACTGTCCCTGTTTACAGATGACATGATATTGTACATAAAAAACCCTAAAGAATCTACTCCAAAACTACTAGATCTAATATCGGAATTCAGCAAAGTTGTGGTATACAAAATTAATACACAGAAATCTGTTGCATTCCTATACACTAATGATGAACTAGCAGAAAAAGTAACCAGGAAAACAATTCCATTCACAATTGCATCAAAAATAATAAAATACCTAGGAATAAACCTAACCTAGGATGTGAAAGACCTATACCTGAAGATTACAAGACACTCCTAAGAGAAATTAAAAAGGACACAAATAAATGGAAATTTATCCCATGCTCTTGGCTAGGAAAAATTAATATTGTCAAAATTGCCATCCTGCCTAAAGCAATCTACAGATTCAACGCAATCCCTATCAAAATACCAACAGCATTCTTCAATGAACTAGAGCAAATAGTTCTAAAATTCATATGGAACCCCAAAAGACCCCAAATAGCCAGAGCAATACTGAGAAGGATGAATAAATCAGGGGGGATTATCCTCCCTGACTTCAAGCTCTACTACAAAGCTACAGTAATCAAGACAATTTGGTACTGGCACAAGACACAGACCCATAGACCAGTGGAACAGAATAGAGCACCCAGATATAAATCCAAGCACATATGGTCAATTCATATATGATGAAGGAGCCATGGATATACAATGGGGAAATGACAGCCTCATCAACAGGTGGTCTTGGCAAGACAGGACAGCTACATGTAAGAGAATGAAAGTGGATTACTGTCTAACCCCATACACCAAAGTAAACTGAAAATAGATCAAAGAACTGAATGTAAGTCATGTAACCGTAAAACTCTTAGAAAAAAATATAGGCAAAAATCTCTTGCATATGAACATGAGCAACTTCTTCATGAACATGTCTCCCTGGGCAAGGGAAACAAAAGCAAAAATGAATGAGTGGGATTATATCAAACTAAAAGGCTTCTGTACAGCAAAGGACACCATCAGTAGAACAAAAAGACATCCTTCAGTATGGGAGAATATATTCATAAATGACATATCCGACAAGGGGTTGACATCCAAATTATATAAAGAGCTTATGCACCTCAACAAACAAAAAGCAAATAAGCCAATTAAAAACGGGCAGAGGGCTGAACAGACACTTCTCCAAAGAAGAAATTCAGATGGCCAACAGGAACATGAAAAGATGCTCCACATCACTACTTATCAGAGAAATGCAAATTAAAACCACAATGAATTATCACCTCACACCAGTTAGGATGGCCAACATCCAAAATACAAACAACAGTAAATGTTGGCGAGGGTGTGGGAAAGGGCAGTCCTCCTACACTGCTTGTGGGAATGTAAATTAGTACAATTGTGGAAAGCAGTATGGAAGTTCCTCAAAAAAACTCAAAATAGAAAAACCATTTGATCCAGGAATTCCACTCCTAGAAATTTACCCTAAGAGTGCTGCAGCCCAGTTTGAAAAAGATATATGCACCCCTATTTCTATCACAGTACTATTTACAATAGCCAAGAAATGGAAGCACCCTAAGTGTCCATCAGTAGATGAATGGATAAAGAAGATGTGGTATATATACACAATGGAATATTTTTCAGCCATAAGAAGAATACAAATCCCACCATTTGCAACAACATGGATGGAGCTAGAGGATATTATTAAGCTCAGTGAAATAAGTCAGGCGGAGAATAAAAAGTACCAAGTGATTTCACTCATATGTGGATTATAAAAACAAGAAAAAACTGAAGGGACACAACAGCAGCAGACTCACAGAACCCAAGAATGGACTAACAATTACCAAAGGGAAAAGGAAAAAGGGCTATTACAATTAGCACATATAATGTAGCGGGTGTGGGGGGGGTGGAGGGATACATAGAAGGCCGTATAACACAGAGAAGACAAGTAGTGATTCTATAACATCCTTCTATGCTGATGGACAGTGACTGCAATGGGGTATATGGTGTGGACTTGATAATAGGGGGCGTCTACTAACCATAATGTTGCTCATGTAATTGTATATTAGTAATAGCAAAAAAATTTGCTACTTGACTTATTCTAATTAACCTATCTCTAACATCAGATTTTATTAGGTATTAATGTTCATCTTGTTAGGTAGAAAGATTGACATGAGCAGCTGGGGAAGGGGAAGATAAGATTTAAGGAAAAACACCCAGTTCGAGTTCTACTTTTATAGACAAAGTTTTGCCAGGAGAGAACTTTCTTGCCTATTGGGGACCAGGCCATACCAGTCCCAACAAGATTACAACACAGGTGCAACCAAAGAAAACGAAGAACTCCCCAAATCACACTTCATCATAATCTCATTAAAATAAAGTAGCATTTTTTCTCTCTCCTCCCCCACCCTCTGCTGCAGGCTTTTCTGTGTGCATTTTGGGAAAAGACATGTGCACCAAGAGGAATGGGTGTTCAACTAGTACTGTCAATCAAATGACCTTACCCAGTCAATCAAAGTGGCACTTCCCAGCTGGGACATGATAAATAGACCTTCCCCTAAAAGTTCAGGCCCTTTGGCTACCTTGATGCTGGCCTTCTTCTCCCTTGGAGTGTATTCAAATAAAACTTACACTGTGCTTCACTACTGTGTCTCTGCCTTTCAATTCTTCATTTTGGTGGGGAGAAAAACTGAGGAGAAAAAATTCGACCTGCAACATATTTTGTGCTGTGACTCGGATTGCTGTTCCTGCCATTATGGTGTGCCAAATAAAACCTGTAGCTTTAATTCTCCATACAGTCTCTAAACTGAATTCTTTCCTCAAGAAGACTAGAACCAAGGAATTCCACAATCCACCACCTGGTAACAATCTGACAAGTTGACAGCCTTGAATTAGGCCTGCACAAATAAAGGCCCTGCTTTGACTGTAAGAATCTCTTTCTATTATTTAACTAACTTACTTCATTAAAGCCAACCATTCTACATATAGGCATTTTATTGAGTGATCTGGATACAGAGAGATGAAATCATGGCATAACATTTTTCTTCTGATAGTGGTTTTTCTTAATGTCATCTCTATTAAACCAATAGGATTTATTTTCACTTTATAAAATTAACAAATTCTCTTCTTTCAGACATAAAAAAATCCATGATAATATAAAACAAGTTCCTTGCTTATTAGATTTCAATATTCACTGCTTTCCCTTAGCTAAGCTTAGAAACGTGCATTGAAAAAAATGGATGTACTCTGTTTTTTTCTCTTCTCTTCCTACTTTTTCTCTATACCCTCTATTCAGAGACTTTAGGGTGAGGAGTAGAGATAAAGGAGATAAAAATTCTTAAAAGTTTCAGCTTGCAGTTTGCATGGTAAGAGTTTGGAAGACTAAAATTGTTCTCTCCATTTAACACACACACACAAACACTTTAATTTCCTGCCTATTTTTAAAATAATAAACATGAAAATTTGACCACCTCAGTTTTCTACATCTGGCATGCAATACTTGGTTACATGTTTGATTTAATACCTTAGCAAAGACCTCACTTCATATTATGTTTCTTATACTTTCCTGGGATTTGAACTTTATAGAAGAAAATACCCTTTTTAAACTGTTTTCATCCTGCTTTTGCTTATAATTAGATCCAATATTTTTAAAACCCCAGATAGAAAAGATCAGTTTTGGCAGGTCTTTTTCAATTTGAAATACTCAGCAAGCTTAATCCTTGGTTGCTTTCCACCTCTAAGTATTTTGACTAAGGCGTGATGTGAATCCTGTGATCCCTAAGGCACTCTTAAATGTTAGATACAAAATTTTATCTTCATCCATCTTTGATTCTTTGCTGACTCAACTTAAAGGTGTTAGATTATGTTGTTTCTTTTATAAACATTCTAAATACAACCTGAATCCAAAAAAAAGTAGCATCTGCTTACTTGCTTTACTTTGGCATAAAAGAAAAATCACCCTCCCAAAATATTTAAATAGTGAATGATTTTTGAAAAGAAGAGTTGGAAAAAGCAGATGTTCACAAAATTTTAAATTTTACCTAGGGTTTGCTGATAAATGACTTCCTATCATCATAATATTTGGGGAATTGGAACTGTTTTACATATTTTTAGATTATTCAGGGTCTTTAGATTAGCACCCCATGGTCTGGTGGAAAGAATCCAGGCTTTGGCTTTGGATAAGGTTTCTAATTCTAGTCTAATAATTTTGTAATTTTTTTATCTGGGGAAAACTATATCTCTCCAAGTCTCAGTTTCTATTCTGTAAACAACCTACATTTTAGAGCTCTTAAGAAGATTGAATGAAGTAATTTATGGTACTGTAAATTACTGAAGCACACTCTGTAACAATGCCTCAGTCATTTACATGTGCTTCCTCCTTTCATTGAAGTCCACTATTGTACAAATATCCATATTCCTCCATGTGCTTTGGGGAGTGAATTCTTATTCCAGCATTAAGGTACTTCCTAATTGGTCCTAATTTGCTTGCCAGTGACTGGTATAAGCCTATGCATATGATCCAATTCTGGATGGCAAATATGAGGAGCAAATTGCAGAAAAATTATGGGAAATGTTTCCTCTCCCTGAAAGTGAAGCTCTATAAGTCATATTTTCTTTCCAGATATATTTTAATATTTGGATATAATGCCTGGAGATACTGCATCCATCTTGCTATGAGACTACAGATAAAACCAAACTGAAAATGGCAGAGAGGTTCTGGTTCTTTCTGTTATCATTAATCATCTAATTAGCTATTGCTGGATGCACAGTAACTCTAGACCTTTTATTATGAAGATAACAAATTTTCTTTAGTTTAAAAAGAATTAATATTTCCTTATATTTATAAAGAAAACTATTCTAGCCAATACAGTAATGACTTAGAGAACTAATTTGGTTTTTATAAAATAATATGTTGTAAGTGTTAAGTGTTCAACAAACATTATTTTCCTTATTTCACTGCATTTTTCCCTCCAAGTGTTACACAAAGTATATGTGAAATTATTCTGTTTGATATGAACCTAAATGCTGTACAGGAAGAAACAGCTGGTTTGATTAATTGCTTGATCTAGTGATTACATAAGGGATATTTGTAACCAGTGCTAAACTCACTCTCATTTAAAAATAAAATGAGCATAATTTGGCTAGGTATCTCAGCTTGTAGAAATGAGATAAGAAATCACTTTATTTTTCCCTTAAAATATAACTCTATGTTTTTAAAAGTCATTATTGGTTCAAACTAAAGTTAAATATTTTTTACTCCATATTAAAATCAAAAGAATATTGATAAAATAAAAAGCATACTGAGCATCCAGCATACTAAAGAGTCATGAAGTGATCCTTTTAATTCTTACTATAAAAAAAAGTTAAAGAAAATATTTAAAAGCTAATGAGGTCAGGGTATATCAGTTTTATTTGTTTCTCATCCAGATAATATACTCAGAGAACGAATCTGATTTTTATAAAATGAACTGTATAATCAAAATCTTGTTTCCATGAGGGGAGAATAAAGCACCAGGAGAAACTTAGGGGAAAAAAATTTCTCTAGAGGAAGGAAGCCCTTGACAGATGATAAAATTCACTTACATGGATTTTTGACACCAGCCTGCCCTGAATATGTCCTGGAAAGAAGTTATTTTTTTACTTTGTTAAGAAAAACTGGATGAGTTACAAAAGAGCATTCTAATTAAGGACTGGGAATAAAATAAAAGATTTGGATAAATTGATGACAGTTAAGGACCTTTTCCTCATTTGAATTCTTTTAACAATTACTGTCTGAACCATATTTATGGCATTTATTTTTAACTGCATTCCCTTGCATTTTCTTTTGTGTGTGTACCTCTTTCATGAATCTTACTGCACAGTAATTTTAAAATAGCTAAGAAATAGCCACTATCCTTGCTTTTCTTATTTTTTTCTTGGCCCAGAAGAAAAGTTCATAAATTTCAGGCTTTTGATAAATTTCTTAGATGAGTAAAGGATAAAATAGAATTATAATTCATAATTTGGGTAGTTTTTAAGACAAAATCTTTACAATTTGTTTCTTTGATGCATACATTGATGTGTTTTATAAGAAAAAATTATAACTGGAAAATCACCCTAACAGTCTATAATTACCATGTTGTTCTATAAATGTCATTCAAAGCAAAGGGTATAAAAAAGTCACTACCTTGTGGTACTGCACCCTATTTGCTAGTAAATTTTTGAGGAGAAATTACTCCTAATTTACTGAATTAGATCTCCACAACAATGAGCAAATCATGCTCAGTTTCATGACTGTCCAAATCCAATGAAGGGAACCTTATTTTGATCCACAAGCATGTTCTTATGCAGATCCAGGGCTAATAAGAATCTCTATGAGAACAAGCAATTGCTAAATAACATACATTCCCCCCAACCCACCAAACACACACACACACTGCATAGATACCACATCTCTCAGGTGACATCAAGTCTCTAGGCATAATCCAGCAATTAGAAAAAACTTAAATGGTCACCCTAAGGGCAAGGATTAGACATTGCTCATGTGTCTGTTTCCTCGAAAATGTGTCCCACCCAATCTGTTTCTTTCTTAACATTTTTGGTGAATGAATAAAAATAATTTCTAGCATACTTTTTAAGCAAAAATTGTTTCTTAAAAAATTTAAGAAAGAATAAATGCCGGCATGTAGATAAAATTCTGATTTCAAAATATTCAACTCACTCAGAAATAATCCTTTAACAACCATTGTCACTAAATTGAGAGTCAGTCAAATTCTATCCACTCAGTAGTTACTCCAATGTATAAGTAAGAAGATACAAAGCCCATCAGGAGCAGCTGGGAAAACCTAGCACAATTTTCAGGCATGTTGAAGAGTTTCAGTAATTACTAAGAACAAGAAGGAGTAAATTCTAAGCAAGTTAACTAGCAAGGAAAACAGGGAGGAATAGAGTGGAATGTTGTGAAGAATAAAGATGAGGTAGGCAACTTCTGGCCTTGAAGCAATTTAACAAAGCCTGTTTAGGTCAAAGAACCTCAGGGATATTAGCAATCAGGTTCAACCTTAAATTCAAAGAAGGAAGTTCTTATGTCCCTGATCTGTTTTAAATTCTGTTCTGGGGTGGACAGAACTAAGATCATAAAAGTAGATTCCTAGGCAAACCCTGATGTTGACTTAAGAAAGAAGCTTTAAATTCTGGGAAGATTATGGAATAGGAACTATAAGGAATCTGTTTCCCCATCTACCCAATAATTGAATTTGGGGTATTTTGGAATTCTGGGGTCTAATAAAGGCTTGCAACTTCATATGAAGGCTTAAGAATTAAACTGAGGTTAATTTTAATCAATTTCAGCAGTTGTCTTGTCAGTGGCTATCCTTTCTCCATGCCCTAGCCCTGTGGAAGGTAAATGTGTATTTGTTCATGGAGCAGCTTGCATTCAGCTTGTAGGAGTTGAGAAAGCACAAAGAAACTATCCTCCAAATACTTGGGATCTATACTCTGATCACTGATAGCTGTTTCTGATCTTAGAGGTACAGACTAAGGGCCTGGCAGCAATTGTTGTTACACCTTCCCAAATTATTGGAAGCCCCTCCTCCCACTGAAGTGACAGGGGTTAGAAAAGTCAGTGCCTTCTTTCCCCTCATTCATTTTTCTTTTTTTTCCCCATTTTGGGAGCCAGACATTAACAGCTAGGGTACTCAGAGAAACTTCATGTACAGAGGAAATTAGTTAGCATTCACGCTTAGGGAAAGGTGCAGGCTCAGAAAAGAGCTGAGAAGACCATAAGTCACAACTGAGGCTGATTGATGGCACAGAGACAGCCTTCAATCAAAAAGATCCAGAACAATAAACAAAAACAACAATAACAAAACCCAGCAAACACTGAGAAACAGGGTATCTGATTTCAATAATTGCCAAGGTATTAGATTCAAATAACCAGTTTTCAATAAAAAAAAAGAAGGCATACAAACAAACAGAAGAGGATGGTCCATTTGAGGGAAAACAACAGCAACAAAAACCGACACTGAGGAGGCCCTGAAGGCAGATGTGTTGCACAAAACCTTTAAAAGAACTACCTTAAAGCTGTTCGAAAAACTAAATGAAGATGTGGACTGTCTAGAAAACATTTATGAACAAAATGGAAATATCAATTAAAAGACAGAAAACATTAAAAGGAAAGCAAAAAGCCTTCTGGAGCTGAAAAATACAATAACTGAAATGAAAAATTCACTAAATTGATTTAAAGGCAGATTTGAGCAGGCTGTGGAAAGAATCAGTGGACTGAAATATAAGGTAATGAAAATTATCTAGTCTGAGGAATAGAAATGAAAAAAGATTGAAGATACATGAACAGAATATAAGGGATCTAAGAGATGCAATTAAGTGTATTGTGAGAATACTAGGAGAAGAAAGAGAGAAAGGGCCGGAGAGAATATGTAAAAACTATTATCTGAAAACTTGACAATTTGATGAAAGACATGAATATAAACACCTAAGAAGCTGAATGAATTCCAAGTAGGATGAACTTGAAGAGACTCACACAAAGACACACTACTGTCCTTCAAAACAAACTGTCTTTCAACAGAAACAGTCCTTCAAAAGTAAGGGAGAAATTAAGACATCCCAAGTTAAACAAAAGCTGAGGGAGTTTGTTACTATTAGTCCTGTCCTGCAAGAAAAGCTAAAGGGAATCCTATCCTGCAAGTTGAAATGAAAGGACACTAGACAGTAATTTGAAGCTGTATGAAGAAATAAAGATTTCAATTAAGGTAAATACATGATCAATTATAAGAGCTATTATTAATATAACAACTGTTTATAAGTATACTTTGTGTTTTCTACATGATTAAGAGACTAATACATTTTTAAATAATATTTATTAGTCTAAAAGATAGTATTATTGTAACTTTGGTTTGTAATTCCACATTTTACTTCCTATATAATTTAAGAGACTAATATTTAAAATAATTATTAGTTTATGATTTGGGACATACAATGTGGAAAGATGTATTTTGTGACATTAAAAAATGAAAGGAGTGGGGATGGAACTCTAAAGGACCAGAATTTTAACATATTGAACTTAAGCTGGTTTGAATTCAAATTAAAATGTTATAACTTTAGGATGTTAAATGTAATCTTCATGTTAATCTCAAAACAACTATAGGATTTACATAAAAATAAATGAGAAAGGAATTTAAATATTTCACTACTAAAGACAAAATAAGATAATAATACAGGAAATAAGGGCAAAAATGCTATTAGACATATAGAAAACAAATAAAATGAGAAAATTAATCCACATTCAACAAGCTAGGAATAGATGGAACCTACCTCAACATAATAAAAGCCGTATATGAAAACATTATAGCCAATATCATACCCAACGGTGAAAGACTGAAAGTTTTTCCTCTAAGATCAGGAACAAGACAAGGATGCCTACTTTCACACTTCTGTTCAACATAGTACTGAATATCTAGCCAATAGAAAAAGAAAAATAGTCATCCAAATTAGAAAGAAGGAAGTAAGTAATCTCTGTTCACAGATGGCATGCTCTTATATGTAGAACATCATGATTCTATACAAAAAAAATGTTAGAACTAGTAAGTGAATTTGGCAAAGTAGCAGGAAAGAAAGTCAGCACACAAAATTATTTGTATTTTTATATACGAGCAATGAACAGCCTCAGAAAGAAATTAAGAAAATAATTCCATTTACAATACCATCAAAAGAATAAAATACTTAGGAATTAACCAGCAATGAAACTTGCAACAATAAACACTATAAAACATTGCTGAAATTAAAGACATAAACAAATGGAAACACATATCATGTTCATAGATTGGAAGACAACATAAGATGTCAATACTACCCAAAGGAACCTACAGACTCAGTGCAATCCTTACCAATAACATTTTGTTCAGAAATTGATAAATTTATCCTAAAATTCATGTGGAATTTCAATGGAATCCAAATAGCCAAAACATATTGAATAGAAATAAGAAAGTCAGAAGATTCACACTTTCTGATTCCAAAACTTACAACTCCTAGTTCCATCATCATATCTCTTTATCTAATTATCTGGTCTCCATTTCCTAATAAAGACCTTTGCAATTACCTTCGGCCTATATGAATAATAGAAGAAAATCTCCCCATCTTGGTTCTCAGTTATATCTGCAATTCCTTTGCAAGGTCCCAGGGATTAGGCTATAGAAATATTTAATGGACTATTATTCTGCATACCAAAACTACTGAAATTAACTCAAGGAAAAATAGCAAATATAAATACATGTATAGGAGTTGAGATAGATTTGGTAATTAACTTCTCTCAAAAAGGCCTGGGCTCAGATAGTTTCACAAATGCTTGGCAAATTATATTTATAAAAATAAATGGGAAGCCATGGAGGTGCACAGATCTCCCAACACAAGGGATCCAAGGAAGACAACATCAAGATATATAATAATTAAAATGGCAAAGACCAAGGATAAAGACAGACTTTTAAAGCAGCTAGAGAGAGAAAAAACATCACATACAAAGGAAAACCAATCAGGCTTACATCAGACTTCTCAAGAGAAACCTTACAGCCCAGAAGGGAGTAGCATGATATATTTAATGCCATGAAGCAGAAGGGCCTTGAACCAAGAATACTTTACCTGGCAAGGTTATCATTTAAATTTGAAGGAGGGATTAAACAATTTTCAGATAAGCAAAAGCTGAGAGAATTTTACCTCCCACAAATCACTTCTACAGGGCATTTTGGAGGGACTCCTATAGATGGAAGTATTCCTAAGGCTAAAAAGATGTCACCCAAGGGAAGAAAAACGGGAAAGAATATGATTCATAACATACAAAGAATGGAGGAGGAAGAAAAAGGAGGAAAAAAAAAGAACCTTTAGGTTGTGTTTATAATAGTATATGAAGTAAGTTAAATTAGACTATTAGATAGTAAGGGAATTGCCCTTGAACCTTTGGTAACCATGAATCTAAAGCCTGCAATGGCAATAAGTACATATCTATCGAAAATCACCCCAAATGTAAATGGTCTGAAAGCACCAATCAAAAGACATAGAGTTACTGAATGGATAAAAATACAAGACCCATCTATATGCTGCCTACAGGAGACTCACTTCAAACCCAAAGACTTACACAGACTGAAAGTGAAGGGATAGAAAAAGATATTTTATACAACTAATAGTGAGAAAAAAGCAGGAGTTGCAGACCTTGTATCAGACAAAATAGACTTCAAAACAAAGAAAGTCACAAGAGACAAAGAAGGACATAACATAATGATAAAAGGGTCAGTCCAACAAGAAGATATAACTATTATAAATATTTATGCACCCAACACAGGATAACTTACATATGTGAAACAAATATAAACACAATTAAAGGGGGAAAGAGAATGCAATGCATTCATTTTAGGAGACTTCAACACCCCACTCATTCCAAAGGACAGATAAACCACACAGAAAATAAGAAAAGAGGCAGAGGCACAAAACACCATATTAGAACAGATGGACCTAATGACAGCTACAGAAAACTCCATCCAAAAGCAACAGGATACACATTCTACGCAAGTGCACATGGAACGTTTTCAAGAATAGATAATACACTAGGCCACAAAAGGAACTTCAGTAAATTCAAAAAGATTGAAATTGTATCAACCAACTTCTCAGATCACAGAGGAATGAAACTAGAAATATATTACACAAAGAAAACCAAAAATCCCACAAAGCACATGTTCCTAAATAATCAATGGATCAATGACCAAATAAAAACAGAGATCAAGCAATATATGGAGACAAATGACAACAATAATTCAACACCACAAAATCTGTGGGATGCAGCAAAGGCCGTGCTAAGAGGGAAATATATTGCAATAGAGGTCTACCTCAGGAAAGAAGAACAATCCCAAATGAACAGTCTAAACTCACAATTAATGAACTAGAAAAGGAAGAACAAATGAGGCCCAAAGTCAGTAGAAAGAAGGACATAATAAAGACTAAAGCAGAAATAAATAAAATTGAGAAGAATAAAACAATAGAAAGAATCAATGAAAGCAGTAGCTGGTTCTTTGAGAAAAAAAACAAAATAGATAAAATCCTAGCCAGACTTATCAAGAAAAAAAGAGAGTCTACACACATAAACAGAATCAGAAATGAAAAAGGAAAAACCACTACAGACATCACAGAAATACATAGTATTATGAGAGAATACTATGAAAAATTATGTGGAAACAAACTTGATAACCTAGAAGAAATGGACAACTTTCTAGAAAAATACAACCTTCCAAGGCTGACCCAGGAAGAAACAGAATATCTGAATAGACCAATTACCAGCAAATAACTTGACTTGGTAATAAAAAACCTACCTAAGAAAAAAAACCCTGGAAAAGATGGTTTCACTGCTAAATTTTCTCAAACATTTAGTGAAGACCTAACACCCATCCTCATTAAAGTTTTTCAGAAAGTAGAAGAGGAGGGATTATTCCCAAACTCATTCTACGAGGCCAACATCATTGTAATACCAAAACCAGGGAAAGACACCACAAAAAAAGAAAATTACAGACCAACAACCCTGATGAACATAGATGCAAAAATGCTCAACAAAATATTAGCAAACCGAATTCAAAAATACATCAAGAGGATCATACACCATGATCAAGTGGGATTCATCCAAGGGATGCAAGGATGGTACAACATTCAAAAATCCATCAACATAGTCCACCACATCAAAAAAAGAAGTACAAAAACCACATGATCAGCTCCATAGATGTTGAAAAAGCATTTGACAAAATTCCACATCCATTCATGATAAAAACTCTCAACAAAATGTGTATATAGAAGGCAGGTACGTAAACATAATCAAGGCCATATATGACAAACCCACAGCCAACATTATACTTAACAGCCAGAAGCTGAAAGCTTTTTCTTTAAGATCAGGAACAAGACAAGGATGCCCACTCTCCCCACTTTTATTCAACATAGTTCTGGAAGTCCTAGGCATGGCAATCAGACAACACAAAGAAATAAATGGCATCCAGATTGGCAAGGAAGAACTCAAACTGTCCCTGTTTGCACATGACATTATATTGTACATAAAAAAACCCTAACGAATTCACTCCAAAACTACTAGATCTAATATCTGAATTCAGCAAAGTTGTGGTATACAAAATTAATACACAGAAATCTGTTGCATTACTATACACTAATGATGAACTAGCAGAACAAGTAATCAGGAAAACAATTCCATTCACAATCGCATCCAAATGAATAAAATACCTAGGAATAAACTTAACCAAGAAGTAAAATACCTATACCCTGAAAACTACCAGACACTCTTAAGAGAAATTAAAGAGGACACAAATAAATGGAAATTCATCCCATGCTCTTGGCTAGGAAGAATTAATATTGTCAAAATGGCCATCCTGCCAAAAGCAAGCTACAGACTCAATGCAATCCCTATCAAAATACCTACAGCATTCTTCAGTGAACTAGAGCCAATAGTTCTAAAATTCATATGGAACCACCAAAGAGCCGGAATAGCCAAAGCTATCCTGAGAAGGAAGAATAAAGCAGGGGGAATTATGCTCCCTGACTTCAAGCTCTACTACAAAACTACAGTAATCAAGACCATTTGGTACTGGCACAAGACACAGACCCACAGACAAGTGGAAGACAATAGAGAGCCCAAATATAAACCCAAGCATATATGGTCAGTTAATGTGTGATAAAGGAGCCATGGATATACAATGGGGAAGTGATAGCTTCTTCAACAGCTGGTGCTGACAAAACTAGACAGCTACATGTAATGAAACTGGATTACTGTCTATCCCCATACACAAAAGTAAACTTAAAATGGATCAAATACCTGAATGTAAGTCATGTAACCATAAAACTCTTAGAAAAAATATAGGCAAATTCTCTTGGACATAAACATTAGCAACTTCTTCATGAACATGTCTCCCCAGGCAAGGGAAACGAAAGCTAAAATGAACAAGTGGGACTATATCAAACTAAAAAGCTTCTGTACAGCAAAGGATACGATCAGTAGAACAAAAAGACATCCTCAGTATGGGAGAATATATTCGTAAATGACATATCTGATAAGAGGTTGTCATCCAAATTATATAAAGAGCTCACACACCTCAACAAACAAAAACCAAATAAGCCAATTAAAAAATGGGCAGAGGAGCTGAACCGGCATTTCTCCAAAGAAGAAATTCAGATGGCCAACAGGCACATGAGGAAATGATTCACATCACTAGTCATCAGAGAAATGCAAATTAAAACCACAATGACATATCACCTCACACTAGTTAGGATGGCCGCCATCCAAAAGACAAACAACAACAAATGTTGGTGAGGAGTTGGGGAAAGGGGAACCCTCCTACAGTGCTCATGGGAATGTAAATTAGTACAACCATTGCGGAAAGCAGTATGGAGGTTCCTCAAAAAACTCAAAATAGAAACACCAGTTGACCCAGGAATTCCACTCCTAGGAATTTACCCTAAAAATGCAGCAGCCCAGTGTGAAAAAGGCATATGCACCCCTAAGTTTACCACAGCCCTATTTACAATAGCCAAGAAATAGAAGCAACCTAAGTGTCCGTCAGTAGATGAATGGATAAAGAAGATGTGGTATATGTACACAGTGGAATATTATTTAGCCATAAGAAGAAAACAAATCCTTCCCTTTGCAACAACATGGATGGAGCTAGAGGGTATTATACTCAGTTAAATAAGCCAGGTTGAGGCAGACAAGGATCTAATGATTTCACTCACTGTGGAGTATAAGAACAAAGAAAAAACTGACGGAACAAAACAGTAGCAGACTCACAGAACCCAAGAATGGACTAACAGTTACCAAAGGGAAAGGGACTGGGGAAGATGGGTGGGAAGGGAGGGATAAGGGGGAAAAGTGGGCTATTACAATCAGCACACATAATGTAGTGAGGGGGGCACAGGGAAGGCAGCATAGCACAGAGAAGACAAGTAGTGATTCTATAGCATCTTACTATGCTGATGGACAGTGACTGCAATGGGGTATGCGGTGGGGACTTGATAATAGGGGGAGTCTAGTAACCCTAATGTTGCTCATATAATTGTATATTAATAATAGCAAAGTAAGAAAAATAAATAAAATTAAAATTAAAAAAGAACATATTTATGAAAAAATAAAGTAAATAAATAAATGAGAAAGGAATTTAAATATTTAAGTTAAGACCAATCTTTCACAAACGTTTTCAAATTAAAAGAGGGATATTTCCAACTCATTTAATGATGTCAGTATTATCTTGATACCAATACTAGAAATAGACAGTACAAGAAAGTTAAACAATAGAAAAATAATCATAATGAATATAAATGCAAAAGTCCTCAACAAAATGCTAGCAAGCTGAATCCAGTATCTTACAAAAGATTATATTCCATGACCAAGTGTGATTCATCCAAAAAATGCAAGACTGTTTGACATCCAAAAATCTATTAATGAAATATATATTAAATCAATTAACATAATAAATAGACAAATTACATACTCATCTAAATAGGCACAGAAAATATATTTGACAATATACAAAAACCTTCTCATAATGAAAATATTAATCAGACTGATGACAGAAGGAAAGATCCTAAACCTGAACAAAAAGAATCTGTAATAAAATTACACCTAACATCGTACTTAACCGAGAAAGATTCAACATTTTCTTCCTATGATGAGGGATAAGAAAAGGATATACACTTTCATCTTTTCTATTCAACACTGAAATATACTGAAAATACTAGCAAGGGTAATTAGGCAAGAAAAATAAAAGTATCAATATAGGAGAGGAAGAAATAAAACAATTTCAATGTTGGAGGATAACATCTTGAATATTAGGAAATTCTAAGGAACCCACTGAAAATGATTAAAACAGATTAGCAAGTTCATCAGCATGGCAGAGTACAAGATCAATATGTAAAAATCTTTGTATTTTGATGGACTGACCATGAACAATCCAAAAATAAAATTAATGAAACACTTCCATTTGCAGTAGTTTCAAAAAAGAATAAAATACTTAGGATAAATTTCTTAAAAGAAGCACAAATATATAGATATAGATCTAATGGAACAATACCTCATGTTCATATATCATAATACTTACTACCTAAGCTGATCTACAGATTCAATGCAATCACAATCAAAATCTGGTTGTTGTTTTTTTAATAAACGTGACCCTAATATTCATAATGAAGTGCAAGGGGCTTAATAAGCCTAAATAATCTTGAAAAAGAAGAATGATGTTGAATTAATAATTTCTAATTTCAAAATTACTATAAAACTACAGTAACGAAGATAGTGTGGTATTGTAATGATGAACCTATAGATCAATGGAATAGAACTGAGAGTCCAGAAATGAACCTTTACAATTATGGTCAGTTGATTTTCAAGTTTGTACACCAAGACAATTTATTGGAGAAAAATAGTATTATCAACAAAAGGTGCTAAGACAGCTGGATATCCACATGCAAAAGAATTAATTTAATTCCTACTTCACATCATATAAAAAAATTAACCCCAAATGGATCATAGATTTAAATATAAGAGTTAAAACTACAAATTTTAGAGGAAAAGATAGGAATAAGCCTTCAATGATCTTGAGTTAGGCAATGGTTACCTAGATTAAACATCAAAACCACAAGAAACAAATGAAAAAAAATTGATAAATTGGACTTCAATAAAATTAAAAAATTTGTGATTGCCTGGACACCATCAAGAAAATGAAAAAGATAACCTACAGAATAGAAGAAAAATGTAAATCACATATTAGATACAGGACTAGTATCCAGAGTACATTAAATAACTACCAATTTAAAAATGGGAGAAGGATCTGAATAGATATTTCTCCAAAGAAGATATGCAACTAAGCCAATAAGCATATGAAGAGATGCTCCAAATCATCAGTCACTATGTAAATGCAAATCCAAACTACAATGAAATGACATACACAATAGAATGGCTAAAATAAAAAAGACAGCAAAAACAAATGTTGACAAAGATGTGGTAAAATTGGACTCTCATACCCTGCACACTTTAGATTGTTAATTATAGAGTATTATCTGGTTATATAATAATATATAACATTACATATAATATTATTTTATTGTATGGTGAATTTTATCTTAGTAAAGCTGTTAAAAAATAGTATGGAGTTCCAATATGCACTTCATTTAACTTTCTTTTGTGTCAACAATAACAAACAAAAAATATGTCTTAATATAAACACTGAAATTCTAATTCTAACAAAGCTGGAAATTAACTTTGGTACAATATTATCAATTAAAGTACAGACCTAATTCAGATATTATGCATTTTCCAGTAAATTTATTTTTCTCTCCATTCTAGAATATAATCCAGGATCCCCACTGAATTTAGTTGCCTTCCAATCTGTTAAAGTTCTTCTCCTTTTTCTTATACTTAATTTCTTAGACAATTTTGCAGAGTAACTGTAGTTGTTTTGTAGAGTATCCCAGTTTGGATTTTTCTGATGTTTTCTGATAACTACCTTGAGTTATGTACTATTGAGAAGGATACCACAGAGACAATACACCCACTCAAGGAGCTGTACAAGAGCAATGATTTGTCACTGGTTATACTAACTTTTATATCTTAACAAAGGTGTGTCTAGGGTAATCAGAATGTTCTAAAATTAGACTGTGGTTATGAGTGCACAATTTTGTGAATATAATAAAAAGCCATTGAATCGTATATATGAAATTGTACACAGATGAATTTTGTTTTGTGAATTATAACTAATAAAGCTGTTAAAATAATATATTCATGCCCAGCTATATTAATAAGGTATATTTCTCAAGTTAAGTGATAATAGTCACAATTTACTTTCTATTATTAAACATCATCTAGTATAGGACTAACGGTTCTCACTATCACAGTTAAGACACCAGAGCCTATAAGTAGCTACAATTAAAGTCTATCCTGAGGAAGGCAATTAAGATAGGACCTGATCAGTACATGGCATTATAGACAGAGGTTCAAAAACATTTAGCCATGTATTAGCTATTTCTCAATGCAGAAATTTTAAAATACAGGTTCTTTTAGCCTACTTGTAGAAATGTCTATTTAGATATAAAATTAGGCCAGGAAGATCACCAGAAATGAGAACACTGTACTTTGTTAAATCTTTGATATTGTACCTGCCAGAATGACAGCTATTTTTCTGTGTGTCCACATACTCAGTGTCCTCATTCAAGACTTTCCTCTGACTCATGTTCTATGATCTTCTAGGGCTGTTTTCCCAAGATTCCTGACAACTGTTTAGGCCATTCATTAAAGTTCAGGAAGCATGTGTCTTTCTATAATTCAGCCCTTTCTACTCCATAAAAAGAGAATATACTAGTGTATACCTACAGTTCTCTCCACTGAAAGAATTCTCCTTGACGTTTATATTTCAAGGCCACTTCTACGTGGGTTTATAATGTGGCAGCTGTTCCATTTTCAACCAGGAAACCATAGATGGCGTGGATCTTTCATCCAAACCTGTGTTGTTCTCTGCTTTCAGTTAGGTGTAGGGAATTCCTGGGAGAAAATGGGTATAAATTAAAGCACAGGTATCAGAGAAACAGACAAAGGTGACATGATCATAGGTGCCATGTGTACAAGTAATTTATTCATGCTATTTGGACCATCTGGGCCTCAAAAATGTGCCACTCCTGTCATGTGGTGGATTGTTTCTTCAACCCCCCAAACTGATGTTTTGTAGACATGGTAACATACAGTTAAGGATGGGCAGCTAGGTTACATCAACACCTATTATTTTGTGATCACATGCTCAAAGTCACATAGATTTCAGTAGTATACCAGGAATGATTTCTTAAATAGTTTGATGCAGACAGCATGGCCTTGATTTATAGTGCTAAGGACTTGTTCAGAAACCTCTCCTGCTCAGGACTATACTTCAATCTGCCAGTTTCTGAATGACTCAATAAATAAGTCTGTAGAAGTTGTGACAATGAAATCAAGATGTTAGAATGATGCCAGGAATGGGTCAGGAGCCAACTAGGTCTTGAAAAGCTGTAAAAGGAAACAAATTCTCCTTTCAAAGGGTCGAGAAAGAACCGGTCCTGCTGACGCCTTGACTTTAACCCAGTGAGATGATTTTGACTGTAGGATACATTTGTGTTATTTTGGGCCAGTAATTGTGTGGTTAATTTTTTACAATAGCAATAGGTAAGTAATATATGCACTTCATATTTTGGAGCTAAATATCTAAGAATAGTAGGAAAAAAACTCTAAGAGGGCTAACAGAAGCTGTCTTTTTCTTCTGATGTTAGGAAAGGTGTTCTTTCTTTACCGCAGAGGGAATATTTCAGAATGTCCAGATCTTTGGTCACCTAAAATCTTAACTCAAATAAAATATCTCTAAATTTCTGGTTACATACTCCAGGATATCCAGAGTCCTTGCCATTTTCTTCCATCGATACACTAGACAAGTGTAATGCTCTTGGTAAATGTCAAGACAATTAAGGATTATTTGAACTATGCTGTGACAGAAAGCAGGGGATAACTTATCCCATGGCAAAATGCAAATATATACATGTATACCACTCTTTATCCCAGATGAATGTGAACTGCTTTTGATCTTCTTCACTGATAGAGATTGAAATGAAAAACAGATTCAGTAGATAAGTATATAAATATTAGACCTAGGTGATCTGAATCTATTAAAATAAAATTACTACCTCCTCTACAACAGCTATGATTGAGACTACTCCTTAGTACGTTATAGTTGTTTAACAATATCCATGATTCACCTAGTCTTTGACATAGTAAGAACAGTGAATTAAAAGGGAATATGTATTTGTTAATCCTCTGGGTTTGTTACAAATATCTGGCAAGTATTTAGGATACATTATGCATTCTGACTTGCTGCTTTGGCCCTGTAAAGCACATATTCAGCATGTCCACTTAGCCTTTCCTTAGCCCAGTGGTTCTTTACTCCTCAGGTGGGGGACTAAGGGTCGGGCGGGAGCAATTCTGTTAGCTGCTGAGGATATCCATGCCAAACATATACTCCTAAAGAGAGGACAAAATTGGTTTAGGATTCAGTTGTCTCCAAACACCTTTCCACTCCCATAGGAGACTATTATGGCTTTTTTTTTTTGCCCTCTGATATCAATTCAATGTCAGTTCAGACTTGGTATCTAAGACCTATACCTAATTTGGGTATTACTCTTTTCCCAGGGTACACTAATGAAAAGAATGGCATAAAAGTAAGATCTATATTTTGCATTGGTCCTTCCTCTTGGGGGTCAACGTACCCTCTATCCTTATGGCCTCTAGAAGTGAAAATTGGCTCAAATTTGAACCTGTTAAGGGGGTAATATGGTTTTTCATCATGGTGTCCAATAACAACTTTCTGCTCATCACAAGTAATTTATCCAGGGTTACTCAAGTAGTAAGCAGGAGGGCCAAGATTACCACTCTAATACTCTAGATTTATAGCTTCTAATCCAAAGCACTAGACCAAACTGTTTTTCCAATAGAGGAAAACAAACAAAAACAGGAAAAATGAAGCATATTCACTAAAATACTGTGAAATTATGGCACTATAATGATGTAGCCATGAAAAATGGTAATATAATTCTAAATTTACTGATCTGTTAAGATGTTTAAACAAATCAGTCAGGAGAATCAGGAAAAAAAAGTTAAAGATATTATAAGCCCATGTTTACAAATATGCATGGTTATGTATGTGTGAAAATGTATGGAATCCACTATAACTGATGATAAAAACTGTAAAATATGTTGTAATAACTTAGTCTGTAAAAGGAAAAAAGAAAGGATGAGACACCCTGTAGGTCCTAACATCAATAGACATAGATTAAGGATAGAAAAAAATTAACATGATTATAAGGATTGAAGAATGAATCTGTATAGAGAGATACTGAAGACAGCCACTATATAAGTACTAAGGATAATTCTTGTGAGGCATTTTTTTCTCAATATTGAACATATAATAATTTATTTCATCCTCATACTAATCCCATTGAGGAAGCTCTTAAGTTCGTTTACTAGTTAGAAATCTGAGTCTCAAAAGGAATGAATATCTTACACAGATGCTTTATTTATTTCATGAGCCCATGTTTTGTTTTACTCTAGTAGACTATAGCATACTGCTTCCTCTACCTCTAAGAGACAAAAGATTGAAAATGGTACTTATTTACATAGTTCAACAATGCTGTGGGTAAAATTGCAGTATTTCCAGAATCTCTTTCCTGGTTTTCCATATCAACATATCCTGTACATCTCCATATCAACAGGCATTTGTAAGGGGTGGAGAGAAGTAGTTCATCTCCATATCAATGGGTGGTTACCTGGGTGACTGAGGGCTTATCTGAACCTGAGAGGTTGGGGGCTGGATTTCTTGCTTCTGCCAGAGCAGGAGAGAGATGCCCCCAGATGGCAGTTTGTAAACAATAAATGGGTTTTACACTTTATTTTTTCCTTTGACTAATTTGGTTTCAGCTAGGTGTTTTGCCCTTGAATTTCTTCTCTCCAGAGTTACAAATGCCAATTCCTTAGCCTCAAAATCCAAATCTAACATCCATTGCTGCAATTTAATACATCTTTGCCAATATAATTATAGTCTCTTTTTGGTATTTCAATTTTTTCAAATGGCTGTCAATGAAATTATTTTGAATATCCAGTTAACTTGCACCATCAGATAGCATAAAAAGGACATTAATAATTAAATATATCTTTACATTGATATTAATTACAAATTGATATTTATAAATGTTTTAAAAACAGTTTTAAATGAAATACTTTAGAGGGTAATTTAAATGTGAAACATCATTAGAAAGATCAAACACGCAGTATCACAGGAAGGAGTTCTAAAATTACACACTTTGGAAATCAATGCTGGATCTCACTTTGCTTCCTAGACTTAAGAACAGCAGTTTCTGTCTTTAGATTGCTGTAATTAGCACTAGCCTCAGATGCTCATTTACACCTTTGGCAGTCAAAGATGGGAAACTTGACTTTCACTGATGGTGTGTTATAATCATACCAGCTTGGAGCTCTGTCTTCCCTCTGATTTTTGTTGATAATATTCACAGCAATCTTTTAAAAAAACAAAATTCATTTCTCTCGAGTTAAATGCTTTAACTCAGAGAACTTCAGGAGTGCATGGAGAATTCATAGTAAGACTTTAATCATTTCCTTTTGTTTCTTTACTTTTTTGGTCTCAGACAAATACTAATAAATAAATAAATACAGCAAAATAAGACATGACTGAAGAATAGTTTCTTTATATACATAAAACCTAAGAATTTTCCATAAATGCAGATTATTATGAAATAAAAAGCATTAAGACCTACAGTAAAAATCAAGTCTCACTATATTGTAATGAGTATATAGAATTTAGAATTACACGTCAATATTATTATACATTATACAAGACAATTTAGTTGTTAAACTCCAGTTTCAACAATGACACAAGATATATGGTATTTATACTCTGAAAAGTGGGGGTAAAATGTGATTTTAATGCATAGTGAAATCTTAAATAAGACCATCCACTGAGAAAATGTATGTTTATCTGTTTATTATTGTCTATTCCCTTCCTAACTACCATGACCATAATACTTTTTGGATTTTTGAAGGTTACCTCTTGTTGTTTTTATGTAACTGTGAAAACCTGATATAAATGATTATGTTCTATTTTATTCATGCCAAAATAATGCTATCTGTTAACTTGCATGGTCATTAATCTTCTATTGAAGTATATTGTATATACTCAATGTGTTTTTTGGCAGGAGTACATAAGTGTGGTTGCTAATTCTCAAAAATACAATACTTGTTATTTAGAAGAATAGTAGATGATCCAGAGGATACAGACTAGAATACTAGAAGAAAGAAGCAATGTTTTTAGTAGATAATATACAGTAGGCCTATTTGCCAGGTTCAGGAAATAGATATTTTTCTACCATATATCATAAAGGCTCTCAAACTTGAAATAGGAAAAAGTGTAATAATGATTTCCACTATCTGCACGTCTTCCCGGCAACTCATTCACCAAAACATAGTTCAACTGATAAGCTCTTTACTTTTCCTTTGATAACTAAGTCTCTCCGTGTAGGAAGGAAAAGCAATGAAAAACACTACTGTTCTGATTCTAATTCTAGCCATTTTCCTATTTGGCCAACTGAACTGAAGAAATCATTCAGACTTAATTTCTGCCACTTATTATTTTGTGTTCCTTCTTATCCCCTCAAGGTTAAATTTCCTTTGACTTTATTAAAGTAGATTGGAGTTGTTTGTTATCATTTGGTCTGAATAAAATCAGATGTCAGAATAGATATTTCATTTCTTAAGAGAAAAAAAGAGGCCAAAAAAGAGCTGATGTTCTTAAAAATGAAATGGTCCTGTCAAGTCACAAGAGAATGAGTTATACCTTGAGAAGGTAAGGCTGGAGAATAATTAGATATGTGAATTCTAGACTTTAAAAAACACAGTTTTAAAATATCAGAGAAGTTACAGGGACAACTCCAAAGTGGGCGACTGAAGCCAATGTAGGGGAATGAGAAGCTCTTAGACTTCTTACTGTTTTTATGAATAATCTGCAAGAGAAAGCAGAGAAGAAAAATAACAGCAGCAACGACAAAAACAAAACAAAAAAAACCCCTTGGTGGTCATACTAGGGATTTTCTTTTCCAATGACAAAATGTCTGAAAATTGTATTAAAGTATGGAGAGTACCTAACCCAAAATGAAAGAGTGACAAATTTTAAGAAAATATAAGGAAATACGGATCTCAAAATAATTTGTGTTTGGTTTTGTTATTTCTTTTTCTGTTTTTTAGCTTTTGATCACTGCTTTTTTTATTTGTTTAATTATGTTCTGTGAGAGAAAGTGACAACACAAAAAAGGCCTACTGTTCTGGGTGACCATTTAACCTAAATGTATGTAAAGTGAAAAGAAAACTTATTTCTATTTTACTCATTTATTTTCTATCAAGTGGACAGCAACCCAGACTTAAGAGATTATTGGAGAAAAAAGCTCTGCTAACGTGAGCCCCCATCTTTAGTACTCTTCAAGCAGATAAAGATAACATTTTTTTGTTTGTTTAGTATATGTGCAAATTACCTTTGTCTAGATTTGTGCCAGACAATAAAATAGCCACTTTCCACATATGGCTATATGAATTTAAATTTTAATTAATTAAATGTAAATAAAATTTAAAATTAAGTCCCTCAGTTATACTACCCAAATCTCAAGTGTTCAACAGCCATACAGGACTAGTACTTACCATGTTCAACAGCAGAGGCACAGATCATGCCTACCATCATAGAAAATCCTACTGACAGAGCTGTTCCAAAGTAACTATGATTCAGGGTACTAAGTTGTGAAATTTGGGGAATTTATATTCTTTCTATTTATGAGTAACACAGGCCCTATTCTATTTTCCAGAAATTTTCCTTTTTACATGCTTAGGTAAGAATCAAAATTATTGTCTTACTAATTTATTTAGTAGGTCAAGTCACAAATCCCAGACAAGATTTTAGAATGGACCTGAAAAAACTAGTTAAAGACTCATGTTTTTAACCCATGTTGTTTCAGATTTATATATCAGTAGATGATGAAATACATTAAAAATAGCATATTGGGACTTCAGTAAAACATTAAATTATACTCGTGGGCAAAATTTAGAAAAATGGGATGGATGCTAGAACAATTGCTGAGTTAGCTCTGGGTTTAACTATATTCAAAGTGATATTTATTGAACTCCTGCTGGTCCCAGGATTTACTCCTAAACACAGACTATTATTATCCTAACTTTGAAATGGTGAAATTCATACACAGATAGCTAAAGTAGTGTTCCTGAAGTCCTATTAGTAGGAAGATGGAAGTGTTTTTCCAATTCATACCATAGGACACAATGGCTATACTTTTGTGAATAAGTTTTAGGAATCGTTAGTTATCCCTATTTGTCAGCATTTTTATTAATTACTTAAACAAACTGAGGAACCTTATCATTTTCGTGACATGAAACTGAAATGCTAAGACCATTGTATGAAAACAGAATTAAAATTCCTAAAGCTCTGGACAGGAAAAAATAATAGGTTAAGCAAATATAACAATAACAAGAAGAAAGAAAAAGGAAAACTTAATGTGTTGTTATTAAATTTTAGATATGGAGCATCTTTTTAAAATGAAGTAAATCTGTCAAGTTTCCAGTGTATAGTAAATTTTAATTAATAAAAAAATGTGAATTCAGCACTTAATCTAAAATTATGCATTTAGGGTTACTGTTCAGATTAGGAACTTTCATAGATTTTGTTAACCCCCAGACCAATTCATTTTATTAATGTGAGAAGAAGGAACATTACCATAGTGTAGCTGGATTTATGTAATTTTATTGGGACACAGAGAGTGCAGGAAAATTTGGAGCATTACCTAGATTAAATGACAAATACAAATCAGTGTGAAAACTGGGGTTTTTGAAATGGAATTATTAGAGAAATTTAAATGGTATCCTCTGATAAAAGCTAGAAAGATTATCTGTAGGAGAAAAAATGAGTTTATTCAATATGAACACAAGGTGTTGAAAATTACTAAGTGAACATTTTTATGGGAACAGAATTTGTCTCAATACAAACAAAATTTTGTCATATAGTCTAATTATTAAATAGGTAGATTTGGAAGGTGGTTATTTTCCCATCAGTGAAGATGTTTAAAAATATAACCTGTACATATATTCAGAGAATTTTGTTGAGAGGCTATTTGCATGTTAGGTATAGTTGGCCACTTTCCTTTAAAAATGTTTATGCTTTTATTTTGGTATGTATGTGTGGGGGGGTATTTTTAGAATGAACATGTCTGTCTATTAAAATTAAAGAAGAGACTGGTTAGATCAAGCATAGATATGCATAAACTACCCAGAATTTCTTCAGATTTTAATCAAAATATTTAAAAATATATGATTAAATTACAGTGTCATTAATCACCATCTTTGCAATGTGGAATATTTACAATTTATCTAGATTGCATTGATTTATTATAGATGATATTTGCTATAAATTTTTTGTTCATATTGAAGATCTCCAAGGTTTTCAAAATTGTAGGTAATCCAGAAATAGCCCAAAGTTATTGCCTTTATAAAGATAAATTGTTTTAAATAACAATGGTCACCTCGTTTGCGCCATCTGGTATTGACTATTCCCAGTGGTCTATGAGTAAATATTGTAGAAAATATATACAAAAATCCTAAAATGTTAAAACAAACAAATAAAAGTGTTCATTACATCTATAGAAGGACACAATTGATAATATTCAGAATGCCCAAAAGTGCTGGGAGCGAGGAGGGGATGTTGAAACAAGAAGGCTATTTTCACTTGATGGCAATTAAACCATTCCTAGAATACAACTCATGCCTCAAAAAAAAAACACTAAAAGTACTCTGAAATACATCCTCATGTCTTATGTAATGTAATAGAATCAACTATCTTCTCAAATACTTTCTTATTTCATGAATAGTATAGAGAATCAAAACACAGTGTCCCACTCCTTTTCAACAATAACGACATCCTTAAGTCAATTCTGGCCCAGTTTAAACTATTCCATTTTCTCCCTTCTCTCTGTACCCTCAAGGTATCTAATGACTTAGATAAAAAAGAGAAAGTGTACTAAAACAAGCTATGCTTGCCAGTTAATGCTACTCAGGAAACTTCAGTCACTCTCTAATAAAATGGACAGTATTGATTATAACCATTTTAATGTCTTTCTTCTTCTAATATGAGCCTCCAGACAACTATTTCATCAAAATCTTAAAACTTTCTATTTATAGCTATTTGATGAGAGTAGGTTTTATCATCTAATATTAGAAGCAACAAAACATCTTTAAATCCCTGTCATAAAGTAGTTACACCACCCTTATTTTTTGCTAAAAAGCATATAGTCAATCCCATTCAAAATTTCACATTGTGGTAAATGAACAATCTGATCCCAATTACTTAATATCTGAACATATCATGATAGACATATTTCTCTCTGTTCATATCTTAACAAAGCTTGACTAGTGGTCCTCCAACATAGAGGAAGATGCTTTACGTTTATTTGTTATGTTTATTTCACCCTTTAATTTTTTTTCTTGGACTATATTCATATTACTTTAAAACTAGCATATATTAAGATTAAATAATGAACCCTATCTTTTTGTGATATCATCTACTCTATTTTTATTTTTATTTATTCTTTATACTTATTTAAATGGTATTACAAACCAAACCGGCAGACTTCTAGGTTTATACTGAACTAACATTTTTGAAAATCTTGGTAATACTCTTTGTTTCATGAGCAAATATTTATTAAGTCATTTTTAGAGAGAGTGAATAAAGTAACTAACTTTATATCCATTATACAGTTAATATATGTCATGAACTATTCCATGTAACTGGCATATGTTAGCTCATTTAATCTTTAACATGGCATCATGAGCTATTTGTTATTATTCCTTCATGATGTGTGCACGAATTCATAGATGTATCTTACCAATATCCCACAACTCTTAGAAAATAGAGGGAAGGATTTGAAACCACTGTTCCTTTACTACAAAAATTGTAATCTTTTGTCTCTGCCATCTGCCTCTTACTTCAGAAATCTGTATTTAGTATTATTAGAGACATAAAAATTTCACTTTTATATTATTTCATAAAAAAGATTAGGAGAGATAATATTGAGTAAACAATTATAATTCAAACTAAAAGTGAAAAATAAAGGACAAAAGCAAGTAAAATTTTCAGAGCTCAAAGGAAGAATATTGCATGGTATGGAAAAATGTAATGGAGGAAAAGATACTTAAGTTTTATGTTGGAAGGATAAATAGAAGAACAGGTTGGGAGAACAGTTTTATTCTCTGAATTCTTCTTTTTTCTTCATTTCTAAAGAAACTACTAGAGTTCAGGCCCTCAATTCAAATAATAACATGGTTACATCTTAGTTTTCTGATTTACCTAAACACAGCCAAAAAAATTAGAGCCATGCACTTATCACTTTCTTGCTAAAAGCTGCACCAATCCCAATTTCAGCAGCATAAAGTTTATTTTCCTTAATCTCACATTTTGATCTTCCAAGCCATAAATCCAATCTAGCTTTAGTTCATTACTTCTCAAAACATTTACAATCCAAGAAAATCAATCTTTTCTCCATATTCCAACTGTGTCTACATTTTCCTGCTTCATTCAAGTATCTCTGCTACCTAAAATCAAGCTTACCATCTATCTGTTCCTACCAAAATTGTACCTAACCTTTAAGATTCAGCTAAAATGTCACTTCTTTAATAAAACATTACCTATGCTATATAGTAAATTAATTTTTTTCTCTATAAACTCCTATAAATATTTTCTGAATATTACAAAGGCTTCATCAAATCTTGCTTTAACCACAGTCATTTGTAGACCTTATTTATCTGGTTAGTTGTGTATGCCTTATTTCCATTACCGCATTATAATTTTCTTGAGAACAGAGCCTTTGGCTTTTTTAATCTAATTTCCTGTTTTGTCTAAATTATTGCTTTAAATTTGCCATATGATGACTGAATTTTTCCTAACTGAATGGAATTTTCAGGTGAGGAAAAGGTGGGAAAAATCACGATGAGCTAACAAAAATAAACAACTGCTTATGGCAAAGCAAGCGAACCAGTTTGGGTGGAAGTCAGGATGAATTAAAAGATGTATGAAAGGTAGAATAGTCAAAGAATGTACTGAAACTTAATTATAATTGTGGAGAAAAAGGAAACTGGTATAATTTTATTGAGATAATATTTAAAATAACAAGGAAAAGAAATTGAGGAATAAATAGGATGAATTTAAACTAGTATATTTTATTTATATTTCACAAAATAATTTTATTAAAAATTGTAATATATTTAAGTAATTTTTCTTCTCACCAGTAGATTACTAATTTTATATAAAGTACCCAAATTAAGTAGTTTATTTATTTATTGAGATAAACAGAAGTTATGTGACTTGCTCAATATTTCATAGTTAGTAAGTGGTGAATTTAAGAATGCTTTAAAAGTTTATGCTTTTCCTAGGTCTAGTATGCTTTATCTTAGGTGTCATGTTTACACAGTTTTATAATTTTATACACCTAGTTAATATATAACTAACTGATCCCATTAGAACTATATGTGAGCATGTGACTCGGACTAAGGCCACAAGGATAGTCCATCCCTCTGATAAGGAAAATACTCAACAAAGCCGTCAAAGTCAGCAAACCACTTTTTTCCACACTCCTCCCAGCTCTGGCTCTTCGTTGGCAAAGTCAGCAGAGCACTCCCAGCTCTCCCTCCCCACTTCTCTGGGCTCCTCCTTTGCCCTGCTTGCTGCGCACGCCGAAATGCCACTTAGCAAAATGATATAAATTGCTCCCCTTGCTTATGTGCGGGACTCAGACCTTGGGAGATTACTCCCCTTTGAGCCCGCCGGGGTGAAAATAAAACTCAACCCTCCCTCTGAGTGCCGCTTGGTTCTTCCATCAGCGATCCCATCCATATTTTCTGGTTTTTCAGTTTTTCCCTAACACCTCCAGTACAATGGCTGAATCACGTATGGGGCATATGCTTTTGTCAGGGCCAATCAGACCTTCCCTGCTATTTCTACTGGTGCTAAATGAAAAGTGCCTATTCTTTCTTTATATTCATCAATTTTAAGAGCCTTGAGTTCTGGGTGACAAGAAGATAGGAAAAATCTTACCGTCATGTATATAAAGTCTAATGAGAATGAAATGTAGCATAAGTGAGCAGAGAAGAGAGGAGAGCTAATTTCTGTGCCCCAATCTAAGATTGGAGCCAGGCTTGTAACAATTATACCCCTTGAGATCACCAATTATAATAGCTAATTAAGTTAGTTTCTGACAGTTACCCAAAGAACTCCAGAATTACAAAGTACGCTGTTACCTGACATTTAAATCACTAAATGTCGAAGAGAGTACTCTGCACTGGTCATCAGTCCCAGGGGAGGACTCCACATAGCGCTGCCCATTTCATCTTGGTATCAGAGTCGCCAAGGAAACCACCAAGCAGCCACACACCACATGGAGCAACATGTTACTTATACAGAGAAGACAAAAGCATGAGAAACTCGAAGGGCACATTGCTTCTCCATAGTCAGTGCGTAACCCGGCAGCTGATGCAGGGCAACTGGCTTGAGTTCACACATTCTGTGCCTTGGCAGGTCTGTGTCCCTTCCCTGTGGCAGACAGATACAGCAGTGGGGTTGGCCAGGTGCCATATAATGCACACACTCAGGCAGAACAAACTGTACTCTCTGAGCATGAAAAGGAAAGATATTCCCACACAAGTAATAAGCCCACAGGCTAAGCAGCTTCCTTATCTCTCAGGTAAGGAAGTGCTCCAGGCCTGAGATTTATTCTTATGCAGCTGAGCTGAGGGGTCTAAAGACTGCTTGCAGGAGACTGCCTTTCCCAACACTGAATGTTATAGTTTGAATAATGGCATAGTTACTAAATCATTTTCTACAAAAAAAAATATGTATGGGATTTTAATCTTAATATTTTGTCATAAATTGCTCTTCCCCAGACCACAATATTAAATTTATCATATAAGTGAGTGATACTGGCATTCTACATAGCTTTAACAAAACCTTATTAATACAACATAAAGAGATGGTAAATCATATCTCTGAAAAATAATCATTACATATTAACATGTTTTAATATTCTTAAAACAATGCAGTGTTCATACTATCAAAATCACAGTGCCACATGAATATATAAATGGATGTCTGTCTTTCCAATAAACTACAGATTCTTTGAGGGCCATGGCTAAGAATTGTATATCATTATAGTTCAAGTAATTAGCATAGTACTTCTGATATTCCTAAGTAGAAATTACAGAAAGCATTCTGTCAAGGGTGTTGTTCACTGAATTTTGCCATCACTGCATAACATGTTCTTAATATCAATAGTCTAGTAGGATCTACTGTTCAGGAAACTTGGAAAAACAACCTGAAATGATTTCTTAAAGTATAAAATAAAATTAAGTGGCTAACAAAAAAATTGATTTATTGAGACTATCACAATTTTAAATGGGAATCATGATACATATAGTTTAATAAACAAATGAATCAATGAAAACTTGAACTATATAACTATACTTACCCTAAATGACATTATTTAAGCATAGACCCCAAATCCAATGTGGATCTCTTCTCATTCCTAAATCAACTTTGATTCCTTAATATAAGTAATGACACAGAAGTTTCAAAACACTAAGAAACAAGGATCAAAATTTGTTGTTCTTCCTCTGCTACCCTCTATTATATTTTATAGAAGGTAGCCTTAGTCAACATTCAGATATTGTATACACAGTTTTTTCATGCCAATCTAGTGTGATTTTCCTTTTTAAACAGTAGTTTAGGAAACAAGCTCTGCAGATGGATGGGTTGAAACAAAGGGCTTTAATCTGCACCTATAGCTAAGCTCCACAGGTACAAGTGATTGCTTTGAAAATAAGAGGCGTTCTCTGTCATCAATGCCCATCTTGAGGTAGAAATTATGTCTGTGTTAATATATATCATAACTATGTTGCTTCATTTGAGACAGTTTTATTGGAAAGACTACCTATAATAAATATATTAACCAGCATAAAGTCCTTGTTCAATTTTTAGGATATCTATATGTTGTTGTCTAGAAAAAAGGGCACAACAGACATTACTGTAGTTTATAATAGTTAAAGATCAGAATCTGCTAATTCTATTTATTTCCTTAAGAAATGAAATAAAAAAGACATTGGGTTGTGAGTATAAAGAAGGCACCGAGCTCAAAAATGGGAATTGAACAAATCATTGTCTAGGATCTCGATATATAGCAATGCCACTTTCCTCCACTCTGTATTATTCTAGGTTCACATGCTTTTCTTTGTCAAAGCTGATTTTTTGTTTGTGTTTGCTTTTGTTTTTAATCACATGGCAATGTTTCCAATTTTAAATGTAGAATGTCTTTGTCTTTGAATCTGAAAATCTTCAAATTCCTTTAAGTAGAATCTCCATCACTTTAATTCTCAAGAAAAATTTCCCCCAAATTCCTAACAACTTGCTTTGTTGAATTAGCAAAGACTTTTGACTCTAATATGAACATTCTTTATCTGACATATGTTTGCTGCTATGTTGTCTTTCCCCATGGCATTTGAATGATTAAAAAGATTGCTATTATATTATTTTTAATCATTTTGTTGCCAGCCCAGAAGAAAACAGCCTTTATATTGGTAGCACAATTTTCTTTCTGTTATACCACTAAATTTCCCTCCCATCAACCCACCACAGCCCAGTATTATGGACCAGTCATTTTACATCCATGATTGAAAGCACTGAGGAAGATAATAGTACTTCAACAAATAACTAATGATGAATGAAATAAAATTTAAATTTGAATAAAAATATTTTGCCAACTTATATTCCTCCAAATTCTAATTTGATTACTGAATAATTATAACTAACTATGATCTTTTCTGTGAATTAAATATAGTGCTGAGATGGACTCATCACATCTGTAGTAGAAGTTACAGTGACCAAGTCTCATAATTTAAAAATGAAAATAATGTGTCCAGCAATTCTATTTCTGGGTCCACATCCACAAACACTGAAAGCAGGATTTTGAGAAGATATGTGCACCCCCACGTTAATGGAGGCACTCTTCATGGCAGTCAAGAGGTAGAAGTGACCCAAGTGTCTGCTGATGGATGAATGGATAAACAAAATGAAGTACATGCATGTAATGGAATATTATTCAGCCTTAAAATGGAAGGAAATTCTGAGAAATGATACAACATAGGTAGGTGAATTAGGACAATCACAAAAAGACAAACACTGTATGATCCACTTATATGAGGTATCCCATGTACTCAAATTCTCAGAAACAGAGTAGAAAGATGGTTGCCAGGAACTAAAGGGAGGGCAAAATGGTGAGTTGTTTAATGGATATAGAGTTTTGTTGTGCAAAATGAAACATTTTTTGAGATTAATTGCACAATGATGTTAATATACTTAACACCACCGAACTATATACTTAGAAATTGTTAAGATGGTAAATTTTATGCTATGTGTTTACTTTCCACAGCTTAAAAAGTGAAAAAAAAGTGAGAATCTATGTTTTTAAAAAGGTAGAAGTCTTAATTGTGTAATACAAGTTCACAATATGTTAGTTGTATTTTTACTTAAGTATGCATTATATATATATGTGTATCTTTTTCAGAATTCTGCCATGTGAACTCATAATCAATTCTTCTTGAATTATAACTTAGTGTTTTGAGGTTTTTGAGGGTTCAATTCTTTCTCAGTTTTATTTATTTTCTCCAGTATGTATTAAATTTAAAAGATCTTTAAACATTTCTCTCAATAATGTTCTAAGATTTTATTAAGGGTAATTTAAAACTTTTTGTAGTGTTAAAAATAGAATATTGAAAACACGTTATTGTGGTAAGAGGTAATATTATAGCACAACAGTCACGGTTTAATTAGCATGTACATTTAGACTTTACAAATGATTGTTATGACACTTGATTTCAGTGCATTTTTTTCCCCAGCAAATTAAATAAAGCATATATTTCTTTTACAAGATCTGAGATTTACTTAGTATCTAACTATAGGGAATTAATGCAATGTATTTAGAGAAATACTTAAAAAGCAAAAGGCTAAATTGCTGAAAGTAGTCATCTGAACAACTCTTCCAATTATGAGTATGTGTGAATAAATATGTTGAATGAGAAATTAAATAAACAATTGTTTAGTTATTTAAACTTGGTCCAATTTTTCCATATTAATAGTTGTGATTATATAGGTCATGTAACACTTATTCACCTGTCAATTAAATACATTTTACTTAGTTATAATTTCATAAGAACTGAATAAAATGCTATGCAATGCTTTCAGAATGTTTTCCTTGCACAGGGGAATCAAAACTGCATGAATAATACAAGGTATACTAGATGAATAGGAAAATAATGAATAATATTTTAAACACTTGAAAACTAATTTGAATTCATTTTAAAAATGAATTTAGAAAGATTTCTTTTGTAATTCCTATCTTCTTTTACAAAGACAACTGAAAATAAATGAGGAAATAATCAAGTTCCTTCAATGTTTCAACAATGATAATTATGTTTTCCACAATAACTGTTCCTATTAAAATATGGCCTCCATATAAGAGCCAATCAATAGAATGAAAGAACAGGTCTAGCAACAAATAATCACAAACTTTATGCAGTTATGCCATTACTGGGATAATACATTTGGATTATTAAGAGAGTTTTAGGAAAGTTTCATAAAAAAAATATTGCTATTTTTACTGTAATTGCATAAGTTTTATATCAATAATTAAAGAGAATTCTTCTTTATAGTAAGTCAGAATACGACTAGTTAAGAGTCATAAAAATGTGAAATATTTTGATTATTTTTCTATATTTATTACAAATAGAAAAGAGATAAACAATTCTGCTTTCCAAAATGCTTACTGAGATTTACATATGATTTTTAAAAGAGGGTTTAGCCCTATTCCCTCATTCAGATGCAAAACTTCTCTAATTATTTTGAATCTATTTGGCCAGAAGATATGATTTCTTTTCTAAACTTTCCAATCCTATCTTTTTTTAAGTTAGCAAACAAAACCTCCAAAGAAAAAAACCTTTCTCTCAAAAGGAAACCTATTAGAATAATAAAATTAAAGTTTGATGACTCTAACTTCAGATCACTAAATTTCTGATGCTGGGGAGCATTTCAAAAACCTTTCCTATGGAGCTGAATTAATGAGAGGCTACCACAGTACACAAAGAAAACATCTGAAAACTAAGATCATCACCAAACAGGAAGCCACAGTTGTAACACTGTATCTATCTTTAGTTGCACAGATTTGCAGGGAGGACTTTCACATAATGATTTGATTTAAGAGTTGGAAATAAATGGAGAAAGTAAATAAGTATTGGGACACACTTTTAATATCCTGACACAAATTCTGAGATTTTGGAAACTATAATGACAACATACCAATCTGCAGCTAGAACAAAAGAAATGGTTATGGTAAAATATAAAAAATTAAAAACATTTTTTAAACCTTTTTAAATGGAAAAAAGGACACATGGAAAACTAACAGCTGATTGCAAACTATATATAGTTTTAAACTGAGGAATAGTTCTCATTTAGAAAATGAGGAAATATTGTCTACACATTAGTTCTTCATACGTGCAGCATACTTTGATAAATATAAAATCATCCGTAATTTCAATATTACTTATAAATTTTTATAAAATCACATTTAATAATATCCTGTTTTTCATTCTTTTCTGTGTGCCTCACAGTGCTACTATCACCTTATGAAAGGAAAAGACAAATACAATTTATATCTCTAATAGTTTCAGTGTCTAGCTAGTCAGCAAGCTCATAGTATATCTAAGACTTTCTTTTCTTTCAACTCAAATTGTAAATTTCAATCCTTTACTACATCCTCATCTAGTAGAGATTAGGAACTACCTTTGCTGTCTATTCCACTGTTTTCTCCCTCCTGGTCTCCCCCAGCCCACTTCCTTTTCTTCCTCTTCTCGCTCATCTGTTTCCTCTTGTGATTCATACTTTCTCTATGTCGTTTGTCCTTTGCCTTCCTGATTTCCTATACGATGCCACTACAAATCCGGTTCCTTGCTTAATTGGGAAAGTACAGGGTAAGAAGGAAAAATAAGCTGTTAGAAAGGCCATGTTTCTCAGGAAAACACTTCTTCAAGATAATCATTAGTTACCTTGAGTTTTCCTTATGTGCCAGGAACTGTTCTAATCACTTTACATGAAGTGGCTCATTTAACCCTCACAATTCTGTGATAGATATCTTATTTTCAATCTCCTTTTATAGATAAAAATACTGAGGGTCCAAGAAACTAAATAGTCAAGGTCACACAGTAAATGGCAGACCCAATATTTGAACCTGAGAATTCTGTCTTTGCTATGTAAAGCCTTAACTACTATCCTATGCTACCTCTAATAATAATGTCCTTTCACACCACCATTATTAACACACATGTGGATATTTCCTCTAATTTTTTAATGAAAGATTACTTCTCCACAGCTCTCATGATGGCCTGATATTTTCAGGACTGCGAAGGGAAGAAAGGAAAAAGAAGAAGGGACAAATTCTGCTACATAGGTATATCTCTTAAGATCTATTCAACAGTTGTCAAGCAATTGCATTATTTGAAAGAAGATTCAGTATTTGCTATTTCCAATGAAATGTGAAGGTGTAACAATTTTCATGTACTAATTTAGTTTATCTCTTGGAAACTAAGTAAAATAATTTTCACTTTCAGTCATTGGATGATATTTTATTACTTTTCTTTGTCATATAAAATGATGTCATACTTGAAATAGTATTTTGTTCAATAATCAAATATTTTTACAATATCCCACTTGTTATGGGTCAAATGTGTTGTGTTTCTCCAATTCTTGTCTTCTCAAAGGAACAAATTCAATCAAGAGAGAGATTCAGGACATTTTTAAGTAGCAGGAATGTATTAAGCGAAGTCTAAGTACACTCTCAAGAAGGGTGGAAAATGGGCTATCTGGAAAACCAGACAGAAGCAGCCCCATTATTATGGTTACAATTGATTTTTTAAAGATGGTAAGTTCTTCCCCCAGGTTTTATGTCATTTAATTGACATGTTGATTAATAATTTCAGATTATATAACCTTCTTTTCAGTGCACAGATGCCCACCCATAAGTACCTAAGTGAAGCCCACTGGATGGGGTGCTAAAATCTCAATGTAAATTTATTACTTTTAGGGTATAATGAATCCTGAGGTAATGCTGGGTCACCCACCTTTTGGGTTTTAATAGGCAGGGTCCAACCCAAGTTGCTGGTCTGGAAGCCCTGTTGGGCTTTTTACACTTCCTTGGGCTTGATAAGGCAGGAGACTGAACTGTAAACAAGAGGGGTTTTGGAGGGTGTTCTGCCATCTGGCCATAAAGGGTAGGTGGGAATGGGGAGGATCTCATCCAGGGCAGGGTTGGACCTACTCATGTCTGCTTAGCTACCTGACACTGTTTGAAATTATTCCATCTTAACCACACACCGAGGCCTACTAAAAACCCCAGTTCTTTCCATTTCTTCCCAGACATATCACCATAGTCCTAAGTGATATTTCCCTAATATTTGCTTGTCTTTATTTTCATTAGCATTTAACTAATGCTTGGTATACCTTTTGCATAAATTGCTTACTTAACTTATACATACAACTGCAATGCAATTTTTTACTCATTCTTATATACATACCTATAACATTGTGTTCCTACAGGACCATGAGATGTTTGAAGTCATAAATATTGTCTACATACATCAATAACCCCTTACAACAACTGATTATATTAGATGTTCAATACATCCTGGTGGTTAGAATGATAATAAATTATAACTTCACTTAAATAAGATAATACAAGAAAAGTATAAGTTCAGTAAAATTCTATATATGGATAAGTGGTACTCATTATTTGTTATTATTAGTAGTATTTGTGATAACTTTGAAAATGCAAGACTGCATCACAAATACATATTCTATAAGGGCTCCAAACATTATAAAATAACTTCCTTGTTTTTAAATAACTGTAGAATTCCTATCAACATCAGTTACTATGTCAAATGATGGAGATACAAAACTGAGGTTACAAATATTGAAACTCTTGATCATGTAATCAATTTTAGGAGGTAGACATCATCAAATATTATTAAAAAAATGTAAAGTAACACCTGGTAAATTCTGTAAAGAAGAGAAAAACAATTTTATGAAAGGACATAACAGATTTCACACAGAGAGATTAGGGAAGGCTGTCCTAATCAGCAAGGATTGAATAAGCAAAAGTTGGACATAGAATAGGCATTACCGCAACAGGGAAAAGGGGGCTTACTGTGCCCGGATGTCCCTTGTCAGGGTGCTGCATCACACTGTGAAATCTGAAAGCAGCCCACTGTGGATGTGGTGAGATCACTAGATGATGACGACAATGGAAAAGTTGGTTGAGACTGAATCTTGCAGGCACATTTTATATTAAGTTTAGGATTTTGAACTTTATTCTAAATGCTATATCTAAGCAAATGTCTTACAGAATCAGATTTACATTTTGACAGAAAAGCATCCTGATGGCAGAGTAGAAACCAGTTAGGAGTGTAGCAGGCACTGTTAGTGCTGCCCATATCCCGCTGGTCTTTATCATTTCGGTGTAGATCAGCCAGAATTCTAAAAGCCCATATTTGCATTTTTTTCTTCTCGGCCCGAGGGCTTTCTCTTCCAATTAGAGTTTATTCTAACCACAAGTTTAGCAGACTAGAAATTCTAGAGAATTAATGAGCAGTGACTGACAGGAGTCAGTGTATCAATACCCCAGAGTCTTTGTAGTTTAGGTGGGATAACCCTGAGTATTTTTTCTAGTTTCCCACAATTACTTTGCGGAATTAAGCTTCAGGAGGCCACAGTGATAACTAGCTCGATCAGTAATCCTTTTTTTGAATCTTGCCTCACTTCTTTTATTCCCCTGAAGGGATTCCCTGAGATTATCTCCCCATGAAACACTATTGGCTGGAATCGTCTCAATTCCTCCTTCTGAGGTGCTCTAAATCAGTATAAGGAAGGAGCAGTAATAGAAAACAGGAGACAATTTAATATATCTTTGAAGCAACCTTGAACAAATGTAAAATGATAAGGAAGCATGTATTCAAATATGTATCTGTGAACAAGCCTTATAAAGTACCCCACTCTGTTAAAACCCAGTCTGCTCTCTTCAAAGTTAAAGAGGATGGTAAAACAGAATAAATACTATTCTCACTGGAATATAGAACCTGAATGGTTTTCTCTTTTTATTACTTTGATATAACTACAATTCCCTGTAGTACAATACTAACCAGGCTGTTCCTGGATCTAACATATAGTGAGCAGTTTTTTGTCCTTCTTTTTCTCATCAGGTATTTCTTGCCATCAAAGTGGCCTTCCTTTAACCTAAAATCTGGATTGTAATGAGAAGCATCAGTCAAAATCCCAACAGGAAACAGAAAGCATACTCAAAATAGGATTGGAAGAAATTTAATTCTTTATATATTGTGCTTAAAAATAGATATTTTATAACTGTGTGCATGAGGTAACTACTATGTATAGAGCATTATACTATAGCTAAGGATACCAGAAAAGAAAAGGTGCCATTACTATATGAGAAAAACTATTGAGCAGGCTACCTTGAGAAGACCAGTGACCTTCAAGCTAGTGAGAGAGTCACACTGACAGAATAGCACAGACAGGACAACGGAGGAATAAATGCCCTGACCTAACTCTCCATCCACCCTTTGGCTTCCAATCCAGGGCTCCAAGTTAGTAGAACTCAACAGGAATCCAGCAAGTGGGAAGCCACTGATGAAGTCCATATAGTCACCCTCCATGAGCAGACATCTGTATGGCAAAGAGTAGAGAAAGACTCTGGAAGGATAAACTAAAGGTACCTGGTATATAAGGAAAGTGCTAATGATGGATCTTTGTGTATCATAAAACTTACACATCCCAGAACAACCACATGAGTCTACATTATTCTAAACTGCCCAGATTCTTCCCAAAGAAGTTCATCTAGTAACAAGCTTCATAAAGGAGTGATTTAATATGAAAAGAATACAGTGTGCATTGTCTTCAGATAACAAAATTGAATATCATACTGATTGAACTATGAACTACTGAAGGCAAGTGACAAATGTCTGTTCAAAGTCACCCTTAAGAGATTATTTTCTCTTAATATTTTAATATTTTAGTGATTTTTATTACTTATCTGTTGCTTACCATCTCACAGTTTCTGTGGGTCAAGTATCCTGGCATTAAACTAGGTAGAGAGCCAGACATGTACAGGGATAGGGAGGGGAACTTAGACCAGTCTTTACATTCATCTGGATGCCTATATTCTATACATTCTGTGGAAGCAGTTCTTCCATGGAGAACAGTGTGAGTGCTAGCAGAGTGTGAGAATGTAGATAACAGACTGGCCCAAACTGGCTGGTTCTAACATGGAGAAGTTGACCCAAATTTCACCCCAGAATAAATTATACACTCATTAACATAGTAAAAATCACACTTCCTCATACCATGACAGTTCTGATGAGAACCAAATATCGCCAAAAACTCTTCTGCCTGACCTGAGGGTGAAGCAAGCCCAGACTCCAAGAGTACCTAGTGTACCTAATTGCAAGCCTGTTCCCTTTGAAACCTAATCCCACTTAGTGAATATTCATTCCTCTTTACATAAAAAGGCTCCCTATTGTTTCCTCAGTGTGACTCTCTCTGGGTCTGCCTGTTCCTCACTCTCAGGCTTGTACTTCCTCATATTTTCCAAATAAAACTCTTAGTACTCAACCACTTTTTGCATCCATTCTTGAATTCTTTCTTACAATAAGACCAAGAAATTGTCTCTGGCATGCAAGCAGAAAAGTAGCACAAACTAATATGAAAAAGCAAATCATAACATATAAGCTTTAATAAATATAAATTCACTAATTTTTTTAGTTAAAACATAAGGAGTACAAATGAATAATAAACAAAGAAGGTAACTCCTTCAATTTGTTATTTATAATTGACCCACTTTAAAAGCAAATGTAGAGAAAGAGTAATTCTAATAAAACAGTAAAGAATGAGATTGTATATAATTCACTGATACAGGCTAATAGCCAAAAATGTAATATTTAGTAAAAACTGCATTTATAAATATAAACAGGGTGATTTCAGTTTATAAAGCCTAAGAAGTTTTAGGAGTAAACAACACATTTTTCAGGGATATTCAGACTCAACAAAGGAACTGGTAAATGAACAAACACTAACAGGGCACTGCCTCAAAACTAGAATTTCACTAAATCAACCATTTATACATTGATCAATTGAAGAAATGCAGTGCTAAACCATAGAAGGCAGGTGTGCACAAATCTATTCAAAAGAAATAAGAAGCTTTCATAGTTTACACTGAACAAGAGATGGAACACTGGCAAGCACGAGCCGCTTGTGAAAGTGTGGGCCTCTGAGGAGGATTCCCCAGCTTTATCCAGTTAGAACACTCTAGTGTCTTGTTCTGATTAAAAGCCTACCAAACACATTCCAGTCTAACATTAAAAAGAGATCTATCAACAGTGACTGTAATGGGATATGTAGTGGGGACTTGATAATAGGGGGGAATGTAGTAACCACAATGTTGCTCATGTGAAACCTTCATAAGATTGTATATCAATGATGCCTTATTAAAAAATAAATTTAAAAAGTAAGAAAACAGTAATAGAAAAAGAGACCTATCAGACTTGAACAATGTCATGTAAACACACTAGTAATGATATATGTCACCTAGTTGTTTTTGCTTATATTTTTGCCTTTTCCTTTTTCAATACCCTCACTTTCTCGTCTTACACTGATTTTTATACTCTTCATATTTCAATCTGCTACAAAAATTTTCACCTGTTTTTGACTAAGCTCTAGTATCAAGTTGCCAACAGGGAAGTTATTCATCATATAACAAGATTAGGAGAGCTGCTTATGGCTACCATAATATCTGACTTCCCCCTATAATGTATTTGAGATGTGTTACCCCTTTGTTATGATAATTCAGAAATATTCTCCCTTGCAAAGTAGTCCAAAGTGTGTCACTTACAAGGACGTTATTTTATTTGTATTATGACTATGTGAAGTTTAGTATGTGATTTATCATTTCATTGTTGCATTTAACATTGACATTATCTGCAATCATTGTTAGTTGATATTATTTGGGCAACATTTATAAATTCATTATTCTTTTATCTAATACATTTAAGTTAAAATTTAAAATTAGGTACAATTTTAAATCAAATAAATTATTCAGAAAAGGCTATAAAACTTTTTTAACTATTAAGAATTAAATTAAGATTACTTTCATACAATATTATCATTATAAAATACCTTTAAAATAATTGTTTTAAAATACCATTCTAAAAACCTGTTATTTTTTATTACCCCTTGTCCTTTGTGAAAAATCGCAGAACCATAGAACATTGAGCAGACAATAGTGTTAAAATGTTGCCTGACAATTTTCATTCTGTTATGGATGGCTGGTTCAGATTTAGTCTGACAAAATGCTGTCATTTTCAACTTCACATGTGTAAATAAAGTGTTGCATCTTTCCAAATAGGACCAGGCCAGTCTCTAATCACCAAAACAATAACTTCCTCTTAAAGAATATGTCAAAGCTTTGACTGTAATGACAGAGCAACATTTGCAGTATCCAAAACATTACTTTTTTGAAGCCGCTTTAGTTACTTCAGATATTTCTGTCTCCTCACTATTTGCTATTAAAATCTTTCCTAACCTCTACTGGATGCGGTTCTAACTCTACAGGCCTCTAATTACATTAATGATGAGCAAATCAAATAGAAGGGAGAAAAAAAGCAAAAGAGGCAGGTTTATGACTGATTCTCAAAAAAGAAATCCTCTAGCTTCTTTTATTCACAGAAAATTTAGGAGAAAAAATTTTAAATTTCCATTTTCTATCTTCCTAGACCTTTTCCTGAATACCCTTATATGTTCATTGATGACTTTTCATTCAGTTCATCTCACCTTTTGCCCTTGTTACCTTCTTCATGTGTCACTAGGCGTATGCCTCTGCAGTGAAACATGATCAGGATACTGAACTACTCTTCATAGACAGGAAAGAAAAAAATGTAGTCCTTGGAAAGGTAATATTTATAAGCTCACATATGTTCTTGAAAATGTGTTATCCATCCTGGGAGTCACACAAAAAAAAGGTGTCACTCTAGAATTTACAAAGCCATGAGCATTTTTAAAATTTCTTTCGTGAATAAATATAGCATACATTTAAAATATCTTGAATAGTGTCCTGCAATAGAAAATAAGCAAAGTTCTGACTCACATGTCAAAACTTGAATTGCATTAAGAATGGAGAAAGCCAAGTTTATTAGAGGTGAGACAGCAAGGTTGCTGTGGTTCTGTAGTTTTGCTGTTTACTCTCTGGTCCCAATAATATTATCTTCTGAGGTAAGATGTAAAAGTTGGTCTGGAAATAGGTATTTCTTTTTATATAATATATCACTTTTTATTTTGCAGTATGGCTATTTGTGTACATAACTTAGCCTCCTTTCAGAGGAGAGCCTATGCTCAGAATCACTTTAAACATAAATGTGTTATTGTTGTTATTTTTTTAAGAAATCTACTTCTCAAATGTTGTTCATTAAGTTTGGCTTGATTCCTTATCTGAACGGCCAGTAAATACTTGATGTTTTAAGAAGATTCCTTTTCCACTTGCATACTTAGTCATGCTGCACCACTTTACGCTACTGAACCTCAGTGTTCTCAACTATAAAGGCATACTAATTCATAGTAACATAGGGTAACAGCTCTTCTGTCAAGGGAAAAGGAATATCAGCAAGTGCTCAATAACAGACATAAATATAAAAGAACTGATGGTGTTAGATAGAAGCAAAGAATAAGTTGGTATTTCAAAGTAAATTCAAGTGTGTTCACTACTTTCTAAGACCTAGTGGCTCATACACAGACCAAAAAAAGAAATTATGAGATAGATCACTGTGGGTAAAATTGCAATATTTCCAGAATCTCTTGCTTGGCCTTAGTGCATCTCCATATCAATAGGTGTTTCCAAGGAGTGGAGAGAAGTAGTCCATCTCTATATTAATAGGTAATTACAAGGGGGAGAGAGGGCATAGCTGGCCAGAAGAGTTTCAGTGGGACCCCGTTTTTGCAGAGACATGGGAGAACAGAAGTGGACGACTGCTTGTAAGAAATAAAAGAGTTTCTCCTACTTTATTTCTCCCTTTGACGATTTTGGTTTCAAAGGTATTTTTCCCTGGGATGGGAAGGTGTTTTCCTCCCCCCACATCCCCAGAGTTACAATCACAAAGAAAAAATAGATGAGCATTGGAGTCTTCACCTTGGCCATGTGATAAAGTGATCTATAATGAGTTTGGGATCATGGGCTGTAACTAATGAGAAATTAGAAATAAATGTATCACCAATCATAAAATTCAATAAGAATGGAAGAATGAATTGGCTGAGGGCATTATTTTTGAGTATAATGAGACCCAGTCTCCCACAACAGAGCATTTAAGGGGTGAACTGGAGCAATAAACCATCATTATTAACTCGTAATGTGTGCTCCAGGAGCTGCTGAGAAGTGGAGATGGGAGGGCAAGAAGGGGAGCAGTTCAGACAGAAACCCAACATCAGGACCACATCTAACTAAGAGTTTAAGTCTTTTTTTTTTCTGGTATCATGTGCTAATTAGCAGACCAGGCTACTTATAACTGAAAAAATAAAATAAACCTTTCTCTCCCTTCTGGGAAGTTCTTAGGAAGAAAAGAGTATTTATTACAAGAGCAAGATTACATCTAGTTTATTATCTGTGAGTTGTTGAGGTCAGCATCTGCTTTTCCGCATCCCATTATGAACATAGGGGGAAGTGAGGGTGATGTTCTTAACTCTTACATTTAACTCTCCCCTTATATTCAGACTGGTCAGCATTAATCAGCAGAATTAATGTCTTCTCAATATCTACACACTTCACCCTGTGGCTTTGTGGTCTCCTGCCACTGTGACTTGCTGATTAGCTATGTGGCTTGTTTGCTTGCTGCGTGTCAGCAAATGTGATACAACAGAGGCTTGGAATGTGTATGCTTCCTTGCATGTCTAGTCTCTTCACCCATGTAATTTTGTTACTAGCATCAGATCAAATCTGAGCCTCTGGAGGGATGTAAGGGAGCTATAGAGGAGATCTGAGGCCATCCTAGGTCAGCAAGACCCCAGCCAGCCGGCCAGTCCAATGCAGACACATGAGCAAAAACAGCTGAGATCACCTCAGCCCAGCCCAGATCTGCAGAACAACCCAGCCAACCCATAGATTTAAGGAAATTATCAACTTTGGGGTGGTATGATATAATTTTGAGGCAAAAATAAACTGAAATACACACACACATACACAAATAAACTTTGCATCATCCCAAGGGAAGGTGGAAGTTTGGGGGAGCTTTAATAACTAACTGATTTCCCATTGTCCTCAATGGCCTGGAGTAGAGTGAGAGGGAAGGATTTTTCTATATCCACAACTTTAGGGCCCACATACTCTGGGAGGCTTGCTATTTTTTATTGTTTTAAAAAGCAGCTTTCTTCTAGTATATTACTTGAGAAATCTGAGATCTGAAAATGTTTTGCTACTTTCAGAAAACCTGAAAAATAGAAGAATGTTGTTCAACAAATGTTCAGTGATAATGGTGTTTATGATCTGCTCTCCTCCCTGATCTTCCACATCTGCCCTTGTGCTGCTCAGTTTAACTTTATGGACTATCCTGAAAACTAATGATTCCTAAAGGTTAAGGTTTTTCAATGAATATAAAGTCATGAATATTAGTTTTCAACTTTATGGATTCATGGTCTGTAATGAATTCCATTTTAAGCATTTTCTTTTACTTAATAACAAGGAAGGTTAAAGGATCTCTATTTCTTGTTAGGGCCTTATGAATAAAACCAAAATGAAGAACAATCAAGACATTTCAAAGGTTAGAAGTGGGGTATTGTTAATTCTGCAGGGGTTCTCGTTTATTTGAAACATAAGGGAAAAGAACTTATAATTGATAATCTTTAATGGAATGATATAAAGTGCTACATCATTCTTAATTGAAAGACCAGGTTACCTAGCATAGGTTAAGTATCTGTGCTCAGTTATTTAAATTGTCATTTCAGAGTTCCAGGAAGATGGCCGTGTGAGCAGGGCGGCAGAAATCTCCTCCCAAAACCACATATATTTATGAAAATACAACAAATACAACTATTCCTAAAATAGAGACCAGAAGATACAGGAGAGCACCCAGCCTGCATCTACTCCTGAGAGGACTTGGCACCCTGCAAAGAGGGTAAGACATGGAGCCACATCCCGGTGGGAACCAAGCACTCCCCCACCCTGGCACACCGGTGGGAGGAGAGGATTCAGAGCTGGGAGAAAGTGGAAGTACAGGCCCGAGAAATAACCAGCCCTGGTGATCTGCGCCGGGAGCACTGACACACATTACATGGTGTATCGGAGATTGGAGACACAGAGGGTGCAGGATCAGAGCCGGGGAATGCACCGGTTCCTTGCAGCCAGCTCCCCGGGACAAAAGAAAAGTACGCGCTTTTTTAGTGGTCTTAAAGTGACAGGGCCCAACGGAGGAGCAGGATCGCCCAGCACACTCAGCCCAGCAGGCTGGGAGTCCTGGGGAATTTTGGACCCCTTGGCTGGCAACTGGGAAAAAGTAGCCGTGCTGAGACATGCCACAGAGACAAGCAGCCTCCCATTCATTCTGGCCTCAGCCAGAGCTACAAAGAGCCCTGCGGAGCGGCATGGCCACAGCTGCAGAATAGTGGAGCAACACTGCCACCTATAGGATCCTCACAGAATCTACTCCAGGTGAGCGTTTTTTGGTGTGTTTTGGGGGTTTTTTTTTTGGTGTTTTTTCCTCTCTCTTTTCTTTCTTTCCTTTATTTCTTTTCTTTCTCTTCTTTCTTTTTTTTTCTCTCTTTTTATTTAAAGTCTTAAAGAGCCCAGCTGACATATGTGGCACCTACCAGCAAAGACTCCTATCGCTGTGAAAAGACAGAGCAATATGGTACAAACAAAGCTTATCCAGACTCAGAAAACCAGAGAGGGAGTCTGAAGGGATGTAAATGCACAATCTTCCTGAAAAATTATTCAGAATAAAACTCATAACCATACTGATTGATCTACAGAGAAATATGCTTGAGCTGAGGGAGGAAGTGAGGGAAGTGAGGAAAGACAATGCAGAAATGAGACAAGCAATCGACGGGCGCAGCAGCAGACTGGATGAGGTGCAATAGACTGTTAATGGAATAGAAATGAGAGAACAGAAATACAGAGAAGCTGAGGCAGAGAGAGATAAAAGGACCTCCAGGAATGAAAGAATATTAAGAGAACTCTGTGACAAATCCAAACAGAACAATATTCGCATTATAGAAGTACCAGAGGAAGAAGTGAGAGAAAAAGGGATAGAAAGTGTCTTTGGAGAAATAATTTCAGAAAACTTCCCCATGCTGGGGAAGTAAATAGTCTCGCAGTCTACAGAAGCCCACAGATCTCCCAACACAAGGGACCCAAGGAATACAACAACACACATAAAAATTAAAATGGCAAAGATCAAAGATAAGGACAGAGTATTAAAGGCTGCTAGACAGAGAAAAAAGATCACCTTCAAAGGAAAACCCACCAGACTATCATCAGACTTCTCAACAGAAACCTTACAGGCCAGAAGAAAATGGCATAATATATTTAACATAATGAAACAGAAGGGCCTCAAACCAAGAATATTATATTCAGCATGATTATCATTTAAATATGATGGAGAGATTAAACAATTTCCAGACAAGCGAAAGCTGAAAGAGTTTGCTTCCAATAAAACACTTCAACAGGATATATCAAAGGCACTGCTCTAGAGGGAAGCACTCCTAAGTCTAAAGAGATGTCACCAGAGAAAATAAAATCATAACAAAGAAAGCAGACCATCCAAATACTAACTAAAGGCAAAGAATAAAACACATAGTATATAAAGAATGGAGGAGGAAGAATAAGAAGGAAGAGAAATAAAGAAACATCAGACTGTGTTTACAATAACTTAACAAGAAAGTTAAGTTAGATTGTCAGATAATAAAGAAGCAACACTTGAACCTTTGGTAACCACGAATCTAAAGCCAGCAATGGCAATAAGTACATACCTATCGATAATCACCTTAAATGTAAAAGGACTGAATGCACCAATCAAAAGACAAGAGTAACAGAATGGACAAAAAAGCAAGATGCAACTATGTCCTGCTTACAAGAGACTCACCTCAAACGCAAAGATATACACAGACTAAAACTGAAGGGATGGAAAAAGATATTTCATGCGAACAACAAGGGGAAAAAAGCAGGTGTTGCAGTACTTGTATCAGACAAAATAGACTTCAAAATAAAGAAAGTAGCAAGAGATAAAGAAGGACATTACATAATGATAAAGGGGTCAATCGAACAAGAGGATATAACCATTATAAATATATATGCACCCAATACGGGAGCACTGGCATATGTGAAACAAATACTGACAGAATTAAAGGTGGAAATAGACAGCAATGCATTCATTTTAGGTGACTTCAACACACCACTCATTCCAAAGGACAGATCAACAAGAGAGAAAATAAGTAAAGACAAAGAGGCACTGAACAACACACCAGAACAGATGGACCTAACAGACATCTACAGAACTCTACATCCAAAAGCAACAGGATACACATTCTTCTCAAGTGCACATGGAACATTTTCCAGAAGAGACCACATACTAGGCCACCAAAAGAACCTCAGTAAATTAAAAAATATTGAAATTCTATCAACCAACTTCTCAGATCACAAAGGTATAAAACTAGAAATAAATTTTAGAAAGAAAACAAAAAGGCTCAAAAATACATGGAGACTTAACAACAATCTCCTGATTAATCAATGGGTTAAAGACCAAATCAAAACAGAAATCAAAGAATAGATGGACACTAATGACAACAACAATACAAAGCCACAACTTCTGTGGGACGCAGCAAAGGCAGTTCTAAGAGGAAAGTATATTGCAATCCAGGCCTATTTAAAGAAGGAAGAACATACCCAAATGAATAGTCTAAAGACACAATTACTGAAATTGGAAAAAGAAGAACAAATGAAGCCCAAAGTCACCAGAAGGAGGGACATAATAAAGATCAGAGAAGAAATAAATAAAATTGAGAAGAATAAAACAATAGAAAAAAATCAATGAAACCAAGAGCTGGTTCTTTGAAAAAATAAACAAAATAGATAAACCCCTAGCCAGACTTATTAAGAGAAAAAGAGAATCTACACACATAAAAAGAATCAGAAATGAGAAAGGAAAAATAAAGATGGACCCCCACAGAAATACAAAGATTTATAAGAGAATATTATGAGAATCTATATGCTAACAAGCTGGAAAACCTAGAAGAAATGGACTTCTTAGAAAAATACAACCTTCAAAAAATGACCAAGCAAGAAACAGAAAAACTAAACAGACCAATCACCAGCAATGAAATTGAATCGGTAATCAAAAAACTACCCAAGAACAAAACCCCTGGACAAGATGTATTCACCTCTGAATTCTACCAGGCATATAGAGAAGAAATAACACCCATTCTTCTTACAGCTTTCCAAAAAATAGAAGAGGAGGGAATACTTCCAAACTCATTCTATGAAGCCAGCATCACTCTAATACCAAAACCGGGCAAAGACCTCACCAAAAAAGAAAATTACAGATCAATATCCCTGATGAAAGTAGATGTAAAAATATCAACAAAATATTAGCAAATCGAATTCAAAAATACATCAAGAGGATCATACATAATGATCAAGTGGGATTTATCCCTGGGATACAAGGATGGTACAACATTCGAAAATCCATCAACATCATCCACCACATCAATAAAAAGAACAACAAAAACCACATGAGCATCTCCATAGATGTTGAAAAAGCATTTGATAAAATTCAGCATCCATTCATCATTAAAACTCCCAACAAAATGGGTATAGAGGGTAAGTACCTCAGTATCATAAAGGCTATATATGACAAACCCACAGCTAACATCATACTTAACGGCGAGAAGCTGAGAGCTTTTCATCTAAGATCAGGAACAAGACAGGGATGCCCACTCTCTCCACTGTTATTCAACATAGTAGTGGAGGTCCTGGCAATGGCAATCAGACAAAACAAAGACATACAAGGCGTCCAGATTGTTAAAGAAGTCAAATTGTCACTATTTGCAGATGACATGATATTGTACATAAAAAAACCTAAAGACTCCACTCCAAAACTACTAGAACTAATATATGAATTCAGCAAAATTGCAGGATACAAAATTAACACACAGAACTCTGTTGCTTTCCTATACACTAACAATGAACTAACAGAAAGAGAAATCAGGAAAACAATTCCATTCACAATTGCATCAAAAAGAATAAAATACATGGGAATAAACCTAACAAAGGAAGTGAAAGACCTATACTCTGAAAACTACAAGACACTCCTAAGAGAAATTAAAGAGGAAATTCATCCCATGCTCCCAGCTTGGTCGAATAAATATTGTCAAAATGGTTATACTACGTAAAGCAATCTACAGATTCAAAGCAATCCCTATCAAAATACCAACAGCTTTCTTCAATGAACTGGAACAAATAATTCTAAAATTCATATTTTAGAACCAAAAAACACCCCGAATAGCCAAATAATCCTGAGAAGGAGGAATAAAACGGGGGAATTACACTCCCTGACTTCAAGCTCTACTACAAAGCCACAGTAATCAAGACAATTTGGTATTGGCACAAAAACAGACCCACAGACCAGTGGAACAGAATAGAAAATCCAAACATTAACCCAAACATATACAGTCAATTAATATTTGATAAAGGAGCCTTGGATATACAATGGGGAGATGACAGCCTCTTCAGCAGGTGGTATTGGAAAAACTGGACAGCTACATGTAAGAGAATGAAACTGGACTACTGTCTAACCCCACACACAAAAGTAAAGTCAAAATGGATCAAAGACCTGAATGTAAGTCATGAAACCATAAAATTTTTAGAAAAAAACGTAGGCAAAAATCTCTTGGACATAAACATGAACGACTTCTTCATGAACATATCTCCCTGCGAAAGGGAAACAAAAGGAAAAATGAACAAGTGGGACTATAACAAGCTGAAAAGCTTCTGTACAGCAAAGGACACCATCAGTAGAACAAAAAGACATCCTATAGCATGGAAGAATATATTCATAAATGATGCATCCAATAAGGGGTTGACATCCAAAATATATAAAGAACTCATGCACCTCAACAAACAAAAGCAAATAATCCTGTTAAATAATGGGCAGAGGACATGAATAGACACTTCTCCAAAGAAGAAATTCAGATGGCCAACAGGCACATGAAAAGATGCTCCACATCGCTAATCATCAGAGAAATGCAGATTAAAACCACAATGAGATATCACCTCACACCAGTGAGGATGGCCAACATCAAAAACACAGGCAACAACAAATGTTGGCGAAGATGTGGAGAAAAGGGTACCCTCCTACACTGCTGGTGGGAATGCAAATTAGGTCAACCATTGTGGAAAGCAGTATGGAGGTTCCTCAAAAAACTCAAAATAGAAATACCATTTGACCCCGGAATCCCACTCCTAGGAATTTACCCTAAGAATGCAGCAGCCCAGTTTGAAAACGACAGATGCACCCTTATGTTTATTGCAGCACTATTTACAATAGCCAAGAAATGGAAGCAACCAAGTGTCCATCAGTAGATGAATGGATAAGGTGGTACATATACACAATGGAATATTATTCTGCCATAAGAAGAAAACAAATCCTACTATTTGCAACAACATGGATGGAGCTAGAGGGTATTATGCTCAGTGAAACATGCCATGCAGAAAAAGACAAGTATCAAATGATTTCACTCATATGTGGAGTATAAGGACAAAGAAAAAAACTGAAGGAACAAAACAGCAGCAGACTCGCAGAACCCAAGGACGGACTAATAGTTACCAAAGGGAAAGGGACTGGGTAGGATGGGTGGGTAGGGAGGGATAAAGGGGAAAAAGCGGCATTACGATTAGCAGATGTAATGTTGGGGGGGCACGGGGAGGGCTGTACAACTCAGAGAAGACAAGTAGTGATTCTACAGCATCTCACTTTGCTGATGGACAGTGACTGTAATGGTGTTGGTGGGGGGGACCTGGTGAAGGGGGTAGTTTAATAACCATAATATTGCCCATGTAATTGTAGATTAATGATACCAAAATAAATTATAAAAAATAAAAATAAATTGTCTTTTCAGTTAAATAGTTTGATTGAAAAACACTAGTCTCATTAAAGTGGACTTTTAAACTCTTAAATCTGCAAAGAAATTCATTGTGGATACATTTCCATTCATTGACCCATTTTGGTCTTACAATGTACTGTAAAGCAAATATGTATTTTTCCCCTATGATGAACAAAGAAATTGTTCTTCTTAATTGTGAAGTGTTGTGCTCATGATAGTGAAGTTAATAGGAACTATGATAACACAGTTTTACCTTTGGGTCCCCAAATTCTCTTTCAGTGAAAGCATATTTGCAAGCTCAAGTGTTCTTCATGCCAGAATGAAACTCTTGTTATGATTTAGAAACCTAAATTTCCAGCTGATCTATAACGGTGCAAAGTTTCATTGATTAACTTAACTATGTGTTTTTGCAACGAAGAATTCAGGAAAACAGGAAAAAGAGTTCAAAATCCCAAACCCATGAATTACCCCTAAATAAATAACATGATTTTTGTTTTGAATTTTGAGGCAGGCTGTCATTAAAATCCTAGGTCTGGAATCTTAAGAATGAGAAATAAATCTCTCTTCCATTTAGTGGCTGAGTGACCTTCAATAAATTACTCAGTTTTTCTAAGAATCAGAGTTTTATTTGTTAAGTCAAAAATAATAATGATGTTTATTTCATAAATTGCCAAAAAGAATAGAAGGAAAATATAGGTGAAGTATTCACACTGCCTGATTCTTGGTAAACTAGTCAATATCTGGCAGCTGTTACTTTTTATTGTTATTATCCTCTTGACTGTATTGCTCAGCAGAGCTGCAATGAACAGAGGTTAAGTTTCACTTCCAGTGCAGGTAATCAAGCTTCCTATCAATTAAACTTCAGTAGCCAAATTTCTTTCCCCAAAATAGGTTATTTCTACCTTCTTTCTCTTTCAGGACCCAGGAATTTGGCTGATACTACAAATATTCCCACGAAACACAGTGTGTGCTTTATTAATAACAACAATAATATGCCATATTAACCCTAAGGGAGCACATAACATTAATTAAAATTTAGCAACATTAAAAGTTATTAACATTAATAAGTGTTACAAACCACAGTTGATCTTAGAAGTAACAGACTCAGTCTGGGATATTGAGGGTTAACATGGACATTATTAGGCCTGTTCTTGAATCTTCCTGCTAGGTATGTCTTCTTGCATAGATACATATTCTCTTTGTGACTTGTAGCGGACTTTGATCCTGTCAACTTCCCAAGAAACATTGAAGCTTCTTCCCCCACATCCTACCCTAGCCTCTAGGCTCTCCAGCACCAATACTGAAAACTCCTCCACTGGAGGCCTTAAGTGATTGACCTCTGGAAATCCTGTCAACTCTTTTACTTACTGATCTTCCTTCTGTTTTATTCTGAAATTCATCCTTACTGTTTATTAAGTAATAGCCCTTGAAGAATTTCTACTTTTATTATTCTAAGCTAGGATTTTCTAATGTATTTTCACATTATGTTTGAAGAAAAGAATGTTCCATGCATAAAAAAAAATATGTAAAGTCATCTGAGCTATGTATATATATTTATATATATTAAAATATGTTGTATATTAAAATATTTATAGATTCACATACATTATATTAGAAGAATACACACACATGTGTATATATATTATATATATACATTTTTTTCTTGTTTCAGAGTTACTCAAATTTATTTGAACTCAGAACTTAAATCGTTTATGTCAAATTAGTTATTGTATCAGGGACTGCCCTTCCTATTTCAAAGATGACATATTATTCTGTATCATCCCTAATGTTCCATTCCCCAGTAGGGAACCAGCATTTCTTCTTAGTTCATATACATGTACAACAGACAAGTGGGACATGTTCTGAATTTTAAGAACATTTTCCAGATTTTCTGACTCATTCATTTAGTGATGCACGTCTCTGCTCCCAATTTACCTGGGAGTTGTTATCTAGTAGCTTTTGTTCTGTTTTATTTGTTTGTTGTCTTCAACTTCTTTGACAGCCTTGTTTAGCCTGTGGCCTCTTTCCTAGAATAGTATTTTTAAATGTTTCTCAGAAAAAATATTTAAAATAAGTATTTTAAAATGTTGTAAATAATATAATTACAAAGGAAATCAGTTTTTCTGAAATGTAATTAGGATATTAGAAGCATGCTATAGTTAAATCTATGAATCTTGATTAATGTATTACATAAAAAATTTATTGGCAGATCTAATAATTTCATAATAATGGTAGGAATAAAGATATTAGGAAATATTTGCAATTAGTGTAATGGAACATGAAAATACCTGTGAGTTCTCCCAATAAAAAAGTTATAGGAATCATTAATATTACCATAATTTGTTGCCTACAAATAATTCAAGAAAATATAAATTTCAGTTGGAGGTTAGTGGGGGACAAATATATAATATTCTTCATCTAAATGCTGTCTCCAGAATTCCTTTTGTTGTCTGTGGTTCTCGGGTTTAGTACTCCAGCCCTACAGGAGCATTTTTATGTTGTTATTGTGTTTGCATAAAGGTTTCAGGGAGGTAGTTTTCATGTTTTGATTTGTTTTTATCATGCAAATCTTATAGTTCTCCTGAGATATGCTGACTTTTGGTGGAGCACTAGTTTACTGTAATTTTTTAATTGAAATGCCTGTGATGATTTACCTGCAGAAGTCTCATTCCCTCATCTCAATTTACTATGAATTATATTAAATATTCTCAAATTGCCATCTCCTAAATACTAGCAGGCCAAAGTGAATCAGATGATATACCTGTACATTTTACAGATATAAAAGGGCATATATTAACACTAATGATCATATTTATATCCCATTTATATATATTCATTTCTTTTTTTATGTAGGTTGACTCAGTTATGTAACTGTATAACTATCACAGAATGCAATTTTCTTTCTTTTTCTCCAGCAGTAGAGAAGAATGATGTACTAATTGTTCTCACTATTTTAAGATTTGGAGTGTTATTTAAGTTTAGTAGACAGGATATTTCAACATGAGTTGCTAGATCAAAGTTAATGCTTCAGAAAGCAACATCAGTAGTCTATATTTGAATATGTTATAGAATTAAAACCTTTGATTTTTTATGTAATAAGTTAAAACTTTGTCTTTCAAGTAGTAATCAAATATTTTAAAACATTGCAACTTTAAATAAACCTAAAACCTGAAAGTTCACACATACAGTATTACAATACTTTAAAGAAACTGCAGTATATGTTTGACCTTTGACTTCCATTGACTTTAGCTTCTTAGAATATACCTGGAAAATGGAATAACATAAAATTTTTAAAGATCCAAATCAGAGAAAACTAATTTTCACAAAGCCACAATGAAGTATGCAGAGCCATTGTAGGTCCACAAACACTGTACTCACTGTTGGCATTTTTCTTGAGACAAAACTGAAAAGAAGTTAAGATTATCATATTTTCTCCACACTATCCTTTATTCCTTCCAGGTTTAGATGAATGGTAAATTAAAAGCAACAGAAAGACATATTTACCAAGGGCAAATACCCTGATAAATAAGAGAAATAACAACTGAGGTGATAAAATCAGCAAAAAAAAAAATTATATATATATATATATATATAGGCCTAGTTAGTACAAGCAATAATTCATACTAAATATTTAGTAATATCATAGTGGTTTTCCATTCACAAAATAATTAGACCTCAGTGTATGTGAAGACAGGTGAGAATCGATGCTGTCGGCATATTAGATATTATGTTCTATAAACCTTACAGTCCTTTCAGACCAAACTTTGAAAAATAGTAGGGAAATTATCTTCGCAGTGGGACCAGTCGATATGTGAACCTTTTTCCTTCTCATGAAAATGCAAACTGTTTGAACACTACTGATGGGGATTAAAGGAAATACTAGATTATTAAATGCATTAATAGAGCCAAAGGCTGTGTTTATCTGTTTTAGTAAATATACTGGGAAAGGGTGTTTGGGGCTACATCTCATTTAAGTGCTTTTACTATTCTAGTAGGGAAATATTTTACCATTAACTGCCCTGACTCTCTCGTGTGTTAGATGTGCTGCAATGCAAGGAATGAAGATCTTATTACACATCTCTAGAATTCCTGCAGGTAAGTATCTCTTGAACATCACTCCACTTTGAGAACTGCCTCATCAAAGATCACTGCCTCACCTTTAGTCACACCCACTTCCCAGGGCAACTCACATTCAGTCTTATTAACGTGACAGTAAAAATTTGGCCCTCTGGACCAACTTGGGCAAATCTAATGGGCAATTCATGTTCAAGATATGTCTGTAGGGTTGCCTGGACACCCAGGACTGCAAAAGACTCTTACTTACAGGACTCAACTTCTTCCTTTGTTCAATCTAGCATCTTTTCCCTCATTTCCATAGATGTTGATCCTAAAATAACATATATATTAACTCCTTACTGTTCCTTTTGCATCATTACCCCATGCTTAGTGAAGGTAGGACTTAAAAATAAGAGTTTCCATGAGAAACAATTGACATATTCAAGCATTGCTCAAGGAATGGGTGTCGTCTTTTAAGGACTCAGTTTGCTCAAACTTGGATAAACATTTATACCTCTGAGGAAACAAAAGCAAATTATCAGTGTGATGTCATTAATATTTTTGCCATAAAACTAAGTTCCCTTTCTCAGACACTGTGTTTAGCAATCATTGTTCTGATTTTATTTTTCCAAATATATTTCTTAGTAAAGAGAGACTTAACTCATTTGAAGATGTAAATCAATAATTTCCTAAGCAGTAATGGGTTGTAATTATTACAATTAATTATAATAATAAATTGCCTTCCAGGTATTTATAGTTTTCCCATGAGCTTGGTTAATTGTAGTATTAGTTATCACATTTATAAACTTATTATATTCCTACTATATGCTATGAACTGTTTTAGGTATTCTAGGTATTCTATGAACCTAGAACAGTTCATAGCACATAGTAGGAATATATTAAGTTTATAACCTTGTTAAACTTCTTAAACTTCCTAGGAGGAACAAACAAAAGGTATATATATATGTAAAAAAAAGACAGAAGTCCCTGGCAAAAGTTTTTAAGTTATGTATACTCAATACTTATTTTTAGCTAGGGTTAAGTTTTGTCTTTATATCAGCAACAGCATGTGTTATCAAATCTCTGTGAACTGGTTTTGGGGTATATTCATCTGATCTGATGCACTGAAAACTGTTAGTTCTTAATAAAAACACATAGACACATTTTGCTTTGGTATCGGATGTGTATCTCTTATTGCTTGTTTCATTGTCTGTAAAAAGGAAGAAAAAGACATGAATAAAATAATTAATTATAATAATATCCAATGTTATTTAGACACTTAGAATGCATGAGACACTCGTCTTAGCATTTTAATATGTTGATCCATTTAATACAACAAACCTACTTGATATTTACTATTACTGTCTCCACTTCACAGGGGAAATGTAACTGAAGCATGGAGATGGCACCTAATTCACCAAAGTTTGCAAAGCTGTTGAATGGAAAAGCCAGAAGGGAGGATGGGGTCAGTTCAAAAATTAGAACATATAACAAGTAAGGGGAAAAATGAGAAGATGAGATGACTTAAAAAGACCATACTTTTAAGAAGCTTCTCATTTCCAATGCCTTCTCACATACATAACCTGTTTTTACTCACTTAACTCTTTAGTTTCCTAATTCCTAAGTTTCAGGTTGACTCCATATATAATTGGAATGGAAGATATCTGTGTTGTGATTTATTTATTTATTTATTTTGTGTGGTGTGATTTAAACACTAGAAATTCAGGTACATTCAAGTTATTTTCCTACTGATTGATTTAACAGGGATATTTTTTACCATCAGGATCATTTCTTTAGGTTAAGGTATTAAATCTAGGTAATATCTCTTAAAACACATTATAAGGCAGCTAGCCTGATTGATAGGGGGTACAACTGAGTCCATTTCAGTGTATGCTACACATGTACCAAAGATTAATAAATTATTATGTTTGTTCCCTGATTTAAGGTCTTACAGTCTAGAGGAATGCAGCTCAAATAAATCTTAGAATTTTTAGAGCATATAAATGGATTCAAGCATACAAAAGGGAAAATGGAAATTTAGAGAGCACCTTACATCTCAAAACAGATATCAGCAATTTAGTGTGGTAAGTACAATGATAAACCTAAGTACAGAGTGCTAAGACTACTCTTAGGAGAGCCTAGGAGAGAAAGTTTTATGAAAGAGAAATTGCCGGCGGAATCTTGCAGGATAGGTAAACTGAACACAAGTAGAGTTTATAGAAAGAGAAAAGATCATTTGAGGAGACATGGGGATATAAATATTTGGTGAGTCCAGTAATCTACAAGGGGGTACTTATTCTTGGGGTTCGGAGTTTACATGTCATGTTGCCTACATAATATTCATGCTGTCTATGTAATATCATGCAATATGATATTGCATAGGCAACATATAGGGTTACCTATATAATATCCTTCCTCCTGTTTTTATTTTTTCTAGAGTCGATCAAATTTGTTCAGGTTATCAATAAATGACCATGTATCTAGTTTTGGACAAAGTAGAAGTGCATTCGATGGGACTTCCAGTAAAGCTATGGTGTTCAGGACAAAAAGGAACATGTCAGCTGTCATGTATCACTTTTGTATTACTCTTTTCTCCTCTTTCTTGCTGAAAACTTAAATTTCTGGAAATGCATTAACTTTATTTTGGACTTAACCATGAAAGCCACATGGTGCAAGGTCCAGAGCAGAGGTAAGGAAGAGGCTGAGTCCTCAATGACTTCCTCTCTGCGTGAGTGTTCTCAAGAGGCTCTACAGTTTATGAATAACTTGAGAGGTCAAACAAAAGATAAAATAAGGAGGAGAAATGTCCTTATCACCATTATCACTGATAGATGTGAGACTCAATTACATGGCTAAATGTAAGAGACAAGAGTTTTTTAAGTAAATCTCACAATTAGGCAAATTTACTCACCTAGTCACCAGCAATGCTGGGCCAGGGGAGATATCTCTGTCATAAGAAATGCAGGACCAGGATAGATTTCCCTGATCCGAATCTAGAAGGCAGGGGAATATATTCAGCTAGAACTCAATAGTATAAGTGGAATAAAAACCTAGTTTGAAGACGTCAGTACAAAAGTCATGTGAAATTATGAGAATATATGAGTTCATCTAGAAAGAGTGTACCACACAACAGAAATAGCACTTGAGAGAGGTCAGCAAATGATAATAAGACACCTCCAAAGAGAAAGCAGGAACATCCAGAAAGCAGATGAGAATGATGCCAAGGAAGTCAGTAACATTGCTTAGGAGAGGGTGTTCTGTAGTGACAATGTGCAGTAGGAGCAATAACAGGTAAAGGACTGAATGAATGCTACACCTTTCCTTTGCATCATTATGTCCGTGGTAACCATAGTGGTCAAAGTAGCCTTAGCAGAGACAGCCATGGATAGAGCCTAACATGGTAAAACACTGAAGAGCAAAGGGGAGATGAAAACACTGACTCAGTGAGTGCAGTCCACTCTTTAAAGAAGCATACATCTGGATAAAAGAGATATAGTGGGTAGGAGGAATTTGAAAAAACTACTTTTTGCTGGGGTTATTGTTACTGCTATTTGGTTTATTTCAAAATTATGAAAACTAAACCTTTTTAAAGGAATGATGAGGTATAGAGCAACAAAGGTTTGTTAAAGGAGCTCCAAGATAATTACTGGGCTGTGGTTCCCTAAAAAGGGATGGTATGTTGATCAGAAGACTGTATTCTGAGAACATACTCAAAAGGGGACCCTTGGTGAATTGATAACATTAGGATTTTGGATGAATGAGACAAAATAGGTAGCAAAACTATCTTATTATATAATTTTGTCTTATTCTCACCTTTCTTGTTTAACTGGACTTTTTGACTTATGAGTGGTGGCCAGCCAATAACTCAGAGTCACATGTAATGATGTAGGAGTATGTTGAAGGTAAAAAACAACCATTGCTCTAAAATGATTTAATGCTGTCATGAAATCCCTAATCCTATGTGGTACAAGCAAGAATTATTGTTTTTTTCAGACTCAGGGTTCTATATTCATGATAAAATAGTTGTTTATCTCAAATTTTTCTCCTCACTTGACACATTGTTTTGGCATTATGAAGGTTAGAATGACTGAATATAAAAACAAACGTTTTAAGCACTATGGGGACATGATGAATAAGAAATAAACAATTATGACACTGATATTTAGCAGGTATGTTTGAATCACGAGTGAGTAGTGTGGTGAGCACTTCAACCTATTGCTCTAATATTGTGGCTGATGAAAAGTATGCCAGTTCAGCATAGGTCTGATTTTCTATAGCTTATAAAGGGCATCAGAGCATGAATATCCAGCTTCAGGAGATTAGGATATAAAATTTAATAATAACAGAGACATATGATGCTACCTTAAATAACTTGAAATAGAAGTTCAGGTAATAAATAATATGAGGCATACTCAATAGGCAGTGACATTTCCTGCCACATTCTTGAGCAAAAAGTGCGATCTTCTTTCTGGGAATATTCAGATAGACTACCAGTAGGCAGACTCAGACAGAACACGTACAGGAGTAAAAAAAGCACACTTCCTGGTCACCTAAAAATCTCCAACAAACAATAGTGTGACATTTGTCACAATATTGGACAGTTAACTTTGGGGGAAACTTCGGTAGCTGTTTATTGATGACATTATTAAATTCTTGTGACTGTCCTCATTGAACTCTGGGTCTTTCATTTACTATACACTTTAGGTAATGGTAAGAGGATGAGTTCTATAATCAAATACCACAGACAAAATAAACTGTTTAGACAAATGGTGTTTTGCCAGTGAAATATTAAAACAGTTACACCAAACCTTATTCTCAATATACTTGTTACCTTGAAATTAAATTTGTGGCAGCAAGGTTGTTTTAGATGAAGTAGGCCATGAGTATGTCCATCTTAAATAACTATTTGTAGCTTTTATTTCCCTTTATCAGTTCTTAACTTTTCTCTTATATATGATCCAGACTTTTATATCCTTTCGATTGAAGTTTTCAGAGCTTTGTAGTGGCTCTTATCTGCAGGCTAGGAATGGTACAAGAAAATTCTCACTTACCAGGGTGGTTGTAAATGAAAGAATGGGAAGTCACTAGATATTCAGAAGTAGTGGACACTGGCTCTGTGACATTAATTCCTGGGATACAAGTGCCACTGTGGTGCATCTATCAGATAAAGGATTTTTAAAGGTCTAAGGGAGTTCAGCAAGAAATCTGTCTCAGAAAGAGTACAATGGGTCTGTGAAACCCTTGTGGTTATTTCCCATTTCTGGAATGTGCAGTTATAATGGACATACTAGGCAATTGGCAATCCATAAACTGGTATCCTAGCCATGCAGGGCTTTTTCTTGGGGGTGCAGGTAGGTGGCAGGTTTAATAAGCAAGGGAACTTAGATATGACCTTGCACAGCCACAAGACTAGATGTCCGTACCCATCCATCAAATCTTAAAGTTCATATAGAGGCCTTTACTAGGTTCAGTCACATACCATCTAGATGGTCTCAACACCACATCACTCTCTCAAGGCTTCTCTTTGGTGCTGCTCCTGGGAGTGGGGAAGGCAAGTGGAACTCATATTCTAAGGAGAGGGATGGGGGAGAAGGAGTCTCTGATTGCCAGAATCCAGCTAATGGGTCAAGTGACAGTCAGATCGTCTCGGTGATCTCTGCCAACACTCCACGCCCCGTGACTGGCTCTTAAAATCTCACTGTCCCCTGTCTTACACAGCAGGCCCTGAGCAGTTAGCAAGGAGTTTCACTAGCATGGAGGTGTATCCTTGTAGAATGACAGCTATTTTGATAAGAAAGCCAACTGCCAGCTTCTATTACTGCCTCTATCTTCCAAAGCAGTAAACCAGAAACATGTAATGTTCTTGGGAAGTTTGCAGAGAACATTGCCACCATCAAGGTCTTAAGAGATGCAGAAGTGATGGACTTCTGGGAAGATGGCAGCGTGAGCAGGGCAGCAGAAATCCCCTCCCAACACTATATTTATCTATGAAAACACAGCAAATACATCTATTCCTAAAAGAGAGACCAGAATACACATGAAAGCGCACAGCATGCAGCTACACCCGAGAGGACTCAGGACCCCAAAAGGTGGGTAAGATACGGAGCCGTGACCCGGCGGGACCCGAGCACTCCCCAACCCCAGCGCACCGGCGGGAGGAGAGGATTCAGAGCCGGGAGGGAGTGGAAGTACACCCCACGAAATAGCCAGCCCCGGTGATCTGTGCAGGGAGCGCTGACCCACATCACGCAGTTCAGCAGAGATTGGAGAGACAGAGGGGCAGGATCTGAGCGGGGAACACGCCAGGGTGCTTGCGGCTGGCTCCCGGGAAGGAAAAAAAAAAAAGCGCGTGCTTTCTTCAGCGGTCTTAAAGAGACAGGAGCCCAGTGAAGCAGCTGGATCACATCAACACACTCAGCCCAGCAGGCTGGGAGTCCTGGGGAGTTTCAGACGCCTTAGCTGGTGACTGGGGAAGCATAGCCATACTTACACTTCTCACTGAGGTCAACAGCATCCTATTCGGTCCCAACCCTGCCAGAGCGATAAAGCGCCCTGCGGGGCGGCATGGCCACGGCTGCGGAATAGTGGGGCAACAGCTCCACCTACAGCATTCCCACAGAATCTACTCCCGGTGGGCGTTTTTTTTTGTTTCTTTGGTTGGTTTGGTTGGTTTTTTTTCTTTTCTTTCTTTTTTTTCATTTTTTCTTTCTTTCTTTCTTTTTTTCTTTTTTTTCTCTTTTTCTTTTTTTTTTAAAGTCTTAAAGAGCCCAGCTGACATACGTGGCAACTACCAGTGACCAATTCTATAACCATGAAAAGACAGAGGAATATGGTTCAGACAAAAATCAACCAGACAACCCCAGAGAGGGAGCCTGAAGGGATGGAAATACACAGTCTCCCTGAAAAAGAATTCAGAATAAAAGTCATAACCATGCTGATGGACCTACAGAGAAATGTGCAAGAGCTGAGGGAGGAAGTGAGGGAAGTGAGGAAAGACAATGCAGAAATCAGACAAGCAATTGACGGGCTTAACAGCAGACTGGTTGAGATGCAAGAGACTGTTAATGGAATAGAAATCAGAGAACAGGAATACAGAGAAGCTGAGGCAGAGAGAGATAAAAGGATTTCTAGGAATGAAAGAATATTAAGAGAACTGTGTGACCAATCCAAACGGAACAATATTCGCATTATAGGAGTGCCAGAGGAAGAAGAGAGAGAAAAAGGGACAGAAAGTGTCTTTGAAGAAATAATTGCTGAAAACTTTCCCTCGCTGGGGAAGGAAATAGTCTTGCAGTCCAACGAAGCTCACAGATCTCCCAACACAAGGAACCCAAAGAAGACAACACCAAGACACATAATAATTAATATGGCAAAGATCAAAGATAAAGACAGGGTATTAAAGGCAGCTAGAGAGAGAAAAAGGATCACCTACAAAGGAAAACCCATCAGACTATCATCAGACTTCTCAACAGAAACCTTAGAGGCCAGAAGAGAATGGCATGTTATATTTAACGTTCTGAAACAGAAAGGCCTCAAACCAAGAATATTGTATCCAGCACTATTATCATTTAAATATGAAGGGATTAAACAATTCCCAGACAAACGAAGTTGAGTTTGCCTCTCATAAACCACCACTACAGGATATCTTAGATGGACTGCTCTAGATGGAAGCACTCCTAAGGCTAAAAAGATGTCACCAGAGAAAATAAAATCATAGCAAAGAAAGCAGACCATCCAAATACAAACTAAAGGCAAAGAATAAAACACATAGTATATAAAGAATGGAGGAGGAGGAATAAGAAGGTAAAAAAATAAAGAAACATCAGACTGTGTTTACAATTACTTAACAAGAAAGTTAAGTTAGATTGTTAGATGGTAAAGAAGCAACCCTTCAACCGTTGGTAACCACAAATCTAAAGCAGGCAAAGGCAATAAGTACATATCTATCAATAATCACCCTCAATGTAAAAGGACTGAATGCACCAATCAAAAGAAACAGAGTAACAGAATGGATAAAAAAGCAAGAACCATCTATATGCTCCTTACAAGAGACTCACCTCAAATCCAAAGATATACACACACTAAAAGTGAAGGGATGGAAAAAGATATTTCATGCAAACAATAAGGAGAAAAAAGCAGGTGTTGCAATACTTGTATCAGACAAAATAGACTTCAAAACGAAGAAAGTAGCAAGAGATAAAGAAGGACATTACATAATGATAAAGGGGTCAATCCAACAAGAGGATATAACCATTTTATATATATATGCACCCAATACAGGAGCACCGGCATGTGTGAAACAAATAATAACAGAATTAAAGGAGTAAATAGACAGCAATGCATTCATCTTAGGTGACTTCAACACACCACTCACTGCAAAGGACAGATCAACCAGACAGAACAAAAGTAAAGACACAGAGGCACTGAAAAACAAACTAGAACAGATGGACCTAACAGACATCTACAGAACTCTACATCCAAAAGCAACAGGATACACATTCTTCTCAAGTGCACATGGAACATTTTCCAGAATAGACCACATACTAGGCCACAAAAAGAACCTCAGTATTTTCAAAAATATTGAAATCCCACCAACCAACTTCTCAGATCACAAAGGTATAAAACTAGAAATAAATTTTAGAAAGAAATCAAAAAGGCTCACAAATACATGGAGACTTAACAACACTCTCCTAATTAATCAATGGGTTAACGACCAAATCAAAACAGAAATCAAAGAATATATGGACACTAATGACAACAACAACACAAAGCCACAACTTCTGTGGGACGCAGCAAAGGCAGTTCTAAGAGGAAAGTATATTGCAATCCAGGCCTACTTAAAGAAGGAAGAACATTTACAAATGAATAGTCTAAAGACACAATTACTGAAATTGGAAAAAGAACAAATGAGGCCCAAAGTCACCAGAAGGAGGGACATAATAAAGATCAGAGAAGAAATAAATAAAATTGAGAAGAATAAAACAATAGAAAAAAATCAATAAAACCGAGACCTGGGTCTTCGAGAAAATAAAGAAAATAGATAAACCCCTAGCCAGACTCATTAAGAGAAAAAGAGAATCTACACACATAAACACAATCAGAAATTGGAAAGGAAAAATCACGACGGTCCCCACAGAAATACAAAGAATTATAAGAGAATATTATGAGAATCTATATGCTAACAAGCTGGAAAACATAGAAGAAATGGACAACTTCTTAGAAAAATACAACCTTCCAAGACTGACCAAGCAAGAAACAGAAAAACTAAACAGACCAATCACCTGCAACGAAATTGAATCGGTAATCAAAAAACTACCCAAGAACAAAACCCCGAACCAGATGGATTCACCTCTGAATTCTACCAGACATATAGAGAAGAAATAACACCCATTCTCCTTAAAGTTTTTCAAAAAATAGAGGAGGAGGGAATACTTCCAAACTCATTCTATGAAGCCAGCATCACTAATACAAAAACCTGGCAAAGACCTCACCAAAAATGAAAATTACAGACCAATATCCCTGATGAATGTAGATGCAAAAATACTCAACAAAATATTAGCAAACCGAATTCAAAAATACATCAAGAGGATCATACACCATGATCAAGTGGGATTCATCCTAGGGATGCAAGGATGGTACAGCATTCGAAAATCCATCAACATCATCCACCACATCAACAAAAAGAAGAACAAAAACAACATGATCATCTCCATGGAAGCTGAAAAAGCATTTGACAAAATTAAGCATCCATTCCTGATTAAAACTCTCAACAAAATGGGTATAGACGGCAAGTACCTCAACATCATAAAGTCTATATATGACAAACCCACAGCTAACATCATACTTAATGGTGAGACGCTGAAAGGTTTTCATCTAAAATCGGGAACAATACAGGGATGCCCACTCTCTCCACTGTTATTCAACATAGTACTGGAGGTCCTAGCGACAGCAATCAGACAGAACAACGACATACAAGGCATCCAGATTGGTAAAGAAGTCAAATTGTCACTATTTGCAGATGACATGATACTGTACATAAAAAAACCCTAAAGACTCCATTCCAAAACTACTAGAACTAATATCTGAATTCAGAAAATTTGCAGGATACAAAATTAACACAAAGAAATCTGTTGCTTTCCTATACACTAACGATGAACTAACAGAAAGAGAAAATAGAAAAACAATTCCATTCACAATTGCATCAAAAAGAATAAAATACCTAGGAATAAACCTATCCAAGGAAGTCAAAGACCTGTACTCTGAAAACTATAAGGCACTCCTAAGAGAAATTAAAGAGGACACTTACAAATGGAGATTCATCCCATGCCCTTGTCTAGGAAGAATAATTATTGTCAAAATGGCTTTACTACCTAAAGCAATCGACAGATTCAATGCAATCCCTATCAAACTACCAAAAGCTTTCTTCAATGAACTGGAAGAAATAATTCTAAAATTCATATGGAACCATAAAAGACCCCGAATAGCCAAAGCAATCCTGAGAAGGAGGAATAAAACAGGGGGAATTACACTCCCTGACTTCAAGCTCTACTACAAAGCCACAGTAATTAAGACAGTTTGGTACTGGCACAAGAACAGACCCACAGACCAGTGGAACAGAATAGAAAATCCAGACATTAACCCAAACATATACAGTCAATTAATATTTGATAAAGGAGCCTTGGATATATAATGGGGAGATGACAGCCTCTTCAGCAGGTGGTGTTGGAAAAACTGGACAGCTACATGTAAGAGAATGAAACTGGACTACTGTCTAGCCCCATACACAAAGGTAAACTCAAGGTGGATCAAAGACCTGAATGTAAGTCATGAAACCATAAAACTCTTAGAAATAAACATAGGCAAAAATCTCTTGGACATAAACATGAGCAACTTCTTCATGAACATATCTCCCTGGTAAGGGAAACAAAAGCAAAAATGAACAAGTGGGACTATATCAAGCTGAAAAGCTTCTGTACAGCAAAGGACACCATCAGTAGAACAAAAAGACATCCTACAGTATGGGAGAATATATTCATAAAAAACGTATCTGATAAAGGATTGACATCCAAAATATATAAAGAACTCATGCACCTTAACAAACAAAAAGCAAATAATCCTGTTAAATAATGGGCAGAGGACATGAATAGACACTTCTGTAAAGAAGAAATTCAGATGGCCAACAGGCACATGAAAAGATGCTCCACATCGCTAATCATCAGAGAAATGTAGATTAAAACCACAATGCGATATCACCTCACACCAGTGAGGATGGCCAACATCCAAAACACAAACAACAACAAATGTTGGCGAGGATGTGGAGAAAAGGGAACCCTCCTACACTGCTGGTGGGACTGCAAATTAGTTCAACCATTGTGGAAAGCAGTATGGAGGTTCCTCAAAAAACTCAAAATAGAAATACCATTTGACCCAGGAATTCCACTCCTAGGAATTTACCCTACGAATGCAGCAGCCCAATTTGAAAAGGACAGATGCACCCCTATGTTTATTGCAGCACTATTTACAATAGCCAAGAAATGGAAGCAACCTAAGTGTCCATCAGTAGATGAATGGATAAAGAAGAGGTGGTACATATACACAATGGAATATTATTCAGCCATAAGAAGAAAACAAATCCTACCATTTGCAACAACATGGATGGAGCTAGAGGGTATTATGCTCAGTGAAATAAGCCAAGCCGAAAAAGACAAGTATCAAATGATTTCACTCATATGTGGAGTATAAGAACAACGGAAAAATACTGAAGGAACAAAACAGCAGCAGACTCACAGAACCCAAGAACGGACTAATAGTTACCAAAGGGAAAGGGACTCGGGAAAATGGGTGGGAAGGGAGGGATAAGAGGGAAAAAGGAGCATAATGATTATCAGACGTAATGTTGGGGGGGCACAGGGAGGGCTGTACAACTCAGAGAAGATAAGTAGTGATTCTATAGCATCTTACTACGCTGATGGACAGTGAATGTAATGGGGTTGGTGGTGGGGACCTGATGAAGGGGTAGTTTAATAACCATAATATTGCACATGTAATTGTAGATTAATGATAATAAAATAAATTATATTAAAAAAAAGAGATGCAGAAGTGTTGAGTTCTTCCATACCTCTATTCAGTTTGCTCACCTGGAGTATGCAGAAGACAGGTGTATGTAAGTGAATTATTGTAATTTAATTTGATGTAAGTATCAAGTGCAACTTCTTTTCCAGCTGTGGATTCTTTTGAACATCAAAACATCCCCTAGAATGTGGTAAACAGCTATTGACCAGGGAATTAATTTTTCCCTATACCCATTAAAAAGCACTATCAAAGTTATCCATATATTTTCTTGGTCCTATTTTCCAGCTCTATTTCATAATTTTATCTAAGAATCTTGGTAACCTCTTCACTCCACAAGGTATCAGATCAGTCTACTGCATAGATATCATTCTGACTAGATCTGCTGAGCAGGAAGTAGCAAGTGTCCTTGACACCTTTCTAAGGTAGCTTTATGACAGTGTAGAAAATGAGTTCCACAAAAATTCAGGGTCCTATTAAGCCTGTGAAATTTCTAACTCCAGTTGTATAGTATATGCCAAGATATCCCTCCAAAGATAAGGACAATTATATATCTGGCCTCTCCTACCACACAGAATAAAATACAAAGCCTAGAAGGCCTCTTCACAGCTTGTAGGTAACAAATATATAATTTTCATTTCTGAGCAGATTGAAAGTCTGCTGGTTTTGGATAGAACCCATAGCAAAAGACATTTCTTACCCAGGAACGCATTCATCATTTACTGAGTAAATTGAAAGCCTTACTGTTTCAGATAATCGAACTCACAGGAAATCTCTTAAACAGGAGCACACTGCTCTGACATTTGGGCCACAAAATGGAAATGATCTGATGGTGCTTGAGGTGTTTGTAGCTGCTAGAGAGGCTGTCTGGAGCCTTCAGGATTTGGGAGCAATGCTATGCCCTCTTCTCAAAAACATGATTCCTTTTTTGAAGAAGTAATATCTGACTTGCTACTAGAACCCAACAGAGACTGACCATTTAACCATGGTTCAGATGTTATCATGAGAACTGAACTTCCTTTCATGAACGGTGACGTTATTTCACCTACCAAGCTATACATTTTGGTGTACTGAAATATACCATCATTAAGAGAAAGTGGTATACACATATCAGGCTAGAACAGGTCCTAGAGGTACAAGTAAGCTAAATGAACAATTAGCTGTAATTATCATAGCCTCTATGAGAATTTAGGGGCTATGAATTTTTCCTCTCTGAATTTCTTGTGGTCTCACAGGAAGTTCACTACGATCATTTTACTGGAGAATAATAATTCAATTATAATCTGCAGAAGATTATACACAATATGCTGTATGTATGAAAGCAGAAAGCTACCTCATTACTGCTCCACTCAGGAGTGGCCCTAAAAACAGTAATAAATGAAAATCCTCCAAAAGGGGGCTGGCTATAAACTTGGAGAAGTATATCTTGTTCATTTTTTTCTGGAAGAAAAGCTATCCAGAGGTGTGAGTCATCAGTTTATGAGCAGTCACTAACAATTTGGCTACATGATCAGAGACTCAGAGTGAACACAATTAGAAAATTGGTTACAAGAAAGTTTAGGAAGATGTCCTATTTGAAAGTCTATCAAAGATCAACCTCAAGTTGAGGAGAGTGTTAATGATCAGATGAACACAATGCTCTAGACTCTGGATGGCAATCAACTACCCTTGCTCTTATGCAATGAACAACGTGGCTCTAAAAGCATTGATGGAGCATAATGTTGGCTTGGCAACGAGGATTTTGTAAATTCTTAATTATTGAAAAAGCATGTTTTTAGCTGTGCAGGATAATTCCATTGTATTAGAAAGAAGTATGGTTTTACTATTGTCTTTAGAAGTAAGTACGATTAAGAGGGTTTGTATGAATTACAAGTCAACAAAAGATGAATTGTTCTAGATTGTACTTTGTTAAATTGGTTAAGCTGGAATTTACATGTAGATTAATTCCTTGAAAAACTACAAGGTTACATAACTCAATTAAGATTAGGTAACCTGAATAATCCTATAACTATTATTTAAATTGAATGTATAATTAAAACTCCCTCAAAAAAGATGTCTCTAGGCCCAAATGGTTTCACAGGAGAAATCTAAACAAGAATTAAATCAAGCACTGAAACAAGAATTAACCGCAATTGTATACAATCTCTTCCAGAAAATTAAATAGGAGGAAACATTTTCCAACTCCTTTCAACAAAAGATGCCACAGCAAATGGATATACATCAAGAAAAAAAAATGGCCTCAACCTCACACCTATGCAAAAATAAAATAAACAATCATAGACTTTAATGTAAAGTGTAAAACTATAAAACTTTTAGAATAAAACTTAAGAGAAACTCTTGAAGGCTAGGCAGAGTTCTTAGCCTTGACATCAAAGTAATAGCTATAAAAGGAAAATTTGATAAACTCAATTTCATCAAAACAATTATTTTAAATTTCTTTGCAGAAGATCTGGATATAATGAAGAAAAGATAGACTGAAAAAAATGTTTGCAAGCCACATATCCAAGAAAGAACTGTAATCCAGAATGTATAAAGAATTCCTGATATGTTATTATAGGTGTGGCAGGGACTGGGTAAAGGGAATATGGATTCTATCTGTATTAATTCTTATAACTGAATATAAGTTATCTCAAAATAAAAAGGTTAAAAATACATTAGCAAGTAAACAACACATTTCTTAAAACTCTACTTGAGAGTTCCCAAAGGAACATTACATGGTTAATTTTCCTTCTATACAACTAGTGTTCTGATTGATTATTCTTCTACCTTACTAGTTGTTCCAACCATATCTTCTTTAATTATTTTCTTCATCTCCCTGACCTCTAAATCTCTGAATGGTCCACAGTTCAGTCCTCATTCTGCTTATCTTTTGTATTTATATTTACTCTCCTTCAGGAATAAAGCTTTAAATATCAACTATGTGCTGAATCCCAGTTATATACATATAATCTCCACCCACTGCATTCCAGGTACATGAGTCCAGCTGCCTAATATTTCCACTTGGATATTTAAGAGACATCATAAAAATAAAATTTCTAATATTGAGCTTTCAGTCTTCTTCCAAAATGTCTTCTGTTAACAGTTTTCCCTATCTCAGTAAAAGGCTGAGTTTTAATTGAGTTGTTGACAAATTCTTGATTTATCTTTGATTGTTTTTTACTCTTCCACTCCTGAGATTCAATCAACTAGGAATTCCTCTTAGTTCTTAAAAATCCATCAAGTATCCTACCACTTCTTACCACATTCAGCACTACCACCCTGCCAAAGCTACCATTATTTTCACTTGGATTCTTACAATAACCTTCAAACTTCCAGCTTATTTTCACTTTCTCTGGCTCCCTCACTGCCAACAGTCTATGTTGATAAAGCAACCAGAGCAATTTTTAAAAAATAAGTCAGATGTATTTTATTCCACTTCCCTCTACCCCTGCTCTATTTCCCCTTGTAAATAGCACCATCTAACAGAGCACACATTTTACTTATTTCTCTAATTTTTAAATATCTCTTTCTTTCCTGCCAAAATATCAGCAATGTGAGGGTAAAGATTTCATCTACATTGTTTTCTCAGGAATGACCATTGAAAGAGTATTTCCTGACATACAGCAGACATTTAACAAATAGGTGTTGTGTATGAATAAAGAATTAATGAATGAAATACAAATTTAACAAGACCAGAAAATTGTCTGAATGTAAATATGTGTGAGAGAAAGAATTTAATATGGCACTGGAATTTCTATTTCTTATCTGAATGACTATGAGGATTGATGGCTGCATTAAATCAGAGACTATGTAAAACACTGAGAGTCAGAGGTAGACAATGGTTTTAAGCATGTTGGATTTTGGTCATATTAATGAATCAATATCAAATTAGCAATTAAAATTTATTAGAAGGAAAGCTAGCCTAAGACACAGATGGGCAAAAAGGTGGTTACGTTTTTAATTTCTTAAAATAGATAAACATTTTTACTTTTCTGCTGTCTTATTTTTTGTCCTTCCAGCATAATGCATGTATTATAGGACAGATTTTAACCCCCTCTTGTAGGTATATTCAGAATCATAATTTAATACGTAGGTTTTGTAGTTTCCTAAATACCTGCCTTGGGAAACCTGACAAGAAGTTCAGTAGTTTTTGCAAACTTCCACAGGGACAGGTAGAACTGATAGCCACCTAGAAGTCCATTTGGCTGTTGAGAGAAACATACCAACATGTGTTTACATGCTATGGATAAACAGGACACACGGTGGTTTAAAATAGAGTCCCTACATGAAAGTTACAGAGATAGATGTTCCAAATTACAGGCACTACTTTGCAATGAAGCCAATTCTCATGTGGACAACTCTAAATGTGTGTGCTGGGGTATGAAGCAAGGATTTATTTATATTCATTAATTCTTAGTAGGCCAGCCAGTAATTTAATATCAGTGCTTAAAAAAAAAAACATAGTTTATAGCTTATAGTACTGGGGAATCAGTTAACTATTAAAATAATTAACTTTGAGTTTCAGTATTTGCAGAAAGATTTTGGTGAGTGAGTGAGTCCCCCACTTTGGAGGCTGTAACATTGCCTCTGTTTGGGTCTGACGCCACCATTGAAGAGTAATGCCTAAGCTGTTACATACAGGGTTTACAGGTGGGACTATTTTTGGTATAATGTGACTCAAAATAACTATAGTGAGCTACTACTCAACAAAATTCTGTTCTTTTCTTAAGCTGCTTTAAGGAGGGTTTTTAATTTGAAACCTTGCATGTTTATAGTATTAATAAACTGGGGCCACAGACAAACACCTAGTTACCCAATTTGCTTTTCTTGAATTAATATTTCAGTGCTTCAGGAATATTTGCTATCAATGTAGTTTAAACACCTATTTACATTTAATCAAGGAAAAGATGTTAATTTACATGTAATAGTCTAGTGCACCTTCTGTGTAATTAAGAAGTCAGTGTCTATCCAAACTACATCCTTTTTTCCTCATGGTAAGCAGAAAAGAGGAAGAAAAGTAAGATTTAATTAGCAATGAACCAGGATAATGGAAACGCTAAAGAATATAGGAGATTCTCACTAACAAAATAAAAGTAAAGCTAATATAATCACTTAGGGAAATGATTTTTATAAAATAAACAATGGAGTCCATTAGACCCAATCCCAGAGAAATAGTTTTCAGGGAAAAAAGATGAAAACATCAAAGTGCATAGGATATTTATTCTCCAAAAATTTATTTACTGTTTTTTTTTTGCTATTATTAATGTACAATTACATGAACAATATCATGGTTACTAGACTCCCCTATTATCAAGTCCCCACCGCATACCCCATTACAGTCACTGTCCATCAGCGTAGTAAGATGCTATAGAACCACTACTTGTCTTCTTTGTATTATACTGCCTTCCCTATATGCCCTCCACTGCTACATTATGTGTGCTAATTGTAATAGCCCTTTTTCCCCCTTATCCCTCCCTTCCCACCCATCTTCCCCAGTTCCTTTCCCTTTGGTAACTGTTAGTCCATTCTTGGGTTCTGTGAGTCTGCTGCTGTTTTGTTCTTTTGGTTTTTTCTTTGTTCTTATACTCCACAGATGGGTGAAGTCATTTGATATTTGTCTTTCTCCACTTGGCTTATTTCACTGAGCATAATACCCTCTAGCTCCATCCATGTTGTTGCAAATGGTAGGATTTGTTTTCTTCTTATGGCTGAATAATAATCCATTGTGTATATGTACCACATCTTCTTTATCCATGCATCTACTGATGGACACTTAGGTTGCTTCCATTTCTTGGCTATTGTAAATAGTGCTGCAATAAACATAGGGGTGCATATGTCTTTTTCAAACTGGGCTGCTGCATTCTTAGGGTAAATTCCTAGGAGTGGAATCACTGGGCTCTTTTAAGAAAATAACTTCTTTTAAAATCACTTGAAAATGACACCTATTCTAAGGTGTACAATAAAAGCATAAATTTTTGGCTCTTTATTCTGACACAGAGTAAGGAATAATTTAAAAGACTTCACTATCAAAAAAATCTGGTGTTTAATTGTGTTACAATATTTGATAGGAATCCTTGGTACAAAACCTACATTGCATAATTTTGGCTCCTTTTAATTTTGAGGTAATGAGGATTTTTTTTTGAGATAATGATTATCAGAGAATGCTTTAAACTTTAAGTTTTAATCTGCTATAAAATGCTATGACTCTGGAATATATCCAAAATCTGTCAGTAATATTGCTTATTTTGGCTGTATCTTTATAGGAAATAGAATTATACTATTCCCAGAGAGAGAAAGTCCTTTCCACTCTTGCGACCATCTAGTTTCGCCCTTACCCACACATATGAACGTGGGAAGTTGAGCACACCAAGCTTTCTGGTATTCACTCGATTACATCACCTCAATGTTTAACACAAATTCTCAAAATAATTCTGATTATATGTACGATCCTCTGATGACAATAATTATGTCAGCCTCACCAGTGACTTTTGTTTGATAGAATCACTGTCTTTTCTAGTTTTAAGTGAAGACTGTTTAAATATGATAAAAAGAAACAGTATCTAAATTATCCTCGATGACTCCTGGTAAGCGATACTACTTTTAAAATGATACCCCATCTTCCTTTTCCCTATTATTTCCCTGCATCCTTCCCATTATTTCAACAGACGGTGGGTTCTCAATGCCTCAAATGTGGGTAGGACACAGACCAACGAGGACAAATATGGAAGTCTTACCTCGTTTTGTGTAAAACTTAAACCTTTGTGGTAGTAAAGGCTGGGATGGGAGAATTTAGATTTGGAGTCTATATAAATTGTTTCAGGGGAAAAAAAAAGTAACATGACTTTTCTGGGCTGAAGAGATTATGTGGCCTAAAGGGAAGAGCCAGTTGTGTTGATCTAAGAGGAGGGTTCTGTGTAGCAGTTCCTCATCTGTTCCTGGAAGTTATCCAGGGATCAGAGAAGCAATGGATATGTTGAGTAGCTAGGGAAATGAAGTGCTAGAGCACTCAGTAAAATTCCGAGCACTCAGTAAAATTCCTGTGCCCTGTAATAGCAAGGAAAGAACAAAACACCTACTGAAATCTTGTCCTCTGTCACATAAAGGCAACTGCCACATGTAGACAGAATTCTGAGTAGTTTTATCAATCACCATTATTGTTTCCCCTTCCGCCTTTCTTTTGGTTCACTGCATTATCTTGCCCCACTTGAGTCTGGGTGTAAGTCATGAGACTTGCTAATTTAACCCATGGAATGAGGGCAGAGTGGAACTCTCCAGTTCCAAGCAGAGGCTTTAAGAGGCATCATGTGTTTGTCCTTGTTTTAAGTTACACAAAGACCACTTTCCAAGTAGCTCTTATTCCTACAACCTGTGTCCTGGAATGGCAAAGACCTGACCTGATTTGCAACTTGGAGATAAGTCCAGCTGCACCCAGTCAAATCCAGCCAAGGCACAGACTCAAGTTCTCAATAAATACCAGCATGATTCAGAGAATAGGAGAATTTGGGAGTAGAAAATCAAAGTTCAATAGTTGAGCTTGAGCTGCCAGTAAGATAGGGTCTAGTAAAGATGCCTGGTAGGATATTCAGTAAATATTAGGTTCTGGAGTGCAGGGAGAAAAACTGGGGCAGGTGACATAAGATTTGGGCATAAACTGCCTAGAGATGACCACTGAAACTTGGGAACAAATGCTATCATTTATTTGAAAAAAATGAATTCATAGTATAAAAAAGACTTACAAATGAAATCTAAGATGCATTTTTTCATAAACCTCCAAATATATTTTCACCTTTTGTTACATAAAAAAGGAGAGTAATTGCATTCTGGAAAAATGTCTCAATCTCCAACATGGTTTCAGTGGATTTAGCTCTATTGAAAGCTCCAGAGGTGAACTTTCTCTGGCTACACCAACCAGAATACCCCTTTCTCTTATATAGAACGATCATTAGCCTCTCATAATCAATGAGACATGAGAAGATATTTATGAGGCTTCTAGGAAATAGATCTCTTTTCCATACGAGTCAAAATTGATTCTCTTCTCCCAGGTAGTGTAGTGTGACTATATGAGGTACACGACTGCCATGGCAATATATGATTCCAGCATATTTTCTAAGGATGCTGGAGTAAGAGTGCCTTATGCGGAGTCAAAAAAGGAAACTAACAGCATGGTAGAAAATAGAGAATGATGAAGGCACAGAAGAAAGAAAAAAATTATTTGAGCAGTACATAAAGCCTCATCCTAAATAGCCCTACTGCTTCTCTCTTTAGTTTTGTGATTCAATACATTCATTCTAGCAACTGAGTCTACTTGATTTGAGTTTTCTATATGTTGTAAAAGAGTCCTTGCTGGTATATATAAAATCTACAAATATTTAATAGATGGCCAGAAAATAGATATTTAATTCAGACTTGAAATGATATGCCTCAGAAAACAGATTAAAAACACTCTAATGTCATGGAAGAGTGCTTCAAATAAAGGAAGTTATCACTCAAAGACACAGCAAACAAAAACTGTAACATTTTCAAAGTGTTCACTGAATTTAGTAACAAGAACATATGGTGAAATTCAGCATGCTATGAACTGAATGTTGTGTCTTCCCAAAGTTCGTATGCTGAAACCCTAATCCCTAGTGTGATGGTATCCATAGATGGGGCATTTGCGCAGTGATTCAGTCATGAGGATAGAGCCCCCATGATGGGATTAGTGTCCTTATAAGAAGAGACTTAAACAGTGCTTCCTGTTCCCTTCTCTTCCCTTTCCAACTCTCCCTCTCTCTCCAGACCCCAACATGTGAGGATATGGAAGATAGTCACTTGGAAACCAGGAAAAGGGCTTTCACCAGGATCCTGACTTTCAGCTTCCAGAATTGTGAGAGATAAATTTGTTGTTTAAGCCACTCAATATATGATAATTTTTAAAATAGCAAGCCCAACTAAGACAAAGCATAATGCTTTATTCAATGGTATGAATAAACTGTATGGTGGGAATGAAATTGAGATTTCCATACTTTGGGGAATGACTGGCATTTTGAAGTACAGTAAAAGTCGATAACATTCACAAAGAAATTAGCTATGAAGGGGAAAAACAGGTAAAGTAGTTGGTGGCGTAGTACGTGAATTTGAGGCAAATTTTATGTTTAAGCTTTTTTAACTTATGTTTTTTATAGTTTCATATATATGTTATATGATCATTTTTAAACATATGGTAACATGTCAATGCAGAGGACTGGACAAACTGACAATATATGAGAGAACTGGGATAATAAAGTAGATCAATATCATTAAGAAGTGTGAAAGGAGAGGAGACAATGTTTTATACTAAGACAAAATCTTATTGTAAATGTGGCACTAGAAAGTTAAAATTTCTTCATTTGATTATTTCTATGTTCTCTTTGCAGCACTGAAACAGGAAATCTCTACCAGGAATAAGTGAAGAGGTAGTTGACTATGTGTTTGGAAAGAGTAATTAAAGTTTTCAGTAGTCTTAGTAGAGAATAGAGGAAATTATGAAAATAGGACACATTTTGAAATCATGGAGATTGTGAATTAATTATTAAATTAGGAGATAGCATGAAGGGCTTGTTTTATATTGGAAAATAAGACTGCATTGCCATGTATAGTTCTATATATATAGTCCATTTGGATGTGTTAGTCTACTAGAATAATGGCTGGATATCGAGTGGAGAGGACTCAATCATGCTAGGTATTGCATTCATCAATAAATGAGAGGGAGTTATAATATACTCGGTAAAATAATAGTGACTAAAACAGAGTAATTGTGGGAATTGGCACAGCCAGATGGCATAATGCTCAAAGGAACAGATGCTTTTAACATGAAGGTGGAGCAGTAATGATCCTGAAACTACATTCAGGAGTGAATTGATTATAATCTCTAACTTCTAGCACTAATGTAGGTGGGATACAAGAAAATGAAGAAGCTGTAAGAGAAGTTATACTCTTAGCAGACAGACAGATTTCAGTTAGTACAGTGATATAAAGGCAAAGTATATGAAACATGCTCAGATTACAGGAGGGATTTTTACCTGAGAATGTGAGTTCTAGAAGACAGAATGGCATGTTTTGGTAATAGAAAAAAACACTGAATTGTACACATATAAAGAGCTAATTTTAGATAGCCCATTGTATATCTATAAAAATAATTTTTAGACGTATAGAGAACAGAGAGACTAAACATATTTTCATGGATGCCGCAATAGGGAAGAAATGTTAGAATTATCTGGGTACACCTGTCCCAAAAGAATTAGTTCATACCCGAGAGGAGGTAGCTCAAGCTTTTCCTACAAACAATCAGCAGCAAATAGTCACAAACAATATACAGTAGTCCCCCTTTACCCACAATTTCACTTGCCATGGTTTCAGTTATGTGCAGCCAAACTGCCATCTGGACACAGATGATCCTCCTTCTGACAAACAGTCGGAAGGTCAGTAGTAACTTACAACTACATTACAATGCCTTCATTGTTCACCTCACCTCATCTCATCAAACTGTCATTTTCTCATCTCATATCAACACAAGGGTCAGTACAGTATAATAAGATATTTAAAAGAGAAACCACATTCACATAACTTCTGTTACAGTATATTTGTATAATAATTCTATTTTATTATTATTATTAATATCTTATTGTGCCTGTAGTACATATAGGGTTTGATGCTATTCACTGGGGGTCTTGGAATGTATCCCATTGGATAATGGGGGACTACTGTTTAGACATATTTTAAGGAGAGAGTGTTCACTCTTATCTGTATTGCTGGCTTGGCTGGATTGTAGAGAAAACTTTGAGTACTGATTCTGAAGGGGGTAGGAGGAAAATCAAACAGACACACACAAATAAAGTAACAAAAATATTGACATAGCACCATTATTTCCCCAAGGCTAGGTGAGCTCTTGCCCTACAAAATCAGAGAAGTGGACATTTTGCATCTGTGAAATACTAAATCTTTAACCTTTTTTTCCTTTTGTGTCTCTTATAGATTTTTACTGTCCCACTGGAGTTTATTCTCCATAGATAGGATTCAAGTCAGAAAAAAAATTAAAATACAAAAGAAAAGGATTGTGGTATTATTTTTTATATATCAACTATTTTCAGCAAAAGAAAATGCTGTTCTGTTCTGGGCTTCGCGTTGAATTTTGAGAAGAGAAAACCAGAAAATGAAGGCAGCTCTCACTGACAAGTGTTCCACAGAAATAAATCTGAGATGCTATACTATGGCAATTACATTGATATAATAGACAACAAAGCCCCTTGTAACAGACTCCAGGGGCCTTGAGAGGAGGGAGAAACACTATGTTATCATGGAAAGATTCACTTCATGTGAAATTCATTGAGTTTTATGGGCTGTGTTGAGATTTTGTTGTCATTTTAATAAAGCTAGGTTTTTTCAGAGTTGTTTTCTTTAAAACATTGTATTTCATACTACAAACACAGAAGGAAAAGGTTAAACAGGATGATTTAACAAGAATAAAATAATATTTAATGATATGAATCTGTGAGAAGATTTTAAGAAAACTAATTTTAAGCAAAAATAATCTGTATTATAGTATTTTGTATGTTTTTCTGGACAACTGGGAACTGCTGCACAGGAGAGAAAAGTAACAGCATTTATGAGAAGGAAAAATAAGTCTATACATTTCCTGGAAAAGAATTAAGCATCCTATTTATATTGTCTGTTTATAAGGCTTACCATTTCAAAAACATTAAATCACATAATTAATAACTAATTCATAATTAAGAGAGTCCTTTTCACTGTTATAATGTGAACAATATAAAAAGTTTGTCAGCTTTCTGTAACCCACTGTTCAACACTACTGGAATTACATTTCATATTTTGGGCATTGATCAAAAGATTCTAACTTTGATTTTCTTGTTCTGTAGCATTAAATTATTCAGAATCTCTTTATTTTGATCGCAAGGTAAGGCCTCTGTCATTCACAGGAAAATTTGAAGATTCCCGTCTAGTACTACTCTGTCTTTATCTATCTCTGAATACGCACTGGCTAGAACAGAAAATAAATAATGCCAGTTCAAAGCTCCTGGTGCCTAGTGTATTAGTACTGAGATGACAGTGCACGAGGCAAAGTTTCAGAAATGCCATTTACAGCCTGAGAAATTTGATGACTTATTAAGCATTTCAATCTTTCTAATTTTTCAATTGTTAAACTTTTAAAGGTGACCTTAAGTATAGTAGTGCTGATTTCCACTTTTAGTAAAGGGAGAGTTAACCTTCAGCCTTTTGTGAATGGTAGGGTCGCAGGACAACATTGCAGGCATTTGTAACGTGGGGATGAAGCACTCCACCAGTAACACCGCCAAAGTAAGTAAGAATGAGTTGTGCTGAAGAAGGATGTTCTGAGTAGTTTTTTAGTTACAAAACAGCTATCATTGAACTCTTGGGAAATTGTAAATCTTCTGAAATTATTAATAAAATCAAGGAAAAAAGAAACACTGAAGCACAATGTTTTCTGATGACCAAACAATAAAATTGAAGGAGAGACAGTTAAATATCGTGAAGTGGAATAAAGGTGGTGGGAGCAGAGGTGAGTCACACGTAACATCAAAACTCATGATTAATGTGCAATTACAGTTGACAGCGACATCCAAAGGAGAGAAGAAATTTTGGAATGAATTCTAGTTCAGGCCTGGCAGGGAGCTGGGATAAGATCAATTTTCCATCTGTGCTCATGGGCAGTAGTTAGTGAAGATACCTACCTTCCCCTTTCCCTGTCCCCACTCACAACAGGCTGAGTTAGAGATGCAAACTCTTAGTCTTTGTTACTGTGGGGAGGGGAAATAGAGGATGAGCCGTTAATGGAGTAATTCATAGAGAAGAAAATTCAACTTACCAGGGCTAAAAATTCACCCACATATGGAAAATGAGAAGGTAAAATGAATTGATTAACTAAAGCTTAAGAAAATAGGGAGTCAAGGGAACTGTGAGAAAGAATAGAATGCAATTCCTCACGGAAGGCATTGAAGTTTAAATGCAAATGATTATGAGGGTCAGAACAGACAATAAATGGAGAGCAAAATAACAAAATGCATATCTGTGGCCAGATAAAATCTTGGTGCCACTAATTTGTTTCTTCTGTATAAAGAGACAGAATAAATCATAGGCCAGGTCAGGACCTGGTTTTGTAAAATAGTTAATGGAATAACCATTTTCAAGAAGACACGTATCAATAAAAGAAGGGAGAATAAGAATAGGACATAGAAATCTGAATGTCAGGCAAATATGGGTAGTGTCCATCAATCACTAATTTTTGTAAAGGTTGCTCCAATACCATACATGTATTTTTTAAGATGTGTAAATCAGAACATCAGACACTAAAGTTATTTTATATCCATACCATATCAGCTCCCCACAAGAAAAAAAAACTCATATTTACTTTCTAACAGGAGTTCTCATATTTATTTTCTAACAGGAGGGAGGGATTCTGATACCAGGGAATCTAAAGTCTGAATTGTTTTTCACTGTATATCAAAAGAAGATGTTTTCACCCCAAAGTTTTACAGAAAATTTAAAAATTAGTTGTTGACAAAGTTGGGCAATAAAAAGTACTTTATATATACTAATGGACATCTAAATGTGGACATATATTGTTGCAATTCATTTTAGCATTGATTTTAAATGGCGTAATTCGGGAAGGATGAAATGAGACATATTACTACAGCAATTGCAAGTTAAAAACTAAAACTACTTCAATTAATATAGATCTTTAAGACATGTTTGTGAATGATAGAAGGGATTACAGCATTATGCAAATTATAGGCCATTTACATTAAAACAAAATATTTCCCATGTTATGCATTAATGTTTATAATTTTTTAATATTATCACACATACATCAGTTACTAGTACATGCCTCTAAGAAGGGGCTAATGTTCAAATGGGATTTTATTTTTAAAGCAGATTAATTCTATAACAAAGGAATATTGTTAATATCTTAAGAGCACATAAATCAATAATTAAATATACAGTAGCCTAAGCCTATAAATGGGCAAATATATAGATAGATAGATAATTTAATAAGGAAGAAATTCAAATGCCCAGTAAATATAGGCAAATTCAAACCACTTTCAAAGATGACACTTTCCTTCATAGTGAACTAATTAAGTTGTTTAAAATCATAAGAATCTACTCAGAAAAAGCTGGGTTATATAAGTTCAAAACAAAAAAGTCTACTCTTTTACTCTCCAAATGGAAGAATACGTTAGCAGAGTTAAGATTTTTTTTAATTAAAAAAAAAGTCACCCGAATTTATCCCAAATCTAAAAGCTTATTTTCTTGATTTAGAAATGTTATTTCTAAGAAATTACCTCACAGAATCTGAGAAGTATGCTGTTTTAACTAAATTATTCTTCAGAGTCCTAATTATTATATAGAATTGGCAATAACCCAAATAATAGGCACATGGAAAGTAAAATCTTTATAGGCATAACTCCAAAAAGGGATATTTTACAGTGATGAATATCAGAAAATGTATTTAATAATGTAAGTACTTTCTTATTATATAAAACTAAGTAGAAAATCATACAATTTCATATACATTATTATTCCATTATATTTAAAGTATACTGCAGAGTAAATCAGTAAAATTATCCCTAAACTTGGCATCTTAATAAACATGATGGTTACCCAGGTTAGAGATGACTTTTCTGTTTTTTATGCTTGTCTATTCTATAATTATTTTGATACTGATCAAATTATTTTAAAATTAGAACACTAAAAATCACAGAAGATAAAGGATTGGGAGAGGTAGCATACAGAAATTATTCCTAAAACCTTTTCCTCAGGCCTTACAAACCTTCAGGTCCCTAAGTTTCAAAAGTACATTTTAGGAATCATTACGTAACACCCTATAACCTCTTATTACCTACAGTGTCTACCCTTAAATACCTGTTCAAAACAGGGACATTCTTAAAGCATCTGCAGCTGATAGAACTGAGCAATTCCCTGGGGCTGCTCTGCCGCTTTCCCTTTTTCAGATGCACCCTTCTTATTACACATATCTTACCATCATTGCCTTGTCCGTGTTTTCCTGAGACCACTCCTGTTCTTCCAGTACCACTGTCTGGGTCAGATATTGCTATTCTAAGTTATGCAGCCTATGCCATGGTCTCTTAGCTCCCTAGCAGGCTTAGAAGTTATTTGGCCACCAAGTAGAGCTGGAACCCAAAATAAATATGACAAAAAACCATGTTCTCTTGGATATACTGTGGTTTGTTCCCCAGCTTTATTGACATATAGCATTGCATAAGACTAAAGTGTCCACTATGTATACTGCTTTAATTAACAGTATTGTTGTTTCAAATTAGACCAGAAATTTAATACATATGGAATATATCAGATGTTTATTTGTAGGTGCCTTCTATGTCAGGAATTTCTTTGTAGAACAGGAGTTATTTTGATTTTTTTCATGACTATTTTTTTCAATAGCTTTTACTTTAGCCAGCATTTAAGTGTCGTTCTGATAAATAACTAATGTCTCCCTTCAGAAAAGCAAGAAACTTTTAACTCCTTACCCTCTTTTTGTTGTAAAATACCAATACCAAGTCTGGGATAAAGAGAAAATTTTTATATTAGATATGAGGTTAAACTTTAGATTTTGACTGAAATGAATTTCTTACACCTAAATTGGAGACTGCTGTCATATTCCACATTGATTGCAAAAGCTCTGGAACCTTGCAGAAATATTACCCAGTGGTTGTGAAGAGAAAAAGCCAAGAATCCAGCTTCAAGATGATAACTGGTGGAGTGAGAGATATATGGTGACTACCCTCTGTGGGTAAAGATAGAGCTATATAATTCTCCATGACAGTTATATAGTAACATTAATCCTGTACAATTCTTATTAGGTGAATAGTCTATGGCAACCTCAGAAGATCAACACTGTATGTTAACATGACAGACAGGATCAGGATCTAGAATAACCTTATGTCAAGAATCAGAAAGACATTAGTGTCTCGGAATAGCTGAAAGTATTGTAAACTTGAAGTTGGTGAATTGGATTCTTGTAAGTCATGGCAAAATATTTGAATTTTAATCTACTTACAGGGTATGGAAAGAGTTCAAATACTAAATTTTCCTACCAAGCTTCTGTTAACTTTTTCTAACTCCAGCTCTATAAAATACAGGGAATTTTCCTCACTTGTACGTGTAATAAAGGTTGATGTATTTGGGTAAAGGATGGGAATTAATAGTCAACAGCAATTACTTTGCTATGTTATTTGTAGTTACTCTTAAAATTTTATTTTCTTGAAGGATAACCCAGGATACATTTTTATTCAGTGCTTATTAATCAAAACCTCATCATTGACGTTGTTATTTTAAGTTTCTACATGATCACTGAATTTTTAAATCTTTCAATGAAACTTTTTTGGTTTATTAATTGGAAGTTACATGAGAGTTAATAAGACACTACTAATTTATCATTGGAAATAGTCTCTTTTGTTTTCAAAAATAACCTCAAGGAGAAGGGAGTATATGTCTTTTTTTTATATTTACAATTCTCAGGCAAGAGCATAAGTTTATAACAAAATTAGTGATAAATCCTTTTGGTAGATTTTATTGTTATCAAGACTTGTAGAGATACAAATCACAAAGTGAGTATGTATTTGCTTAGTGTTGACCATGTCCCTGTATGCCAAAAACCATGGAAAAAAAGAGCATATGAATGGACATCAAAATTTTTTCTCTTGTTTTAAGGAAATGATAAACTAAATAAGCAAATCATGGATGTGATGTGTGACTCATAAGTGAATTTGAACTTGAATTTGTCCTTTAAAATAGAAATTAGGCAGGAAAGAACATGGTAAGTTGCAAGAATATAAGTTAGTTATAATAAGTGAAATGCTATTTTTAATAAAAGCAGCAAAACTTTGAAGAAGAATTATCAGGAAAGATGTAACAATTATAAATTTGCATGTCGCCAAAACAATGATATTTATAACCCTTTGAAAGTCAATTAAGTTCTTGATATAAGTGACATTTTAAGTACAGTATTTCAGAAAGTTGTGATTTCTAACTTTAATAAGATTTATCAAAATACTATTTTTATACCACTTTCACTTTAATTATATGCTTTCTGGGATTGATTGGTTGATTAATCTGTCTTTCTATTTATCTATGTCAATGAATCAGAGATATTCTGCTTTGTTTGTATCCTGTCGACTGTGAACTTCCAAAAAGAACTCCTATTTCCATGCTTATGGAAAGAACATACCCTGTTTTCCTTATGCTATAATATCTGATCCTTGGCCAAAATGATTGTCCCAAATATAGATTTCTTCCTTTATCCTTTTTAATTTAAAATTTTCGTTGTTCCTCATTATACTATCCTTTCCATTTATCCTTTCTTCCACATTGGAATTTCTATTCCAATCTTATCTTGAACTTTTAGTTTCTGCTTTATGCAGCAATACTTTATTCAACTCTGAGTGCCATTCATATAAATTTTTATTGAGTGAGTTATATGACCTAAAGATTCAGGATTTGGACCTATGATGGAATAGTGTAAGGCAAGAATTCTTCAAGGGAAAAGGAGATGAAAGAACTTGAAACATTATATACAGTTAATGATTATTACCTATCTATTTCACAAAACAACTGGGAAGCACTGATTTTAAACAAAAGTTGAAATTTTTTCTGTGTGTTCCTTGGGAAGAAAAAGTGACCTTCATAAATATTATGTAAAAATAGCTAATTGTAGAAAATTCAGAGAAATTAAAAGTGGTATATTTTGAAGAAATTCATTTTTGTATTGTCTATATTGAAAATTCTCCTTGTTGACCTTCAGAGAAGTCACAGAGTCAACTCTGGAACTGGAATGTTTCCATGTAATACTGATTCTTCCACACATGAGCTGTGTGCAGTTGGCTAAGATACTATTCCATGTGTCAAATTCATTAACTTAAACTGGGAATAATAGTATTAACCTAGGTCATACTGTTGTGAAACTTGAATTAGTTAATACATATATGTGTCTTAGGAGACCATCTGGTACTTAATAATTACACAATAAATATTAGCTATTATCATTGTTTACTTAAAAAAATCTAAAAACAATCAGATTGCTCATATCATTTATAAATGCCTTGGTTCTACAAAACAAATTTACCACATTCAAGAAATTCACAGAGAGTAATTAATTAACCCCAATGTCAATGAAAATTAGATCTCTATAATAGACAATCTAAGAAAATTAAACTTGAAAGTTTTCCCCATTTTCCTTCTACACTATGTCAAAATAATTTTGTTTTACTATGCCAAACATGGGTTTACTGGTTCTAGGAATCCTGGTTTAACTTTGGGTCTATAGTAAGGGAAGTGTTAAAGAACAAATCTCTATATTTAATTCTGATATTCTAAAAATCAAGAAAGAAAAGAATAAATATTGTATATTTTGATACATATTATTTTGAAGACTAAAATAGCCATCTAATTTTAAAGTAAAAAATGCTATGAAATTATAGTTATTTTCCTATGCAAGTTTCAAAGTATAAAATTTTCATGAAGCAGTAAACTTCAAAAGTTTTACTTCAGAACACACAGAAATTGTTTCTTAGTGAAATGATTTCTTAGTGAAGGAAATATATACTCTATTTATGAAGAAAATGAAAATGATAAAAGGTCACTTTCAAGCCAAGTCTAACATCAAACATTAAATAAATAGTAACTTTTATCAGTTCTAAATATTAAACACACACATACACACAAACAATCCTTATGATTATATATTACAAAACACATATAATCTGTTCTTGGTTGTATATTTTGGTGTCAAATGTATAAGTCATCAAAAAACCATGTAATAATCAACTTTTTAGGATATTATCAAGGTTAACATGAATCTGTGGAGTTTTGAACAGAATGAGAAGAGTCACTGAATACATAGAGAATTAGACTTTCAAATATGTACTAGAATCATTGTCAAATATCAGATTCAAACCAAAGCTTAAATTCATAGATGATTTGCTGGTTTCAACCATAATAAGCATATAAAATATCTAACAGAGGTTTGTCCTTGAAAGGAACTTTACTCTGTTCAGTTTTATTGCATGTGTTAAATTCTCTACCTATAAAATGCATTTTGAAAAAGTGAAACTTAAAGATGTTAGAATATAATCTTACCTGTTTCTAGACACAAAAACTTTTATGAGTTTACCACACTCACATGGATTAATATATTCCACAGCTACTCATGTACATATTTGATACACAAAATTATGTTCATCCCTTTGATGTTGAATGCATGATTAGAATTTTTCTGATATGGGCTCAAAAGAAAAGAAAGTATCCAGCTGTTCATTCTAGGCAACAGAGGACATTTTCTTCTTAATGAGATACTAAAGCTTTATTGTCAGCCAGTCAAATTCATCAGATTATTTATAAATGACCACAATCTTGAATCACATTTCATATGATTTAATTTCATATAAATTTGAAACAAATTTATAGAAAGCTATACCTTAACCAGAATATCAATTAATTTTTTTTGTAATTAAAAAGCATAGTGGAATATTTATTAGTAAGCCAAGATTTCCTTCCTAATTTCAAGGTATCTAGGATATTTAATTAGCAATAATAACATTGTTTTACTAGTATTTTGTCAGAATCAAGATAGATGAACAGCTTGTAGACTCTTCAGCTTCAGGGGAATGACCTTGCTTGTATGTATACTGTCTCAAGACAAGTATTCTTACACCTTTAAAATCACTGTCAAAGCATGATATATTCTGACCACATGCCAAATGTTTTAGAATGAATCTGTTTTAAATATCTATCCTCCTTCCCATCAATGCACTGACTTCAAGCACTTTAATAGGTTAATTTTAATTAAATAAAAATTTACTAAGTACAATAGATGACTTCTTATCCAAATCAACAGAGCTGGTTAATAATAACAATAAAAAAATCAGCTAAAGCTGAAAATCATAAAATAAATAAAAAATTTTAAATCTTGCAGACTTAAAGATTTTGTATTTACACATATTCACCAATGTTTTATTTCAGGTTCAAGTTATTTTGGGGTGGTTTGTGTCTACTAATTGTCATTTGTGTTGACATTATTTCATATATTATACCCATGATGCACCCTTATTTTTTCAATAATGGTTTCTTTCAAATGATGAAAAAATATGCCTCTATCAAAACTAATGCAAGCTGTGATAAAGAAAGAATGAAAAAGGTGTTCCAGGAATACGTTAGAGGAAGAACTTAACTATGACTGAAGATTCCCAAATAAATATTCAAAATAAGTAGGTATTTTGAGAAGAGCACTGAAAATACAAGATGATTCAAGGTCAAAGATGAGAAAGTCATTCAAGTCAATTGATACAGGATATTCAAACACATGGAGGTGATCAAAATATTCAGAAAACTGAGCATATTTTCAAACACTGGTAGAAAGTTAGCTGAGGTCTATACCAATATTTGGTTTTATTTTAAAACAGGGATATATTGAAGGAATTTAGTCAGATGTTTTTTTTTTGTTTCTTTTTCTCTGTTTAATCAAATGTATAGTGTAGATGGGAGCATTCACATGTAAGCTCAATATCTAAAGTGTGGAAATAGAGAAAGTTTCTACTTTCAAATGTATAATCTGACACTTTCTGGCTGAGCAATTTTGGACAAATTTCATCAATGTGTTTTGGAGATTAGCAAGGATCTCACTTCAGATCCTTAACCTTATATCTTGGCAAAACTATTCTAACAGGATTACGTCCAGTTGAAATTCTTTGGGAACTCGCAGTCTAGATAACTGCCTCTTCCTCTGCAGCCCCTTTGTTACTTCACCTTGTCAGAACTACACAAGAATACTGACTTGGTCATAGCATCCTCTAGGAAAAGCATGTTACCTGCACACTAGAGCATGCCTAGCCATGAGGTTAATAGTTCCTCATTCTTATTCAGTTTTTTAACCTCCAAAGGCTCTTGTAGATCTGCGAAGTTCAGGATGCTTATATTAATTTCACAAATTGGAAATGGACACAGAAGATAGTTTGTTTAGATTTTTTACATTTGAAAGTGAATTTCTTTAGAAAAAAATTGGAAAAACACAAATTTATGGAGAGGCTAAACAACATGCTTTTAAAACCCAATGTATTAATAAACATATTTAAGAGGAAATAAGAAAATACATGGAGGCAAATGAAAACAGAAATTCAATCTTACCAAATCTGTGGGATGCAGCAAAAGTAGTTTTAGGAGGGAAGTTCATAGTGATATAGACCTACCACAAGAAACAAGAACAATCTTAAATAAACAACCTAAGGGAACTAGAAAAAGAATAAACAAAGTCTGAAGTTAG